>JAWWLV010000018.1:2720060-2738219 GCA_035041135.1 Platyrinchus mystaceus
TGCAGCTCTCTTTGTTTTGGGCTGGAAGTGTTGGAGGGGGTTTCGTGGGAAGGCACTGGAAGCTGTCAGTGCTTTGGCTGCTTTGGGCTGCGTGTCCTTGAGCTGCTCCCTGGGCCCCACTCAGCTGTGCTAAAGATGGGCCTCCCCTGCCTTGAAGTGAAGGTCTGAGCCTTGGAATTGCTGAGTGGGGGCTGTAGCAGTGGGCTGGGAGCTCTAGGAGTGGTTGTGCCTTGGGATCTTGTGTGTGCCTAAACCTCTTTGACTTCCCCCAGCTCAAAGAGTTTGTTCAAGAGAAGATAGGACATCTCGACCAAATACTGCCTTTCTGTCTGCCTTAGGGACCTTACTCAGGGATTGTGGATCGGGTGATTCCAACTGTGCCGGGTGCTGTCCAAAAACCACAGAAGTACAGATATGCCAGTGCACAGAATTACATCCCTTTGGGTTTATGCCTGTATGTTTTGTTTTTACAGTAATTACTAAACCACAACTCGTTCTCCTCTGCACAAAGCCATTTGTCTCCTGTTGAACAGTAACCTTTTATTTGCTCATGCTGTGTAGCAGAGCTCAAGGACATGTTTACTGCCGACAGCCAAAATTTCACCAGAACAAGCATCTCCCTTGTCTGGATTTTTCCACCTTGATTTAAGTGGTTAAAGCTCAGGGAAGGACAATAGCCCTGTGTGCAAAGACACAAGTGGAGGTTTGTGCTGTTATTAGCCATGGAGAGAAAGCTCCCATCTCCATGGGCTTGGAGTATTGCATGTCCTGGATGTGAAAACACTGCTGTGAGGGTCTCACCTCTGCCCGAGTAATTGCATTGTCAGGGGTCTGTCGGACCTCGCTGTGTTTCTCGCTCACACTTCACCTGCTTAGTCACAGATTTGAAATTGCAAACCCAACAAAATCCATTCTTTTTCCCCTGTGCTCAGTGGTAAGTTGGGCTATTCCTGCCTCCCTTTGATGCTGAGGAGAGGAGGTGACAGGAGTGGGGTTTGGCTGGATGCTGGGACGTGCGATTCGGGAGGGGACGTTGGCTGGTTTAATGTGGGTTTTCAGATGCCTGCCTTGGCTCTGAAATCAGGCTGGCAGGGGCTGTGCTCCCACGGAGGGCAGAGGACAGCTTTGTGCCTTGAAGATTTGACGACCTTTGTTCATTTGAAACGCCCTGGTTTTTTAAGCCACTCAACAGGAGACTTTTTAATTTACTTCTCTGGGCCTGGACGCTGGAGATGGATGGATGGCTGATGGAAGTGAGGAAATAGATGGGAGAAAAAGAACATTTTTCTCCTGGGCTGTTTTTATGCACATTATAGCCTAGGGGTTGGCAACATGGGGGAGAGTAAAAAACCCCTGCAGAGCCTGGGTCAGAAAATGTAATTCTCATGGGAACAAAATGCTTTTAACTTGCTGCATCAAAGACTCACCGTTCCAGGGCATGCTCTGTGTTTGAATATATCTGCATTCCTCCAGAACTCTGCATGTGAATGCACATGTATGTTGTGTGTATCTGTGTGCGTGTACTTTTACATGATTTATAATCTCAAAGCCGTTCCTGTCCACCTTGGAATAGCTCAGCAGTCGAAACGACTTCCAGGAGGAGCCAAAAAGTAAAAAGCTCTGTGGCTCCAAAGCCCAGATCTGTAGCTGGAACACCTGCCTGGGACTGATGTGTGAAAAGCCTCGTGGCTCCTGCCCTGGAAGCCCCTCTTGACTACGTTCATCACAGCATCACCTCGGGCAGGCCAGAGGGTGAAGGTGAGCAGGAGGCTGCAGGAGCACGTGGCTCTGTGCTTCAGCCCATTCCTGTCACTGCAGGGTGAAGAATGGAGGTTGGAAATAGTCAGGAGCTTCTGTAAGCACTTAACATTCCTGATTTCATTTGTCTTTGATCTCACTTGGACTAATTTTACTCTCTTCTGATCCTTTCCCTTGAAGGGGCTTTTATCTCATTGTCAGGCTTGCTAATTTAGTGTGGTGTTTTGAACCAGACCTCCTCCTACGTTTCCAGAGCCTGGAAGGTATTTTTTCCTTAATCAGGGAGTGTTTATGCAGTTCTTTGAACATCTTAGGACAAGACTCATACTGGGGCTTTTTGCAATGCCCAGTTTGGGTCCTGGACCCTGCTGCTCAACCTCTGTATGTTCAAATGGCCTGTCCCCAAAAATTGCAGTATTTTGGGGCTAAAAGGGCAGGAAGGAGTGCTGGGTGATTTGGGACAGGTCAGAGCAGCTTGATGCTGGATGGGAAACTTCATTTGCCCAGCTGGAGACCTTCCCAGGCTGTGCTGAATAACCAACAACAATGGGTTGTCACATGTGTTTGACCAACCAGCCAGACACTTGGATCCAGGTAGGTTTTGATGGTGTGGAAAAGAGCTGGGTGATTTGGGGATATAGAAACATCACCATTTGTTTTTGAAAAGCAGATACTACTTCTTGCTGTGATGGGAAGTACTGAGCTGTCTGTTTTTACTGTGCTGCAAGTAGGTTGAGTGGATTTTTTAAGGAATTGAAGTTTGAGAGGCTGATAATTGCTTCTTACCATGGGAAGCTGCACTGCAGATCCCTGCTCTATTCCTGGCTGCCTGAGCCAGCCAGCTGTCCCCTTGTGCTTCACCTTTGGAAGAGGAGGAATGTTTCCAGCAAAATGCCATTCTAACTGCTGTCTGAAGAAAGTAGAAAATAGGACAGATATATGGGCTGTTCCCCAAGCGATGAACAGGAGCTTCTAAGGACAACAAATGTAAGGGAAGGCAAAGAATGAAGACTTTGGAGAAGTGTCTGGATCGTTGCTTCTCCGTGGATGAGGGTTCCTACATGGATGGGAGTTCTCATGACAGCATTTGAGCTGCCTCCTGCCCTTAGCTCAGCTGAGTTTTCCTTGGCCACAGACCGTTAACCCTCCCCTGTGTTTGGCCTCGTCACCTGCACAGGTATTTGGGAGGCTTGATTTCTCCCTGTTTCGTACAGTGTTTTGGTGCTGGCTGTCTTGGATGGAAGGCTTCCAGGGGCAATGTCTTTCCAGTACATTTGGAGCAGCCTTTCTGGTTCGTGTTCTCTTGCTTCTACCCTCCTGTGAAGCCACTGAGGGTGTTCTGTAGCTTGCTGTGATCCTCAGGTCTGCCCCAGGAGATGTGAGCAGGCAGAACTGCCCTTACAGGAGGGATTTGGTGGCAGTTCCTGGACCTGCCAGGGCTGTGCAAGCCGACAAATCCAGAAATCACATTGTGGTGTGTGCATGCTGGGAGCTCAGTGGCTGCTGCTTGTGACTGTGCCTTCTTCCCACAGAGTGTGAGTCAGCAGTATGGTGGAAGCATCCATGCGGGAAAACCCTAAATACAGGGACTTGCAGGCAGCTCTGTGTTGGCAGTGGCTGCCCCTTTGTCCTGGAGTACAGCACCTGGCTGTTGTGCTGATTGGGCATCTCTGCATCCTGCCAGAGTTTGGCTTCAGGAACTGGGAGATTGTCCCTTGGACGTCCTAGTGAAGGTGACAGTGCTTGGGGCGGGGTCTGTTCTGTCCCATAATGATGGCAACCAACAGCCAGCAGGCAAGCAGGGACTCTTGTGGAGCCTCCTCATCCCTGAGGGGACAGAACCGGCCAACTCCAACTCTTGGTGGCCGTTCTACCACCCAGCAGCGATGACAAACCCCACAAGTTCCCATCCCACGGGCCCCGAACCGTGGGCAGGGTTGGATCCTTCTTTCCAGGGGCACCTGCGGTTTCCGGCACACGCCTTGAAAGAATTCCATCTCCCTGCACGTGTAATTTTGCGTGTCATTGCCCCTAATTGCATGCTTAACACACACTCTTTTAAAGTGCAGCCCTTTTATCAGCAGT
Organism: Platyrinchus mystaceus; assembly: GCA_035041135.1. NCBI lineage: Eukaryota > Metazoa > Chordata > Aves > Passeriformes > Tyrannidae > Platyrinchus > Platyrinchus mystaceus. The sequence goes on from JAWWLV010000018.1 coordinate 2,723,904, forward strand.
AGGTAGTAGCAGGTTTAATAGGGTGTTTGAATTCCTATAAAATTAATCTGTAGCCTTCTGCGATAGGAGACGGGCAGGGAGCCATGTGGTTCATATCCAGTGTTGATAAACTTGTTATAGAGGCAGGAAACATTTCTGATTGGAGCAGTGACAAAATAATTTGGAGCAGAGCCATAAAAAGAGTGGATGGTGATGGTTTGAGCACAGCAGAGATTGAAATTGCTGGTGTGTGGAAGCAGCGCTGCCAGCTAACATTGACTTAGTGTCTCTGGAGGACTCTAACGGCAAATGCATTTTATTAATGGCAATATTCTTGTAGGAAATGCTGAGCATTGTTTCAGAGGTGGAGCTCCCCTCGAGTACGTGGGTTTGGAAGTTGGCCAGACCAAGATCTGCTCAGCTGAGCTTGCTGTGGTCACTGCTCTGGCCTCAGGCTGCAGCAGGAAGGTTGCCTAAGGGCACGTGCTGGGTACTGTGTGGTAGCAATTGGAATATCCTTTTCCAGTGTGGAAAATGCATCCATCCATTCTCATTCTGGCTTCACCTGTAAGGGGTGAAATGCTCAGAGACAGCAGGTCATGTTTTCAGCCACTCTTTTGTTGTCTTTGTTTCAAAATGAGTTTCCCAGTACATTAATATCAGTGGGAGTTTGCTGTCTTATTGGATTCCCAGCTGGACTTGAGCTCTTACTGCCAGTGAGAGGGGGACCTGCTCTAACCAAGTTGTGGTCATTGTGCAGGTTGTGCACCACAGGGGTGTGTGATGGAGAATGCAGTGCACAAGTGTCATGGGAGGTGCTGGCCACCTCCACAGGGCTGAATTTCACCCGGTGTCTCCAGCCACGCTTCCTTTGCTCTGTGAAACTGGGATGTGATTAACCAAGGAAAGCAAACCCTTCTGCAACACTGTCTTCTCTTTGCAGGGAGCCTGTTGGAAGGGGATTCTCTGGAGCTGAGCTGTAGTGCTGGTCCTGCAAAGGTGATACTGGAGCCAAACCAAGTCGTGGTTTTAGACTGTAACCTGACCCCTGCAGAGCAAGTGATCAACATCACATGGAAGAAGAACGGGTTTCCATTAGTGGAGCAGGAACATCTCCACGTGCTCCCGAACGGATCGCTCTTCATCTCATCCCAGGCTGTGGCAAAGGACAGTAAAAGCCCTGGTGCTGAGGGGAATTACTCCTGTGTGTCTCACAGCTCCCTAGGGACTGTCACCAGTCAGACAGCTGCAGTCAGGTTTTCAAGTAAGTGTTCTGGGTATTTTGTTGATCTTCCTTCCTTCCCCTCCTGGTATTTATGCAGAGCACCTGCCTCCCTGAGAGTTTGAGATAAATTATCTATGAAGTCAAATTCTATTAATGATGTGTAGGGGATTAGGGATAGTCCACAAACAAGCAGTGTTGTCTTCCTGTTATCCCACTGTGAGCATCCAGTGTAACTCTCCCAGGCAAGTGCCATGAATTAAAAACAGGACCCTCCTCACTCTCCAAAAGGCAGGGCTTGTTTTGGCAGGGAACTTCACAGCCCTGAGGGCAGCACCTTGTGCCTGGGGAGGTGGCTGTGGGGGTCTGGCTGTGACAGTTTGTGAGGTGAATATCTCTTGGATATAATGGAGGAGATGAGAGAAAGGGCTCTTCCAGGTGGTTTCTGTTTGGATCTCTGAGAAGGTCATTCCCAAGTCTGAACCACTGAATCTTTGCACAGCGTTCGAGAATAAAATTCCTTTGTGTTCAGGGATGGTTCCTGGAGCTGTTTTAAGGCTGTGAGTGCCAATAAATGATTCCTTGATCTACCAAACAAGTGAGGTTAGAAAATAATGCAAATACAGCAACACTTCTCTCTAGTACAGTGACTTATGGAAACATTGCTGAATGCAGGTGCACAGGACACCATCAGGGCACTTGATCAGAGCTGTGGTGGGTGAAGATGCAGAGTGGATGTCCTGACACCCTCTTTACACTGGGATGTTTTTAGCCTCTGGTAGCCCAGGCAAGGCTATCCAGGTTTGGCCAAGTGGGTGTTCCAGTCTGTGAGTGCTTTGCTGTAGAAACCAGCATTGCTGGTGAAGCTTTGCCAGATTAGGGGAAGGTCTTTGACCTTTGCAAGATGTCCTGCTTTTCTGCTCAGAAAATGTTTAGCATGCAGCAGCCACAGACTGCTGGTCACCTGTGCCTCCTGTTCCCTTCTTTCAGTGATTTGTAGTGCCAGGTAAATAGCTGGTTCCAGCATTTTGTTAAGTGAAAGGACCCCGAGGGCTGTGGGGATGGAGTCAGGGATCCTGCATGGAGGTATTTTCTGTGGAGGTTGGAGTCCTGGAGTAGAAAAGCTGTCATTAGTCCAGAAGGATTTATTCAGCTGCTCCTGCCCCAGTTCCAGACAGCCTGAATTAGGATATATTCTCTTTTAAGAGTGATTTGTGTTGAAGTTTGCACTGTGCTTCTTGCCTGGTTGCAATGGTTTGTGTCTCTCTAATGGTCCTGAGTTTGGTGTTTGGTGTCTCATGAATGAGAACAGCAGAGACACCTCAAAACCAGGAGACTGATTTAAATTGCCCTTCCCTCCCCCCGGATTTTTCCAGAGGAGCCTACAAAGGTGATGCCTCTTTCCATCTAATTCTGGGTTTCTCCCAGAAACAGGGAATTTCAGGTGAACTCTTTCCTTGTGTGTACTCATATGTCTCATTTTATTACCATCTGCACAGGGAAAGTGCTGCCTCCGTGGCACACACGTGCACCTGACACAACACACCCACTTCTTAGCAGAGAGCAGGGAATTGATTAATGAAATGCATCTCTGCTTCGATTTGTTCTGTGGGCTGGGCAGGAGCCCTTGCTCCATTAGCATTCAGCTGGAGCAGGTGAGGATTGTAAATGCCTGGGATTTTTGCCTGCCAGTGAACAGGGTCTCTCCAAAGCTGCTTGCTTGTGGATGGGGTTATTCTTTGTGCTGATTGCCCTGGGCGCTGCTGATCAGGACAGGGCAGTAGAAGAAAACCTGTTCAGCAGGTGGGATATGTTATTCCTGCTGTCAGCTTGTCCTTCTGACCTGCAGGGCCTTTCCTTCCCTGGGCTGGGGATCCCAGGTGGGGCTGTGGGTCACCCTGTGTGTCACCCAGTCTTGCAGTGTCCAGCAGGAGGGGTTCACAATACCTGCCTTTGGTGCTGTTAGTGTGTCTGCCATGTTTCAGGGAGTCCCCTCCTCCCCTCTGGCAGCCCCAGGGCAGCTCTGGCACCTCTGTGTAAGGGCTGCCAGCTTCCAGGGGGAGGGAGGGACACTCCAGGCAGCAGCCAGCCTGGAGGCTGGAAAAGGCTCTTCGGAGCACTCAGGCTGGAGTGATGGAGGTTGGATGGTGTGTGCAGGCTGTGGCACTGTGATGACTTCCATCCTTCCACCGTGGCCCAGCAGTTCAGGGGGCATTTTGCTGGATAAAGCTGTGGCTCAGAACTGCCCAGTGTTCCCTGGCACTCCGTGTGCCACCAAGGGAGATCTGTGCCATGGTCCCCATCCACACCCTGTGGCAGTGGTGGCCATGGCAAACAAGGAGGAGCAAGGCTGTGAGGAACGTGGTGTGTGTGTGTTAAATTAGCAGCTGCTCAGGCTGATGAATCAGGTTTGTGGGTTTCTCAGATCCCTGAGTGTTCCCACATGGAAATACCAGGGGTGTTGTTGTAGTTATGGGAAGGTGTAGCTTTCTACCTGTTAATAACTACATTGGTGGAGATTTGTTAAAGCTTTTAATTTAGCTTAAACATTTTGTGCAAAGGGAGGTTGTAGAAAATTACAGTAATTGTGCCTGTCAGTTGAAGGCGTTTGCTGTGCCTGGAGGGAACGGGCCAGTGCCGTGTGGCTGCTGGCAGTGAGCTGGGGAGAGGCTTGGAGTGTTCCTGCACCTGGAGGGACAGGCCACAGCAGGAATCAACCCACATGGGCTCTGATGATCCTCTCTCCACACGCACAGCGTCCCTTCTCTGCGGTGCACGGTGTGTCTGGGATTTGAGGAACAGCAGGCTGGGATTTACTCTTACTTTAAGGATTTATTTTATGGATTTTATCCCATTTATTGTGTGGATTAGGCGCACAGGTGAGCGAAGGCTGGTGACTGTAGGCAGAGCCAGGCTGGGCAGGGTGAATGCACAGGCTCTGGAGCAGCCGTGGATGTGCTGCCTTGGGCAGGTGTGGAGCTGGTGGCTGTGCAGAGCAGGAGCAGTCCTGTGCCTCCATGTGGCCTGTGCTGACTCTGCCCTGGGGCCGTGGCAAATCGCTCCCCTGGCTTTTTGTGCATGTCCCCCTTCCACCCCCGGCCTGTTCAGAGGTGAGTGGCTCAGGGAGGGATGATCTGGGTGCTGTATGAGATCTCAGCGGGGGCTGAAGCCGCCCCCATCTTGGAAACGCCTACTAACACTTACAGAAGGTACAAAGAGGACGAGCACAGGAGTCTGGGGGCAGAGCGCTGTGGGAGAGAGCAGAGCCCCTTTCAGAAGGCTGAATTCCTTGCATAGACTGCATTTTCTGCCTGGGGTGTAGTGTTGCTGGCTGGCAGTCTTTCCAAGCTCACAGCCTCCTGCACGGATCATGCTGCTGGGGGAGGGGGAGGGTGCTGTGTTTCTCCGTTCTGCAGTCACCCCTGGGCTCACGGCTAAAAGCCTTGGCACACAGGGCTTGGCTCCAGCTGGGTTTAACATGTCAGCGGGGAGGGAGCTGCTGCTCCACTCCTGGAGGCGCAGAGCCCGGCACTTTGGCATGTCACTGAGGGCAATTTGCTGTAATGCTCTTCACCTTCTCACCTGCAGAAGGTAATTTTTACTGAGTGGCCTATTAAGGTGTTCGGGATAATCAGTGCAATGGGGTGAGGAGGTGTTTTGTGGCTCGGGATGGCTTTGCAAGCTAAACCTTAGCTGAGGAGTGGAAAATAATGTTGAGTGTGTATCGTCTTTGTTTGCCTATTCCTCTCAAGCATCTCCTTTCCCTGCCTCGCTACGTGAAAACCTCTCACTTTGCAGCACTTCTGCAGCAGCCCCTTCCATCAGACCGTGTTTGTGGGGGGAGAACAGCCCTCCAAGGATCCCCAGTGCCCCGGGGTGAGCAGTGTTGGAGCCTGTCCTGCACTCACTGTGACCCGTCTGTGCAGTGCATTGGAGTAGCAGGACCTGCTCTCCAGTGCTCTCCTCCCACAGCAGCCTTGCCTGATTCTTTTTCCTCCCAGCACCAGCTGTTACCAGCACAGCTCTGAGCCTGGGTTTGGTAGGACTGGAGGTGCTGGACGTGTCCTGCCTTCTCCATTTCACCCTGGTGCCCCTTGGGATGAGAGAGGGATCACAGCTTTCTGTGGTCTTGGCCCCAAGCTGGTGCAGATGCTTGTGGAGCAGCAATGAGCCTGACCAGCATGGCTGTGCCTGAGCCTTGCAGGGCTGAGATCCAGTGGTCTTGTTCAGTCCTGCATCAGAGGAACCTTTTCACTGTTCTTATCTTGGTTTGGTGTTGCTTTCTGTGCACAAGAGATCCCTGTTCCCGTTCCTGTCCTCTCCTTCACCAGACAGGCTTCAGGCTGCTGCTTTCAGAGATGATTTTTCCAGTCTATCCCTATCCCCACTATCCTCATCCTATCAAAGGAATGAGACAGAACTGCTCAGCTTCCGAATTCCCCCTGCAAGAGCTATCACAAGAAGGCACTAACAGCCAAACCAGTCTGCTGGGCATTGCCAGAGTTGAAGCTCTGGCCCCCACGGAGCTCCCAGCTCTGCTGGGAAGCTGTGACTCCGCTTGGGAAGCCTGGCTGTTCCTGCTGCTTCCAGCAAGAGGGACACTCCCTAATCAGGGTCCCTGTTTAGTCACACTCCTCCACATCCTAATGAGGAATCTGTCACGGGCACATTTCTTGGCTCTTTGCTTTTGAAGAGCCATTCCAGAGCCCAGCACAGCAGGCAGATGGGGCTGTGGATGGAGGTGAAGGGCAGGATTCGGTTCTCAGCAGGGAATTTCAAGCTTGCAGGCACAGGTCTGGCAGGTGACGGGCAGGAATAGCCAGGACAGGTTATTGCCTGGTAACCTGGGTAGCCCAGAAGGCTCTGTCACATTTTGTACACCAAGATGATGCCACTTAATAATGAACAGCAGAGAGGCAGGTGACCCAACATGAAGCAGAGGAAACAGAGATGCCTACTGGTTTCTTCTTTTTAGAAGGATTCCTGCCTCCCATCGTGACCTTCCCAGCTACATGACCCTCCAGAGCCTGTCCAAATACTATCATTTATACCTCTGGGATGCAAAGAGAATAATGGGAAAGATGATTAAGGATATTTGCTGCCAGGAGAAGCTTGTTTTGATGGTGCCATCCTGAACATGTGCCGGCACTTTGATGGATTTTCTTTTAAACTCTTGGGTTCAGCAAGTTTTATTAACATGAGCTTAGAAGATCTTGTAATCTGTAGACATGACTCTGTGCTAAGGGGGTCTGCAGTGTATATTTGAGCATACTAAAGCAGTTGGCTGAATTTAAGCCTTACATATTAATGTCTTTTTCAGTTTTTTTTTTCCAGAAAAATATTTTTCATTGCCATTGGTGTGGAATTGGAAAAGTAGACTTGGCAGACAGCTGGTGGGAGAATTTGGTCTGTAGCTGCTGCGGAGAGCAGTGAGTTGCTTGAAACATGTGATAACTATTTAAATTAAAGAAAAACACTAATGACAGCTGAGAATATGCCGAGGTTAAAATGGGTCATGTAAAAGCCTTTCATTTTCAAAACTCTGCATACTTTCTCAAGCTAACACTGCAGTAAAGCGTGTTTGTGTGTGTACGGATGATTGTGTGCGTGTGAGATGCAAAGAAAACTTCAAGTTTGGAGTCCTACAAAATCCAGAGCAATGATGGATGTTCTTGGAAAGCGGTGGTGGGACAAGCACATGATTGTGTTGGAGGGCCAGAAGGTCACTTGGGGTCCTTATGAGCACAGTGCTGTGCTTGGCCCAGCAGTCAAATGTGTTTTTCTGGCTGAAATTTCTGTCTATTGTGCCACGTTGAGGGTTTCTGGCACCGTGTTCCAGCATTGCTGGATGGGTCTGTATGGCAGGGTGGGTTTCACAGCAAGGGCAGTTTAACAGAGACATATTGAAAGCAGAAGCCAGTTCTTGTGCTGGAGAAGAATACAGGCTTTCTGCCCCCATCCAGGAGCCTGCATGAATATTCAACTCTCCACAGTGTGACTGAGATGCCTTCGGGTTATGCCATTGACAGGACAGATGCTGACAGCCCCGGGGGAGGATTTCTGCTCCTGGAGCAGCAGGGTTTTGCTGTGTGCCTGGAAGGAGAGGAAGATGAGGCAGCTGCCTGTGAAGGATGGGCAGAGTGCAGTCCAAGAGCAATCCCAAATCTCAGTGCTTTGTCTCCAAAACAAGTTCACCCTATAGTAAAGACTCATGCAGACAGGGGTCAGCCTGGGAGAGCAGACAAGTGTCCTGGCATTTATGAAATCCATCCTCCTTTTCTTAGCAAGCTGTCTGTGTCCCCTTGACTGCATCCCGTCTGCTTGAATAGGATGAGGTTGGTTTTTGCAGGTAGGAGAAGGAGGATCATAACCCTTGCAGCCTCTGCCCCTGCTCTCCAGCACTGCCAGCCCGTGGGCAGTTGTTTTGTGTAAATAACTTGTCTGGCTTTGTTCTTCATCTTGCCTTGCTTTAATTTCCCGTGGCTGCAGGAATGCTACAAGGCAAGGGGAAACTCTCATCTCTCGGGTTGTGGCATTTCCCTTCTGTTTCTCATTGTGCATGTCCTTCCCCAATTGAGCAGGGGAAAAGACAAGGAAGCAATTTAGGAAGGTAACTGCTGAAACCAGCTAATTGCCTGCCTTTCTCTCACGCTGTTGCCTTGAGGGAGAAAATGAGGCAAGAAGCAAATTTGCACATGGAAACCTTTCAGTTACTGTTGTTAGGACTGCTGAGGGTCTGCAGGGCACAGGAAAGGGAGGAATTGCGCATCAGGTTATCTTTAGGAGAGAAAATCCTTCCTCATAGCTCATACATCACAGCAGGTTTGCATTGCTCAGCAGAAACACTGAGTTATGAACTGTCCTTCCCTTCTTCTCTCCCCAGCATTGTCGCGCTTCTTCCAGCAGCCGGAATCACAGACGGTGGAAGAAAATGGCATGGCCCGGTTTGAGTGTGGGATCGAAGGGCTGCCCTCCCCTGTCATCACGTGGGAGAAGGACCATGAAGCAGTTCCAGCAGAACCCAGGTGACTCCCTGATTGCTTTCCCTGGTCAGCTTGAAAAAGAGCAAAACAGAACCTGACCATCCAGGGTGTGGAAATCCTTTGTAAGAGGGTAGAATGAAGCTGATCGGGTTTGGACCTGATAATTAAGTGATTTAAGAGGAGGTATTCCAGGGGCCCATGCAACATGTAAAACACCTAAATAAAATTAACTTTTCCCCAAAGATCCAAGCCACAGAAGAAAAAAACCCCAACTTGATATTGTGCTGTGTTACAGCACAGAACCTGCAGCCTGTGTGTGCCTGGGACAGGGCACAGCAGCCCTTGGCACTGCCCTTGGCTCGTCCTCTGGTGTGAAGTGAGGTGGAATTCTCTGGGGGATTGGGACCTGGCATGAGGACTATTTCTCCAGTTGACCATGGGGTACTGGGTGTGCCCAACTGAACTCCATGATGTGTTTTTTCTTTTTTTGGTTGTGGCTTTAGAGACAGTTGTTTTCTTCACTGTTTTCCCACACGGATTTATCTCAGGGCTAGTGACTCTTCTAGAGCACAGTGTGTGCTCAGTAACCTGGGAGGTCTTTCTGTTTCTTTTACTTCCATGTTGGGAGGGCATCTAATAAAAGACCCAGAATTTTCCTTTTTTTATTTTTTGGGAAAAGATGGGAGTCCTGCAGCATGATACCTTTTCCTTAATGAAAGTCAGTTAAAGGCATGAGAAAGGGATAAACCATTAGCTGTCTGTTAGTTGGTCTGTAGACATCACTTCTGCAGGGGATCAGTCACTGAATTGTCCTCCAGTTCTTAAAAACTCCTTTTCTGTTCTGCAGAAGGAGCTGTTTCCTTCCCAGGGAAGTTAATCCAAGAGGCAGGAGAGGAAAGAAAGAGGGGTGGGGGAAGGTTTAGGAATACTTTTGCAGCAGTGACTTTCTGTAAGAATAACCCCTTATATCCTCGAGTCTGAAGTGTGGCACCTAAAGGTTTACAGGAGGCTGTTGCTTTGTAAGGAGAGGAAAATTAATTAATAAAAAAGGAAGGGGAAAAAAAACAAAAAGGAAGGGATTGCAGGGAGAAGTGTGCCATAGATAGGGCAATGGCTTTTTAATGAGACAGCTCGATGGATATTGTGAAATTACTTGCTCAGAGATTGCTTTCATCACGGGCAGCCTGAAAATTGTTTTCCTTGTAAAAGCCAGGCCATAATCTCTGGCTGCAAATCTTGCTTTTTAAATCATGTTCTAGCTAATATGCTTTTTCAGAAGGATTTGCTTTTTTTGTTGTTGTCTAGTTGTTGTTGGATTTAATATAACCGGCTTTCGAAGGAATTAAGTGAATTCCAGGAAACGTTGGCTGCCAACCAGAGCTCTGTGTTATCCTCCCTGCATCATGCCTGAGGAGCGGATCTGAGGCTGCCCTGGTTGCTCTGGGCTCCCTCCTGTGCACACAGGGATGAGCCTGTGCAAATGCAATCCTGGGGCTGGGCAGGCGTGGGGGGGATGATTTCCCAGTCCAGAACAGCAGGGTTGGGAGGGGTGCAAAATCTCTGGGGCTGGAGATGCAACCCGGGAGTGGTGCTATCACACCAGTGCTTGGGATTTCTTTCAAGGGGGAGAGAATAATCATGGAAAACTCACAGTGCTTCCTTCCCTCTTCCTCCCTCTTCCTTTTCCATTTCCCGTTTTCTTTCTTTCCTTCCCCCTTTTCTTTGTTGATCTTACCTTTGGGCATTCATTTCAGCCTTCTCCCCCTGGGTGCAGCTTCTAACATGGTGCCACCTCAAAGGTACTTAGCTTAAAAAATACTTAGACACCCTAAAGGGTATCAAAGTGCTGATTGGTGTTTTTGGAACACCTTTCCTGTCCCTGTTCAGGACAAAATCTAAATTCCGTGTGTGAGTAGGGCACAGAATTATTTTGCAATTCTGGCTCTGAACTATGTTGAAAAAGCACGGTCTTAAATCTGCAGCAGCTGCTGAGAGGTGGCTCTCAGGATTTCTCTAGACTGCAGTTGCTCTGGGGGGTGTGCAGCATCTCTTGGCATGATCTCTTCTCTCTTTAGATGCTGGCTGGGTTTCACATCAGGCTCCAAATTGCTGTTTATTTTCTCTAGAGCCAAAATGAGCACTTGCTATGAACCAGAGGCCTTTGGAGGTCTGCACAGCACATCCATAACCTCCAGATCACATGCTCTGCAATCACAGTATATTTTTCCACATTTTGGCTAAGGGAAGGTTTTATCTGTGTGAAGAGTTTATTTCTGTGCCGTGTCAGGAGAGCCTTATTATGGTTCATGTTCAAACAGGGCTCTTGAGCTGTGAGAAAAAGGACTCGCGGACTTTGAGTCTGCAACAGAGCTGCAGGTTCCTCACTGGGGATTGGTGATTTACTCTGTTCTGGACACCTTCAAAAGGCTGCAGGAAGGGTGTGCTGGAAGTTTACTGAGGAGAACATAAGAGAGGGAATTGGGCTGTTAATGCTGGAGTGTTCTGTGAGCTGTAGGGTTGCAGGTTTTGGACACGAGGCAGCGGTGCTTGATTTCAGTTGCTGAGCACTGCCCTGGTGAGCAGCTGTGAGCCCCTCTGTGCTCTCAGGTAGAGTCTGCTCAGGGAGGGGAACAGCTACACGTGTGTGCCCTGTTGCTCTTGCTCTGTGTCCGTGGTAGTTGTGCCCTGGTCTGAGTGTGCTGCCCTTCAACCTGCGCTGGGTGGGGCACTTGCCTTTCACCACCCTTCAAGGCAGGCTCCTGTGAGATCCTGACACTGCAGCTGTCAACAGCAGAACTCCTGAGACTGCCAAGGTCCAGATGTCTGTCTGTCTGTCTGTCCTTTGGTTTTTGTTTTCTGCTTAATCCACAGTGAAGGTGAGCAGACAGAAAGCTCTGCCCTTTGCGTGGAAGGAAGGCCCTCGCCAACTCTCTGCTCTGAGTCACCAGGGAAACTTCCTCACAGAGAGCCTGGGGATGGAGCAAGTGCCCTTGCAGGCTGCCTGGAGGCTTCTAGTTCAGGGCTGCTGGGACCCTGAAGAGCTGGAGGCTTTGTGAGCAGCTAGGAGAAATGGTAGATGGAGAAATCCTGCCTTTCTTCCCTCCTTGCTTCCCCAGCAGAGCGATCCTTACCTCTGCCATGCTTCCCCAACAGGATGCACTGCATTAAATAGATCTCTACCACTGGCCTTGCTGAAGGGACCGTCTTAAACTCTGTGTTGATGGAGTCTTCCCACTCATCCCCCTCCTGCTCACTTTAGAAACACTGTGGCTTGTTTTCTGCCCTCAAGAGAAGCTGAGAGTGTTGGGCACGACTGTGGACACGGTTCTGACCCCGCTCTGAGAGGAGAAAAGCCACAGGCAATTTCCAGAGGTCCTTCCCAGCCTCGTTGAATCTGTGATACATAATTGGAGTGTCTTTTCGTGGCTGGGAGATGCCTTGCCTGGTGTTTGAAATATGTTGATATTAATTACAGACTCAAATAGCAGATGCACGACAAAAATAAATATTATCGCAGTGGGAGGCTTTCCCTCCGCAGAGCCGAGGGGATGCAAATATTTGTCGTCTCTCTCCCGAGTCCTGATGAGGCATCCTGATGAGGGCTTTTGGGTACCACCTCCTCTGAGGTCTCTGGAGCTTGATCCTGAGCAAAGTGTCTTTGTAAGCAGCGGGATCGTGGCTTTAGGGGTGTAAAGCATTGGGTTTGTGTACAGGGGAAGCTTCAGCCGGTCTGTGTCCATGAATCAGGCTGTAGGATTGTGCCAGTAGAGGCATAATGGTCACTGGAGGAGCTCTGGTAGCTCTTGAGGGCAAGATGTGATGACTGCAGCAGCTGAGGTCCAGGATTGATGCTAGACTTGTAGCAGGGACATTTGTCTCTGGAACAGACTGCTTAGGGTAAGGGAGGTGTTTCCATTACTGCAGATTTAGGAAAAAATATTTGCAGGAGCAGGTGTGCATTTGGGGACCATAGTTTGAACTCAGGATCTCTTAAGGTCCTCCTGGCTCCATGACCCTCTGTCTCAGCACCCAGAGAACCACAGTTTTACTTACTGTGATCTTTGTGGATGGCAGGACTGGCATTCCTGGTTGTAACTTGTCTTTGTGCTGTTCCCGTGGAATAGCTGCTATCCCTCCCCTCAGCAATTGCCTTTGAATGTGTCCTCTTCATAATGAAGACTGATAACCCAGAGCTGCCTGTCAAACCTCAGCAGCTCTGTTTATATAGAGACTTGCAATTAAAAATGGATCTCATATATAATTAAAAAGGATCACGTAGGCTTTGCGCCTTGCGTTCAAGAATAAAGAGGCTGCCATCTAGGAATCCAGGCAGAAAATGGAGATGCTGACAGCCAGCTCCTACTTTTATGCTAATTGCTAATCATCAGCTTTGTTCAGTGTAATGCTGCAAGGATTGTGTTCGTGTGGTGAGCCTTGTAGCCGTTTCACTCCGTGGAAGTGTTGCCCTGTAGCACCCCATGGGCAAATGGGGGGATTCTGAGTGCCCAGCTGTAAGTTTGTCAGCTTGTGAAAAGCCAGAAACTTGTGGAAGAAGGAAAGGAATCACCACAACCCAGGAATGGTGCAGGTTCAGATGGCTGTGTCCCGGCTGCTTTGGCCCATGGAGGTGCAGCCGTGTATCAGTTGGTCCCTTCATGCAGTTGGGGTGCAGCAGGAAAAGGATGATGTTCAGACTTCTTTGCAATGTGTTTTTTTCTCTGGCAGCCAAACCTTTGTGAAAAGCAAGTGCTGAAACTGGCTGTAGTGTGTGTTCAAGCACCTGTGTGCTTGGAGACATTACGAGTGTGGACGTAGATATGTGTGTGTGTGCATGGAGTTGGTTTGTACTGTCAGATGGTTTGTGTCAGCAAAGCCCTCTTAGCTTGGTCTCTCAAAAGCAGGTTCTGTATTGTGAGGACTCCCAGGTGATGGATAGGTCTGTATCTGCTGCTTTTGAAGAACCACAGGTTGGGTTGCTCAGAGGTTCCTTGATCCCATCCTGCCGTCATTACCAAGACACATGAGACATTTGCAGGGGAAAAGGAAGGGATAAAAGGGCTTTGAGGGATGAATAGCTTGGATAAGGCACAGCCTGTCTCACGCTCTTCCTTTTGCTCACTCAGGTTTATAACCCTTCCCAATGGTGTCCTCCAAATTGTGGATGTGCAGCAGAGCGATGCCGGGGTTTATCACTGCGTGGCCACCAACGCCGCCCGAAGGCGCTACAGCAACGAGGCCACCCTGAGTGTGGTGAAAGGTAAGGAGCTGGGCACAGTCTGCCAGGTACCTGTTTGCACCTTAGGGAAGTGCAGCATTGTTGCAAACTCACCTCCAGTGGCCTTGGATGGCAAGACAAGCGAAGGCTGGCGCGGACAGAGCAAGGTGCTTCTCAAGTGAGCAGGAGAAGGAGTTGGAGGCTGGAGTAGTTGGCAGGACTGTGTCTACCCGGGTTGCCCAGCACAGTCCAGAGGGGTTTGAGCACAGGGACATCTGACTTGCGTTCTGTGTCCATATTGCTGGCTCTTTGCTGAATGCTGGGTAGGCTCCAGAGACCTTTGTGTGGTATTTGGGAATGGCCTCAGCTGGATTTCCTCTGGTGACACAGGCCTTTGGAGCAAGGCTTTGGGTGTGAGCTGTCCTTCGGCTCCCAGTCTGGGCCTCAGTCTCTGAGTGCATTTTGATTTGTAAACCAAGAGTGCAGTGGGCAAGTCCGGACATGAGAATGTAGCTGAGATCATGAGTGCAGTGGGGGTCTCCAGACTCCAGCGTCCTTCCCAGCATGCCTGGCTGCCTCCCCAGCATTGTATAATCCCCATCCTGCGAGTGGACAAGCTCACCAGGGCTGGGACTCTGGCTGAGTTGTCCCTTCTCTTGGGACACTGCCCCCCTGCCACATCTGTCCGCTATCCATGCTCACCCCGGTGTATTTTGCAGGCAGCTTTAACCTTGAAAGCTCCGAAACCCTTCCCAGCCCCTTTTGTCTTTGTTTAGGATTGTGTTGCTTGGCATTCTGCTCCCAGTGTATTTTCACAGCCATGGCTTTGCTGTTCATCCATCAGCAGGGAGTGTAATTAACTGTGGAGCCTGAGAACACACCTCTGATCAATGGATTGTGTCGTGGAGGTAATCTGG
>JAWWLV010000018.1:2738319-2825963 GCA_035041135.1 Platyrinchus mystaceus
TCAGCAGGGAGTGTAATTAACTGTGGAGCCTGAGAACACACCTCTGATCAATGGATTGTGTCGTGGAGGTAATCTGGGAGGAATCTGCGGTGAATTCGTGAGCGGTTGAACGCTCTGTATCTAATTGCCAGCCCCTGCCAGATCCTCTGTGTGTTTAATGAAGCCCAGAGCTGAGGGGAGCACTTCCTGTGGGCTTCCCACACTCCAGAGGCAGCTCCCGTGTTGGGCATGTTTGCCGTCGATAACTGATATTGATCGAGCTGCAAAGGTGAATTCGCTGTCCTTGGCATCATAACTCGTTCTGCATAATTGCATCTTGCAGCTCTGCAATGTTTAATCTGCTTTGCAAATGGAGGCAGTGGAAGAGGTTAAATGGGAAATGTTCCTTCTGGAGCACCAGCCGGCCCGAGCAGATTTCTGCCTGGAGTTCTCACCCAAATCTCTCTTCTGCAGCACCACACCACCCGCTGGCTGCTAAAACAAATATGCGAGGTTGAGTTTTTCACCAGATTGAGCTGATAGTGATGAAAAACATGCCTGTTAAATCTCTGGGGTTTTTTATAATTGGGGAGAAGTATCTCCAAGACAGATGGGAAACTGCAGTGACCTGTGCAGGCTGCAAACTCCTCCACCAGTGACTGGCATGGTATTGATCCTTTTTTGTTTCATCACTTCACCATCAGAGGCACATTTTTGGAGGCATGGACTGGCTTGAGGAGTCTTTCCTCCCTGTTCAGAAGCAGCTGATAGTAGTTAGAGTGATGTGGTCAGGCAGAAATCCTTTGCCAGTTGTGAAAAAACTAAACTAAACCAAAACAAACAAAGAATTCCAGGAAAAATAAAAACTCAAAACAAACTGAAAAACAAACAACAAAAGAACAATAGCCTGAAATTACAGCTATTTAGTGTTGCTTGAGTTGCTTGTTTGGAAATATCAGGGACCAAACTCCTATGTTTTCCTGCAGGCAGGAACAACTAAACTATTTCCCTCCCTGCTAATGGCTGGGGAGTCCTTTGTGCCCAGGTAAGATGACAGTACAGCCTTTAATTCCTTCTGCACTGCCCAGGGCCCTGGAAAAGGTTTGTGCAGTGGGACCTCGTGTCTCCTTACCAGCTCTCCTCTGCTTTGGTGTCCCGCTGGCAGCACTGGCAGTGCCATGTGGTGATGATCCAGTCTGTGCTCAGGGCAGATTTTGGGGTCTTGCTGGTGATAATGCAAATGCTTCCAGCGCTCAGGCCTGGGAACATCTCGTGTTTGTGCCCCTTCCCCTGCCAGACAGGGCTGATTTGAACGGGCTGTGCATAGCAAAAGAATCTGTTTCCCTGTAACTCTTCTGCCCAGTTGTCCTGTTCCTCCCCCCTCTTCCCCCTGTTCCCGATGTGATGGCTGGGAATCGTTCCATCTCCCTTATTAAAGGCCTTTTCCCAGTAAAGGCAGCAATTAGCATGACATCCCCTTCTGTCATATCTGCACGGCCTAAAAACCCCAGAGGTGTTGTTTCCCCAGACAGTGTGACTTTCCCCATCCTGGGGGGAATTCCAGCTGTGCTGTGTGTCCGTGCTGGCCTTCCCCAGGCAGGGCAGGGAGCGGCGGTGCTGCAGATGTTTCGGCTGTGCAGACTTCATGGTGCAAATTTCCAGACCTTCCCTGGGGAAGCTGGAAGGGAAAAGAGAGCAGACAGGACAGCAGGATGCAGTCACTCAGGCCTGCTGTCGAAACAGGGATAGCTTGGATTTTCCCCTTGGATCTGCACTGCTCCCCAGCGGACACAGCGCCAAACACATCTGGCAGCTCCCTCCCTTCACCCCTCACCTGGACAGGTGATGAATGGCCACTGCAACCCTCTCTGCCAGAAAGGGCATTAGGAACTGCCTGTGGGATGCTTTTCCCAGGCTCTGGATGTGCGTGCTGCCTTTCCCTGGGGTCAGCTGTGTCTTGTTTCTTGTAGCTCCTCTTTCTGGAAGCAGGCTCTGGAGCCCTGCTCTGAACCTGTGTAAAAAGAACTAATTCCCTGTGTGTCCTGGTCGTGTTGCCAGGTCCCTGACATGCACAGGGAAGTGTTGCCACGCTTCATAAAGCAGCTCTCAAAGAGGAGCAGCAGAAAGGCTTGGGGAACATGACGTGTGGTCTCAGCAGGTCGCTTTACCTGTCACTTCACTTTTCCCCTCCGTGTCATGCACACGCTTTCTCTCTTTGTGTTTTCATGGGAACAGGGAATCCCTCTTGCTGGCACAATGGGGCACAAATAACAGTCAGAAGCTGTGCTTCTGCTGGAACAGTAGATTTTTGCAAGGACTTCATCCCTTCTGTTTTTAAATGACAGAAGGAGTGGGACTCCCCCTAACTCCCATTGCATCTTACCCACTGAATGAACACTGGGATCTTTCTTCTCCATAGTGAAGCTAAATTTCACTTTCCTGCAGTTCATCCTATTAGTTGTGGTTGCACAGTGTTGTTAGTCTTGAAAAAATTCTTGTTCCTCCTTGGTTTTTAATCTCTTTGAGTATGTATAAGCAGTGTGGTGTCCCCTAAGTGACCTAAAGAAAGTTGAGGATCTTGTCAATTTTAGAATCTAATAGAGTTTTCTCCCACTGGCGTGAGAGAAGTACAAGACATTCAAACAAGACTGTCCGTTTTGAGATCCCAACCCCACAGCTCCTTCCTGTAGATCTCAGGTGTTTGTCTTTTCATATTTACTGGTTATTGCAGAGGAGTCATCAAAGCATGATCCTTGGAGCTCCTGGATTCTACTTCCCTCTCTGCTGTTGGGCTGCAGAGGAGAATCAGTTCCTCAACACTTTAGTTTCTGTAAATAGGGATAATGTAATAAATAGCCTTGGAGTTGCCCTTTTGGAAGAAATGGGTCAGTCTGGAGAGTGATTATGGGCATTTGAGGGGCACGTGCAGACACAGACCTCAGTGTGGATGTGGGATTTCTGTTCCTCATGCCCTCTGCACCCCATTCCTGGTCTGTGTGTGTGGGGTGGCCGTGATTGCTGTTACACGTATGGGGGAAAAGCCTTTGCCTCAAACAAGGCTGGCAAGAAGCAGAATGTGCAACAGCCTTCCCCCAGCACTGACAGAACCTCTGTCAGGGGCCATGTCTGTGCAGTGCTGCTCCAAGTGATCCCCTCCCTGTGCTGCAGTAATGCAGGGAGGGGAGAACAGAGCAGGGCGATGGGTGGGGGTCTGGGCTGAGCCACTGAGGAGTCTGGCAGCAGCTGAGCACGTCCCCCGTGAGCTGGGATTTAGTGCCGTGTTATTAGAGATGACACTGCGAGATTGCCGTTGGCAGAACATCATTTACGCTGACAGTTGGAGCAGCTCGCTGCAGCAGTGTCCCAGGAAATGGATTTTTCAGCCAAATATGTGTATGAAATACGATAACAGGGACAGAGCTCGGAGGCAGCGAAACACCTTCAGGTTTTTGGGTTTTTTTTTCATTCTTTTGGTGTTTGTATTGCAGTGGCTTGCAGGAACCGAGGGAGAGCCTTGGTGGTTCCTGCTCCAAAGGGCTGTAGGAAAACTGGGCTGAGCTTTGGGGATGGAGGGGAAGGTGGTGATGAAGTGAGCAACACTCGCAGTTGGCCACCACCTCGCGCAAACAGACGTGCTGTTACCACAAGTGGATTTTCAGTCCCTGCATGTGCGAATGACGTGCTGGATGCCGCCTTGGCGCTCAGCCTGAGCCCTGGCACCACGTGCTGGGCTCCCCTCGCAGCATCCAGCACAGGTACCGTGCGGGCAGGGGGCAGGGAAGGTTGGATTTGGGTCAGTGCTGCTCCGGTGTGACCTCCCTGAGCGCTGCCGGGCGTTGATCCCCTGCGTGCTGCTCTTGGTGGAGAAGGGCAGCGTTATCCAAGAGTGGAGGGATGGTCCCACCTGGACAGGGGTGGTCTTCCTCTGGCAGGAACCCATACAGGGTCCTGCAATGCTGTGGGGACACAGCTATCCACAGCTGTTTGTGGGCATGGGACACTGCTTCTGGGAGGCAAGAGGCATGGGAATGTGTAGGGAGAGAAAGCACGGGGGGGGGATAAGGCAGCTGCATTTTTGCTCCAAGTTGTTGGCAGAATCATCAAGTGATACATCACCTCTGGAGAAGGAAACATCCCAGTTCCAGCCTGCAATTGCCATGTTCCTGTTTCCTGCACCTTTTCTACTGGGCACAGACCTGTCACTTTTCCCCCTCTCCTTTTAGCATCCTGTTTTTCTTTGCCCTCTGGTCTCTCACTTCACTAGCAGTTAAACAGGGAACTGCTCTGCACTTGACATCCCAAAAGCTCAGCCATGAGGACTCTGTTTACGTGTGTTTCACAGCTCTGGTTTCCTGGGAGGCAGGAATCTGAAGCTGTTTGCATAATGCATCTGCTGGATTCTGTAAAATGCTCTTGATCCTGTCTGTGGCAGAAGGTGCTAAGCAAGCCATGGTAAATGTGGATTCAGAGGAGGTACGCAGCATTTCTATCTTAATAAATAGATCATTAAAGCCAGAAGTGCCCTTTTGCCCAACATGAGCTGTAAACTTTAACTCTGTCTCCCTTTTGCTGAGCCTGGCAATGCTGGTGCTTTCAAGCACCCATGGACCAGGGTTGGGACCACAGATTTTGGGTGAAACCTGTGAAGGGCTGGTGCAGATGTGCCTCAGGCAACCACCCTAACACACAGCTCAGCTTGGCTGGGATTTGTAGGAGGCCAGCATGGATCCCACCCCTCACATCACCGAGGGAAAGCTGCTGGGAGCTCAAGTGTCAGCAGCCTGCTCTGGGAGCCCAAGGGGGAGTTCCAGCTCAGCTGTCTGTGAAGTTCGGTGGGACTCTGATATGCCACACTGCTGACAGCTCCAGCAGCCTGCAGTGACAGAGGGTTTGATACAAAATGCAGAGCCCTCACCTCCCATTAAGCACAACAGCTAAGCCCGAATGGCGCTGAAGTGAGTGGCAGCAGAGGTGTCAAGGATAATAGAGCAGAACAAGGGATGTGCGGCTGGGAATAGGTGAGCTGTTTCCAGGTCCTGAGGGGAAACTGGTCTCTTCCACATGCAGCATTAGCATGAGCTGTCAGATGTGGCCAGGCCTGTGTTACAGGCAGCTCTGACTCTGAATCCTGAAGAGGAGGGATGGCTGGATTCAGGGGTGGTTTGTAGTCCTCCAGTGTTCTCCACATGCATCTCTTACTAATCCAGGTCTGCTGTGCTTTTGAGGCTTACTGGAATAAGAGCTGGTGTTTGGTAAGGCTCAGACTGAAGCAGGGTTTAAGCAGCAGGCTCCATTCAGTTGTCCTCGGAGAGCCTTTCGATGGTGGTGTTATCTTGTGGTGCATCAGCACATCTGCACTACAGGGATCACACCTGGCCTCTCCTGGAGAGTGTGAGTGGTGGGGCTGGAAGGGAGCTAAGAATAGAGACCATAATTAGGTCAGCAGCTTGCACTGGGCTGTGGGACACGAATGTGGTTGGGCTCCTGATGACACTTGTTAATTATTAATTGCTGGTGTTACAGCAGCGCCTCAGTATCTCTCTGAGGTCAAGGGCTAGCGGTGCCCTGCGGCACTGACAGCATCCAACAGCTGGAGTGAGGATGTTGGAAGTGTCTGGGGGCATAGCAAAGCTCATGGTGCTGTTGCTTTAGTCATGGGACAGACACATGGAGCAGCCTTGTCCCTGTTTCCACGACCCTCCAATGTCTACAGGCCCGGTGGTGCTGAGGAACAGCAAAGGGGTGAGTGGGCCCAGATCACCAGAGAGGCTGAGTGAGGAGCTGAGCTGTGCTGCTCCAAGCCCTGGCTTGGAAATCTGGGGTGCCAGGGATCACTCAGAACACAGCTGGGAGTTTGCCTTCAGTAACTGAGAGATGTTCTTGCCCAACTGTGTTTCCAGTGCAGCCGAGGGGCAATGCCACATGGATTGTGGATGAGAATAAGAGGCAGGAAGAAAGGAAGAATGGGATAAGGAAGACTCCGTGTCTTCAGGCACAACCTTAAACAGATCAGGGCTCTCTGTGGCACTCAAAAACTGTCCAGCTGAAGGGCTTTGACAGAATCCGTGGATATCAGTAATGGTCTTTCCCCATGGAAAGCCAGCTTTTCTTCCAGACTTTTCCTAGAAAAACAGATTTGCATTGTCCTGAGTGAATGCAGATGCATCCATCTGCTTTTAGTTCTCCCTTCCAAGTTGGCAGTCTCTGTTTGCTGCCAGACTGTGTTACTGTGGGCTCCCAGCGTGTTGTGTGTTCACAGCGTAGCTTGTGGGAAGCATTCTGTGTACCTGGCACCAGGGACACCCCACCACGAGGTGCCTTCCCAAAATGTTCCTCTTTTTGAAGCTGTGCCTGGCAGCAACATGAGGGGCCACCTCTGGCAGAGGGAGTGGGGCAGAGCACAAGCTGTGCTCACAAGGGAAGCAGGTTGTGTCCTCCTGCACGGTCCAAGGGCCTCCAGCCTGGTCCCTCTCTGCTGTCACTGGATGTATGTGAATTGCAAATGGATCTGATGTTGCAAATAAATCTGAATTGCAAATAGATCTGATGAAATAGGTGTCAGCCCCTGGGAAACATCAGCCTTAGAGCACAAGCAGGAGGTGACTGGAGTGAAATGGCTCCGGTCACTGAGGCAAGGTGAGGAAGGAGGAGTTTCAGAGTGACTTGAGAGCCAGGAGGGTCTCCTGTTGACCATGTCCCTGTTTCATTTCTGTGTAAGGGGTAATAAAAAGAACACCTTGCAGCTTTTTTCCTTTGAGATTTCTCCTGCATCATCCTGGAAGGTGATGTGCTGGCCTAGGAAAATGACAAAGAGCTGGTGTAATGATGGTTAAAAAAGACACGTGGATGTTCCCACTGAATACTAGAGGCTGGCAAGTTTATGTCCTCAGGGCCAGTTGGTGTTTACTGATTTGGAGAGGTGTCTGTATTTAGAGCACTGATGCTGTGGCTTTTGTTAAGCATCTTCTGACCAGTCTTCTCTGGCTATTTCTTTTGCATCTTCACTTCTGTGAAAAGCTGTGTTATGAACCCTGAGCAGATGGAGTCACAGAGATGCTGAGATGTGCCCAGAGCAGCACAGTGAGTTAGTGGCAGAGACCAGGGGAGACTTTCTCTTGAACCACTGGACCAGAGCCTGGCCCTGCTGGGAAGCTGGGACATCGTCCTGGCTGGTTGTCAGCCATGGGACATTCCTGCTGTACTGTGGAGGTTCCTGTTGTGGT
The DNA here is from genome assembly GCA_035041135.1 of Platyrinchus mystaceus. Classification (NCBI taxonomy): domain Eukaryota; kingdom Metazoa; phylum Chordata; class Aves; order Passeriformes; family Tyrannidae; genus Platyrinchus; species Platyrinchus mystaceus. Next base: position 2,745,522 of record JAWWLV010000018.1, read on the forward strand.
GGTAACTTTGCAAAGCAGCCTTTTGCAGCCCTTGTTTTTCTAGACTGTTTCTGGCAGCTGCTTGGGAATGGCTGGGGCTTGCAGTGCTTTAAGGGCTCAGCTTGAGTAACATAAGCTGTCTGGGTCTTAGGGTTAGGGCAGGGAGACTGCTCTGCCATTCTTCAGACTGGAGATAGACATTCAGAGACACTGAGGTACCTCTGCTTTTTCTTCATTTCTCTTTCTTGGCTGCTCACCTGATCTGAAGGCTCAACTCCCACTGTACACTGTGACTTTCTTATTTATAAGTAGTTTTTTTGCACTAAGGTCTGTGAAAATGTGCCAGGAAAGGCTAATTAATTAGTAATTATTATATAAAATGGTGACATTATCAGTGCTGCTCCAACACTGTCTTCAGGCAGGACTCAGCATCCACTGTGCCCTGAGTTTGGGTTTCCTATTGCCTCTGCCCCGTTCCAGCTCGTGCTCCACTCCTCCTTCAAGCTCTCCGTGGTGTATCTCCAGGCTTCCAAGGATTCTCCAGCCCTTTGGCTGGCTGGGGCCGTGGCAGGAACCAGGAATCCCCAGTTCTCAGCAGCTCTGTGTGCAGTGGGGCTGCAGGGCCGGCGCGGCCCCTCCTGTTTATTTTGCCTGGCTCCGGCCCGGGGCGGTGCAAATGGAGCCGCTTCCCAGCGCTCGGGGGAAGCGAGCAGGAATTCGTCGTGCAGTCTGGCTGGCTCCCGTCCCTCTTGGCGTGATGAAGAGCAGTTCCAAATGCGTGTACGCAAACAGAGAGCCAATGTTGACAGCTTTACAGGAGCCGGAGTGGTGGGCAAAGCACATCCCGACCGCTCTGCAGCAGAGCTAAACGAGCCCTGGACGTGCAAAACTCCGTAGCCTGAAGGTCCAAGGGTTTGGGGGGTGGGGGAAGAGCCCCCCTAAAAATCCAAGGCAATTCCTGGAAACCTGCCACTGCTCAGCCTCTTCCTGGGCTTCTGGTTACAGAGAGTTCAGGGTGTTAGCTTGTGGCTGAGCCAGTACATTAAAGGATTTAATTTCCGAGCTGAAATCTGTCAGCTGTATAAAGAAATTGAGAGGAATGAAAGAGGACTGCCTGATGGCCCCTCTGCCTGTCTGGACTGAGATCCCTGTGCTCCCAGGGCTCCCAGACACGGGACGTGGAGCTGGGGAAAATGTTGAACAGGCTGTTTCTCCAGCCAAGAGAGAAGCGATTCCTAGAGCAGCTTCTCCTGCCACACTCGTGGAGAGACCCCAGAAGCTGTGGCAGGTGCTGGTCTGAGGAGTGTGTCCAAGTAGTACATAGACACTCCTCATCCAAACTCATCAATCTGTCTCCATGCCTTTTCTTAATCATAGAAGTGTATTTAATCTATTAAATTCTCCATTTTGCATGTTTATGCAAACATGAGAGGAGCAGGTTTTGTGAAGTGTAGGTTGGACCATATATTTTGGGATCTGTTTGCTGACTTCTTTGTTGGGGGTTTTTTGACTGAACTTTTGAGATACAAGTGCTGCATGTGGAGGTCTCTTAATAGCACAGAGAGAGTGATTCAGCTTCTGTGTTTTAATCATTTATTCATGTTTCTTTGTGTGCTGCTTTAAACACGACAGGATACACCACTGCACTGCTGCAGCAACAACTTGGTAAGGAGGAAGAGAAACTCTGTCCCTGTTCCAAAACATGGATGTAAATTCTTCCCTGTTCAGCTTTTCAGTTCAGTGTTTGCATTGACAAATGCATAACTGCTTACAAAGTGTTTGGAAAACGTGAGGTAAAAAGACAATACAAAACTGATTTACTGAGCTCATAGGTATTATTGGGCAGAAATGACCTGTTCTGCCAATACAGTGACACTGCAATGAAAACCGAGTTCCTTTTCAGCCTCCCTTCCCAGAAGACTCGAGTGCTGACCCAGACACTCCACAGCTGCCTGGAAGGGGAAAGGAGCATTTCAATGGGCATTGGTGTCAGGAAAACAGAACTTGGATCCAAACTGCCCCAGGCACTGCTATAGCAAAGGTGGAAGAAAAACCCAAAAAAGGAAATGGTAAATTTTGGAAAGGATGTGTGGTTGCAAGAGCTGTGTTTCGAGAGGAGGGGAGGCAGTGTTTGACTTGTGATACTTTGGGGAGGGCCTGATTTAGGGCCTCAAAAGGACAGCACTCACCTGGAGTCACTTATGAAAAATCCCTGGTGCCAGTCCTCTCTTGGGTGCTTTGCTTTCCTGTTTGCAAAGCTCTGCCTTGCTGTGTTCAGGTGAGAACAGTTCGAAAAGAAGAAATGCCCTGTTGCTAAGAGTGCTCAGGTGTGAGATCTGACATTGTTTATATTGCTCCCAAGCAGATATTCTGTAGTGTTCAGATACAGTTGGGCAAGTGTCCCGCCTGGAGATTTTACTTGCTAATTATCTCCTGTCCTGGGTCTAGCCCAGAAGTAGAAATAAATTATGGATAAATTTCCAGGACAGTGTAAAGGGAGGAGGAAGGCAGGTCTGGAGGATGTTTTTTCTCCTCCGTGGCTGCTGTCAGCTTTCTTCCTGAACAGTCCAGGAGGTCTGTGAGTTATCCCAGAAAAGGGGGAGAGCTCAGGAGTGGGAGTAGGACACGCTCTGCAAACACAGCGCCCGCATTTTTGAAGGTGTGCGCTTTGCAATGGGTAATTTGCTCCTTTATTGTCTGCAGAATAACAGCAGTGACAGCATTGACTTTCTCTAATGAACAGCTGCTCAGTGCTAGGATCTATTCCCGGAGGAGGCTCGCAGGGATGAATAAGGTTTCATGCTCCTCCTCTGGAGAGGGTGAGAAAGTTCGCAGAACAGAGATTGTTGCTTGATTGTTGGATATCTCCAAATCTTGACCTGCTGACAGCTGAGAGCTGAATGTGTCGCCATGCAAGTCATGTTTGACCTTGCAGCACTTTTACCGAGGCAGGGTGTTTATGGAGTCGGGAGAGAGGTGTTAGTTCCCATCTGAGAAGTCATCCTCCTGTCACTGCAAACGACCATCACAAATTGGCTGAACAAAAAGCATTTTCCTCCTGTTGCACTGCCTGAATTCTTCGCTGATGCTCTGCACTAACAAGAGCAGGGAGGCGGGAGAGGATCGCTCTTGAATTATGGATGCATTAGAGGCAGAGCCAAGTTATGAACTCTTGGAGTTGGAAATCACTGATGTATGTTATAACTCAAGCCATGACCTCAAATAAACATTCTGAGCTTTGTCCCAGGCAGCTCCCCGTTGACATCCCTGCTCATCGTTCCCCTTCGCTGTGAAACGACGCAGACTGGATTTGTGGAGGTCAGGCGGGAGGTCTGTGTGCTGAGATCTGTCTGGCTCACTCACTCGCTGTCTCCAGGTTCCCTGTGCTCCCCTCCCCACCTCCTTGTGCTGTTATAACACATGATCATAAATGATTTGTTGCACTTCCTCTGTGCCTGCCCCGAGCCCAGCTCCAGGCACTGAGAGACGCCCGTGAGAGCGAGGGTACAACAAATGGAGCACCCAGATTTGGCCTGACCTGCCTGTCTCATGACAGGCAACTGAGAAGTCCTCTGTAGTGAGTGGCTCAGAAACAGTAAAACTGAGGGGAATATTTTGAAATATTTCTGGAGATGATCAGTGAGTCTCTCGTTCTGTGGTAGCACCTCTGGTGTCTCTCTGTGCAGACCCAAGTGTGTGCAAAGGTTAACAAACTGTGCAGGGAAAGAGCCTCCTTCTCCAACTTTCAGTGCCCAGAGGATTTCCCTCAGTCCTGTGCAACACTCCCAGTCACCTCAGAGCTGTTCCTGGCACCCCATAGGTAGGGCTTTTTCAGTAAAAGAGGGTAAAATTGATCCATCTGATTCAGAAGGGCCATCAGTGATGGCGAGTTTTGATGTGAATCCATGGACTGTGCCTTGGGCTGTGCAAAGCTTTTGCCTGGAGCAGCTCTGCTGCTTGGAGAGGCAAAACAAAGCTGGGAGAGAGGGGGAGATCTCAAAGCCCAAGTTTTAAATAGCAGCACTGTGAAAGCTTTTAATACCCCAGAGCGGCCAGCACGGCGCAGGTGCATTCAGTGACCTGTTTTGTGCAGGCAGTGAAAGATGGCTTGGAAACTGCAGCTTTTTTTTTTCTCCTTTAGTTCTGACAATATTCCCTCTTGACCTGAAATGGTCTTAGCAGTGGAGACAAAAAACCTCATGTTGGTTTTACTCTTTGATGCGTGTTGGAATCCCCTGTGTGGGGTTTGCTCAGTGCTGTTCTTGGGAACTCCTCAAACCAAATGAAACCCAGTTTGTGCCAGTGGACCTGTGATCTGTTATATCCAATGGATGGCAAGGGAAAAATGTGCTCCAAAGTGTGGCTCAGTTTAAAGAAGAGCTTGGCTCGTGGACTTGCTCTGAGAGACCCACGGTGGAATACAAAGCTGGAGAGAGATGTGTTTGTGTGTGCAAGTGGTGTAAGGGGCATTCATCCATGCACACACCCAGGAATGCACTGGGAAAGCAAGCAGAACTGTTGGGGTTTATAATATAATTTCAGTAATAATCAGATGTGAGGTCTGGACTAATATGTTTTCCCAATAGCTTTTCAAGGCTGAAACTGAGGTAAAATCCCTCTCCTGGTGACTGGCAGCACTACCAGGCAGCTGAGGGACCAAGTGCTACAGGACAAGTGCCTTCAGATGGAGTTTCTATAACCTGAAAAGTGCTTTTGCCAGTCAGCACCTGGGGCTGTGCACCTGAATGCAACAGATGAGTGTTAAAGTCAGGTTTGAGGAGCTTTCTCTCTTCCTCTGCCCTAAGCTCGGTAGAGAAAGCTGCTTGGAAATCTGGCAGGGAATATATTGCCATCTGGCTGGTGTTATTTTTTCACTCTAGATTTATTTTTTCCCCCAGCACTGCAGAAAAAGACAGCTTTGTGCACACAGCCATGTTTCAGCCGTGTCCTGCCCAGCAGGTACGCTGCAGCCGGTGGTGTTGGGTAAAGAATCTCACTCCCATGGTAGGCTGGAAGTCCTGCCATGTATATTCCTGCTTCCAGGATGTGGGTTGTTGGCTGCTGACCTGCTTGTTTTCATCAAAAGCTGCTGTGGCCCTGCAGTCTGATGCAGGACTAGTGATTACTTGTGGATTTTAGTGCTTTGTTGAAAGCTGCTGTTGCAGAGAGCCTTGCATTTCCCTGATCCCTCAGCTTGGGTCCCTGGTGTGAGAGCTCTCGTGCCTGTTTTTCTGTTAAGCCCATTTTCTGTCTCAGTAGTTCTCAGGCCCAGCCTTGGCACCACAGCACCCAGGACTATGATCTGTTTGTCAGTCAGACCTCAGAATCCTTATGTGATGTGTTTCCTTCTTGTCCCTGTGCTGTCCCCCAGGTTGTCCTGCTGCAGCTGGGTGTGATGGCTGTGAGGCTGCAAGTGTCCAAAGTGTCCATGGACAGAATGGTGGGAGCAGGTAACGATGTGGTGGAGCAAAGCCCTGGCCAGCCCAGGAGACTGTGTGTGCCTGCCCACTCCAGCCCCTCTGTGCAGGGTGCTTGTTCCACTGGAAGGAGGACAACTGGCCTGGCTCTTCCTTCGTGTCCCAGGGCAGCTCCTGTTGCTGGTGTTTGCCCAGGGCTGGGGTTGCAGGTCAGTGTGGTCTGGCCACTGCCCCAGGTCAGGGGCCAGGGGTGCTCCTTGGTCTCTGCTTCCATCTGCTGGACAAGCACTGGCTCCTGCTCGCTCCCGGTCTCCCCTGGTGCCTCAGGGATTCTGTGGCTCCTTTTGACTGTGCTCACGTAATACTGGGGATGGAAATCCCTTTCACGCACGTATGGACTGGGAGAACATTTCAGTGTTGAACCAACTCTTTGGCAAGACTGCCCTGCTTAGAGTGAATGGCAGCGAGCCTGGGGATGGGCTGAGCACAGCACATTCAGTGCAGCCCTCTGTGGCCTCCTGCCATGCAGGCAGCTCTGCCTGCTGAGGCCAAAGCTCCTCTGGTTTATATCCACAAGGAATTAAAATATGAGTTGTTTGGATGCTGCATGAATGGCCAGGGAGGGTCAGGCCAGAGGTCCAGCAGTGCCATCTCCAGAAGTGACCACAGCATATGCTGTAGTTCAGCATGTAAAAAAAACTGGGCAGAGAGGACATGGTGCTTTCCTTGGACATCTCCCTCAGCATCTGACCGTCAGGATCCCTGTCAGACAGAGTATCCCAGGCAGGAACATTTTGGGCTGGGGACTGCAGTGAGACCATATTTAACAGTCACAGTAAATGTGTCTGTCATGAACTTGTCTGAACCTCTTGGTTTTTGAACTCTGGAGCATCCTGAGAGTTTGTACTGTGCAGAAAGGTCCTGCTTTTATTTGTTTGAGACCTGCTGCCAAAAACTTTCTCCACAGGCCTAAGAGTTACTGGTGCTACGTGACTCCTCTGCATTTACTTCTTCCTTCAACAACAAAAGTGTCCCTCAGAGTTAAAGGTATTTGAGAGAGCTGGAAGAACAGGGCTGCTACTGTTGAGGGTCATGAACAGTCTGGTCTGCTCAAGAGTGCTCCGGTTGTTTTCATCTGACAACAGAAATTTGGCTGCTGCAAAGGCATTTCCTTAACCTTCCCTTAACCTCTGCTCAGCAGTGGGCAGACACAGGCAGAAGGTTCATTTCAAGCAGAATATCCCCATCCCATTCTCAAGACATTGTGCAATGCAGCCTGGAGACCTTCCTGTAAACCTTGCTTGATTTAAGTGTTGGCTGTAGGTCTGTGCACGTACAAGCTGCTCAGGGCTCTCTCCTCCAGATGTGTGATGGCTCATCAATCTTTGTGCCATCAGGTGAAGGCTGGGACACAGCCCTGACCTCTCCTTGCTTCAGTTTACAGTCCAACATCTGGCTGTTAGGATTTCTTTAACCAAGTTACTGGATTCTTCCCAAGCTGTTCCAATGCCTTGGAGAGTGTTGGTGTTGCTCTGAGGACAGCAGTGTCTTTTTTTTTTTTTGTCTAGTGAACCAACATCCACGTGGCAACAGTTCATGAAGGTGCTGGATTGAAACTACTAATTTTCCATGGAAAATCCTGATATTAATTTTTACTAAGGCCAGCACGATTAGAGTAAATCTGCAGGGCAGATTGTTCATTTCATTAGTAAAAATATTGTAGTCATGTAAAAGCAAGACCTGCTTTTCTCCTCTAAGTGGGCATGAGCCATTTCCACACGTGAGACAGCCCAGGGAAGCGTGGCCAAGGAGCCTGGGCTCTACCTTCTCTGTTTCTCTGGGGACTTCACAACTTGTCAGGACAGATTTTTCTTTTTGTTTTTGCCTTTTAGGTTCCCAGCCAGCAGGAGGAGATGTCACCATCGTGGCTGCTCCGGAGAACACCACGGTGGTGGCCGGGGAGAGCGTGGTGATGGAGTGCATGGCGGCTGCTGATCCCACCCCCTTCGTCTCCTGGATACGACAGGGTGAGTACGAGGGACAGGGTTAAGTTTGTGTTGTCAAGAGGAACCTGTGGTTGCTTTATTTTAAAAATCTATTAAAAGGTGGGAAAGTCTGTGGGACAGGAGGGGTGCTCTCTACATCGGTGCCTAATGATGTAGGTGTAGGGTGTCCTTGCTCAAGTGGAATCATTAATTAAATCTCGAAGGTTACGGAGCACACGGTTCAATTTGTAGTTGTTTGACCTGTGAAATACGTGATGTCCTAGTTCCTGGATGCCTTTGGATCTAAATTAGTCTTCCTCATTGCATGGACTTGGGCAGTGAAGGTCATGAAGATGGGTCAGGTGTATGTCACTCCTCCGGGGACTCAGAGGTTACTGGGGATACCACGGAATGTGCCATTGCACTGGAGAAATAACTTGTATTATCCTGCAGCATTATAAGACTTGATAAGATCTGTTAATCCTTGGAGTGACTGGGACTGTTGCAGGGAGGTTTTTGTTGAGTGGAAGGGTTGAGGAGCTGCTTGGGTCTCGTCAGAGGTGTACGAGTGAGCTGGGATGGCAGATGTTACCCAGGGCTGATAGCCAGAGTCACGAGGAGGATGCCAGTGTCACTTCACTGAGAGTCACATCCATCAGATGTGTTTCAGAGGCTCTGACTGAAGACATTCTCAGCTCAGAGGTTGATTCTCTCCCAGAAAAGGCTCTCAGTCATTTTCATAAATCCGGGTCACAATTAAAGACTCCTCTCCCCTGTAACCATTTATCGTGGTTGGTTTTCAGCCCAGATTTGTCCACAGGCAGTGATTTTAGCATATAAAAATATTTCCTCTTCCCCACAAAAAAGGAGCAAAAAAAATCTCAGAGGATACAACTTTGGAAATCAAATCAACAAAGATTAAATGTTCTGGCAGAAATATTCCTGGTTTATCTTGTGCACTTCACAATTACAAATGCTCAGCGTTCCCATGCTGATCACTTACTCACTGCTTTACTGAGAGCTGCTGATGCCCATAGCAGAGTAGATATTTTTAGAGTTAATTATCATCATGCAAGTTTTTTGGAAGGAGGGAAGACAAGTGGGAAGGGGGGAAAGGTTGGTGTACCAGTTCTTTCCATACTTTATTTCAACTGTTTGCTTGGTCCCAATCTGCCTCCTGGTGTGCACTCTTCAATTAAAAAAGATGGATTATCAGTGCTAGTCGTTCTGTGTTATACAAGCATGTTTCTTTCCAAGCCTTCATTAAGGAGCAGGCTGGGTTACTGGACCATTAGTCATGCAGGGAACACCAAGGATGTACCTCCAGCTTGCCAGTTTGGCTCTTGCCAGCCTTGGTGGTGTCAGTTAATTGCTACCATCTGGAGTCAGGTTTTCCAACTGTTCCAGTGCAAACAGGGTGTGCAGATTGTCTCCTCCTGAGTGTGCAGCCACTGAACTGTGAGGCCGTGTGAAGCACCCCAAAATGGAGGGAGGGGGCAGAGGGTCTGCTCTCAGCCACATTCCCTGCTGATGGTGCTAAGTTGGTGCAGCTGCTCGCAGTGGAGGTGGGGAGTTTGCTTCTGTTTGAGATCCAGGCTCAGCTGAAGCTGTGAGAGGTAAAGGCAGGCAGTGCTGAGGTTGTGCTGCTGCAGGGGGAGAAGAACAAGGTCTGGTGGTGCAGAGGTACTGCACAGATTGGCAGGTTTTCCCAGGCTGCTGACCTGTGCCAGCCCTCCCATCCAGGCCTTTCCTCAGCTTGTCCCCAGCTCTGGGCTTTGTCTCCCACACTCATTCAGAGGTACCAACACCACATCCCTGTGTTTCTCAGACCACATCGATGCTGAGAATAAGCAGTGCCCAGCATCACCTCTGCACTGTCCATGATGCTGAGAAGCCCAGGGCTAGTTGAAGTTGTAGAAGGGCAACTTATGGGCAGGGATACGGAGCCCCCCTTTCCTCCTTCCCCTACTCAGCAGTGCTGAGTGCCTGGCCAGGAGAATGGGGAGAGGGCAGCTCACAGCCCGTGTCTCTGACACAAACACTGGAGCCCCAAGGAGAACCAGGTGCCTTCCTGATACCTCACAGCCAAGCTGGGGATAAGGAATGAATTGGGAAGCTCAGTAAATTTGGGTTCACATCCAGAATGCAGAGGAGGGAGGAACCCCTGAGTTGTCAGTGACTCAGCACTCCTGCTGACATTGCATTAATGAGTGAGGGGAGGTGTGTGTGTTTGTGATGGGGGTCAGCAGGCAGATCCAGCTGCTTTTCCAAAACATGTGTTAGCATGGCCTTCCCTTGAATGTGCTGTTCCTGGGGGCTCTCGTTGCAGGCACACCCAAGGCATCAGAGACTATTTTGATCCAAAACAGAACTTCTTCAGCTATTACAGGCTAAACTAAACCTTGTGTCAGTGTTGGCTTGAGCTGTCTGTCAAGCACTGAGGCGTGTCCCAGCGGGAACCCTCCTCTGGGCTGGGGTTTGGGATTTGGGGGTCTCTCCACTCCCCAGCTGCGATGCTGGCGTCGTTCACAAGCCCTCACAAAGGGCAGTCTGGGGCTCCCTCCCACATTTGTGCACGTTTCTTCCTGCAGATGGAAAGCCCGTTTCCACAGATGTGATTGTGCTGGGCAGGACCAATCTCCTCATTCCCTCCAGCCAGCCCCATCACTCTGGGGTGTACGTCTGCCGGGCCAACAAACCCCAAACCAGGCAGTTCGTTACCGCCGCCGCCGAGCTCCGGGTCCTGGGTGAGTAGAGAGCAGGGAAACGCTCCAGGTAGAAATGTTGACCAGGTAGATATGGTGACCAGGTAGCTATGGATTGTGTGGACCAACATCCAGGAGATCCCCAAGGAGCTGTGTCTGTGGCCTGTGCTGGGTAAGATGGGAGCCAGGTTAGAGCCAGGAGGCCCTGGGTTGGGAGAGCTCTCAGTGGGAGTGTCACCTCTTTAATTTGGGGTTTAGTTCCTGCTATTTACTGAACGGTTTTATGCCTTATTCTTGTTCTCCAGGGTTCTCCCATGGAAATCTCTATCAGCAATTAACTTCCAGTATCGTGGAAGCCAGCAGGGAGAACAGCCTAGGATCAGGGAACGCAGCACATGATTGATACAGAATTTATTTTTCCTTTTGGACAGAGTCTAAATTAAGCCTCTAGAGTCTGCCTGGCAAATCCTATCTTGTAAGCAAAGCTGCTACTGAATAAAACATAGCACTGAGTGGGGAGGAGAAGGGATTTGCTCTGCTATCTTTTCCTCCTCCTTCCCGCAGTAATTTGCCCTCTCTCCTCCCAGCTACTCCCAGCATCTCTCAGGCTCCTGAAACCATCTCCCGCACCCGAGCCAGCACGGCCAGGTTCGTGTGCAAGGCGGAGGGGGAACCAGCCCCCACCATCCACTGGCTGAAGAATGGGGAGCCCCTCCTGTCCAACGGGCGCGTGAAGGTGCAGAGCAGCGGGAGCCTGGTGATCAACCAGATCGGCCTGGAGGACGCCGGCTACTATCAGTGCGTGGCTGAGAACAGCCTGGGCACGGCCTGTGCCACGGCCAAGCTCTCGGTGATCGTGCGGGAGGGTTTGCCCAGCGCTCCCAAGAAGGTGTCGGCCGTGTCCCTCTCCAGCACCACAGTCCTCGTGTCCTGGGAGCGCCCGGAGCACAACAGCGAGCAGATCATCGGCTTCTCCTTGCACTACCAGCGGGCTGTGGGTGGGTGTCACTGCCTGTGACCTCCTTAAAGGCACGAGGCACGGGTTGGCTTTCCTTCCCAGCAATTCCAGTTGGTTTAGCTCTTTTCACTGCGGGTAGAGGAGTTTTCTCTTGCAGTCAGCACCAGCCTGTGGCAGTGCCTGCAGATTAGCCAACATATTCTAACTTACTGAATGGCAGTAGCATGTTCACATGGCTGAGTTGTCTGGATTCTAGTGGGACCAGGCACTGCTGATTTTATACACATTGGTTTTATATGCAAAGGGTGTGATTGCTAATGGAGATATTAACCAGCTACACTGTGTACAAGGGCAGTCACTAAATTATTCACACCCAGAATCTGAAGTGAGGTACTTGGGTCTCTTGGGGTCTGTCTTCCCAAACAGCCAGCAAGCCAATACTCTTGCTGAACTGCTGCCAGAGCTTCTCTGGAATTTAAACTGGTATCTGCAGCTGCCTCAGCATGAAGCTCGAGTCAGAATGGAGGTGTTAACATTGAGGCGTTGGATTTTCTGCTCAAAGAACTCATATAAGAGGTGGGGCTTGTGCAGCTGCTGAGGGAATTGGAGAATACATTGATTTTTAAAGTGGATTTACACTGTGGACCTTGTGAGTTGAGTGATTTTTTTTTTAGGAGTGTCTTGGCAGTTCACTGACCTGCTGATCAGTGTTTCCTTGGCTCTAGGAACAGATAACGTGGAATACCAGTTTGCTGTCAATAATGACACCACTGAGCTGCAAGTCAAGGACCTGGAACCCAATACCAACTACGTCTTCTATGTGGTGGCATATTCCCAGCTCGGAGCCAGCCGGACATCCTCTTCCATCATTGTCCAGACCCTGGAGGACGGTGCGTTGAGTTAGATGGGCACTGGTGCCTAAAAAATATTCCTGGCAGTAGCAGCTCCTAGAAACCCAAACCTGCACCTTGGTCTGATCGTCACTTGGGTGATTAAGGGCATGAAAATGAGCTGGCTGACACTGGGGCCCATGAGAATCCTTTGGGAACTGCAGTCAGCTCCTCAAGGATTTCACCCAGCTCATATGATATTGCTCCAGGCTTGACTCTGGGCCAGGCTTGATTTCAACTCAGAAGAAACATCTAGTGCAATTTGTAGGGGTGGGAGCAGCCTTGAAGTCAGATGCCTTAAAAAGCCAGTAGTTTGTGTTGATTTTGCCATTTATCACAGAGCATTTTGTGAGCAGTGGAGGCAGAGTGCCAGGAGGACATGCACAGCTTTCCACAGGCTGCAGGACAGACAAACAGTGATGGTTTTGGCAGACCTCATGTGCTTTATGTGCCTTTAATGCTCCTGACAGTGACCTGCGTGGTCCTGTGTGTGTGTCTGAAGCCTGAAAGGCTGAGTTTAAAGCATGAAAGCTGCCTGCAGCCAGAGCTGTTGTTCTTGAGGGAATGAGGATTCCCAGGCTGCAGTCTGGATCTATGAGCCATTTCCTTCAGTGTCTCCTCTGTGCTCCACATGCAACACGGGCCAATAGCTGGTGTGTGCCAGCCTGCCCAGTCTGCAGTTCCCAGGGTCCCTGGGAGCAGTGTGGCTGGGCAGGCTCTGCTCAGCCTGGAAGTGGAGCAGCCCACCATCTCCCCTCCCCAGACACCCCTCTGATGCTCCGAGGGGTATTTGTTCCCCTGGGACAGACACCGTGTCACCACTGACCAGGTAGTGCCCTCCAGCCAACTCAGATTGCTGGCAGAGATGTGTTGAGATCTTGCTCTGCTCTTTGCTCACTTCTCATGGTTGATTCCACCCAGTCCCCAGTGCTGCCCCTCAGCTGTCCCTGTCCAGCATGACTCCTGGTGACATCCGTGTGACGTGGCTGCCCCTTCCTCCAGAGCTGAGCAACGGCAAGATAACCAAGTACAAGATCGACTACTGCACCCTCAAGGAAGGTGAGGGGAGCACCATCTGGGGGGTTGAGTCCTCTGCTCCAGGGGTGTTAACAGTGTGTCATGGGGAGGGGAGGAGGTGCAAGGCTGGAAATGGGGGACCCCTTTCACCCAAGGCAGAGCAGCTCTCCTGTAGCCTGGCCCTGCTGGTCATAGCAATGCCCTGTGCTACTTCACACGACTTCAAGATGCCTTTTCCTGTGACTGTGGAGGAGCTGTGTCCCCAGGGGAATGGCCTGACCCATGTTTGTGCTGCCTCAGGAATGTCTGCATAGGCAACCTTTCACTGCCATCTGAACTGTGTGTTTTGGGGGAAGAGCTTTGTGCTGGTTGGGGGCGAGGGATAAATGCTTTCAATTTCTTTAAAATGGAGTCTAATCAAAGTGATCCTTGTGGAAAAAAAAAACCCCAACAAGTAATCCTGTCCAGGCTGTGTTGCTCTGTTGCTGAGTGTTTTCCAGTTTTATTTACACTGTCAGACACTCTAAGCAGCATTCAGCAGGGATGGTAACATTTACCTACACTGGATGTGGCTGTTCCAATTCCATGTGTGCTTGCTTTGCAAATCCTTCTGGGTATTTGCTCTTAAAACCGTCAGAGCTCTGCAGCTTCTCACTTCCCAGGGTCATGATTCTTCCTGAGAGAAGGATGGGGAGTGTGAGGTGCTGGACATGTTCCCATGTATTTGAACTGGATTAGGAGTCTGTGCCGTGATTCCTGGCTCTTGTTCTTTGCCTTGAGCCTGCACACGGCTCTGTGGCGTTGTAAAACCTTGGAAACACTTGCAATCCAGGGATCACAATCAGCAGTGCTCTGTTACATAGCAGGGACAGCGCTCCCAGCTGAGTTAATGCCCAGGGAAGCTGAAATTAAGACTTCTGCATTCTCCAAACAGGCAACATGAATCTTCAGCAAGACCAGTTAGTTATTACAGTGAAAATCCCAGGCCATTCTCAGCTTAAATTTCCTGTTATCCCCCTTATGAACTTGGGTGGGCTGAAGAGCGAGCGATAAAACCTTCATCTGGCTTGGGTGAAGGTGTGAATTTTGCAGAAAGCAGGGCTGCTGGACAGTTCTGGTTCAAATTAAGGTGAGGATTTAAATACAGCAGTGAGAAGCACTGGAACATACCATCAGCTCCCATCAGCTGTGCTCATGTTCTGCCGTCACGTCAGCAGCAGGGTTTCTGACAGCTCCCTCCGGGCAGGCTCCGTGTGCTGAAGGCAACCTGCAGTTTGGAATGTGATGAAGGGAGTTGTCAGTCAGGATATCAACTCTGCCCAGCCTTCAGTTCTGGTTTTTCTCGGCGGTGTGAGATTGCACTGGGCGAAGCCGAGCCGGCCCAGGGCGTTCAGACCGCGTGGGGCAGCGAGGCTTGTGGCTGCTCGGCTCTATTTGGCTGGGAAATCCCTGTTTGCAGTGGTGTCCCCTTGGTTCCAGCAGATCAGGTCACCTCCATCGAAGTGGGTGGAAATGAGACCCAGATCACGCTCTACTCGCTCCATCCCAACAAAGTGTACAAAGTCCGGATCGCAGCCAGCACCAGTGTGGGATACGGGGCGCCCTCCGAGTGGACCCAGCACCGGACGCCTGACAGAGACAACCAGACTCACGGTAGGAGCCTGGGAATGCCTGGGATTTGGGGAACTTGAGGCATTGTCAGAGATTCTTGCTTTGCTTTGGGAATTACAACCATTGGTTTTGGTTAGACCAAAGTGCTCGCCTTTCTCTCGCTGCTCAGCAGCCCCTGGTCTCCCTGCTTGCCTGGGCAGTGGGTCTTTCCTCCCTCCGTGTGCAGCTGGGAAAGTTTTTAAAAAAGAAACAAACAAACAAACTAAACCCCAAACCCCAATGTTATGACATTTGGAAGGGAATAGACAATTCTGCAAAACAGAGCTGAGCCCACACCAGACTCCAGCAGTGGTTAAAGACAGGAATATCTCAGGATACACTGAGAAACCCCATAGTGGCATTGTGACATTGTTGTATGACCCAGCTGGGAATGTAACTCTCCCACTCTCCACTGTCAGGCAGTGGAGACATCCCACTCAGCACAGCCTTTCCTCACATCCCTCCCTCACTACTGAGGACAGGGAGGATTCAGTAGAGCAGGGAAATGGCGACAAGTGGCTGAGCATTTTTCTCCTGTTCTTTTTTTTCAGTTCCATTTGCCCCAACAGAATTAAAAGTCCGAGCAAAGATGGAGTCTCTCCTGATAACGTGGCAGCCCCCAGCCAACCATGCCCAGATATCTGGCTACAAGCTCTACTACCGAGAAGTGGGCCCAGAGGAGTCCAGCAATGAGAGCCCCTTGGATGGTGCTGAAGATGAGAGCTGGGACGTGGGACCCATAAAACTCAAGAAGAAAGTGAAGCAGTACGAGCTGACTCGACTAGGTGAGCTGGTTGCACCTTCCTGGCAGCTGGTGTGGACAGCCAGGGCCTGTCCCTTGCACTTTGCAGCATCCCAGGGTGCTCCCAGGAGGCTCAGTTGTTTGCTTGGCTGGAGATCCACAGGGCCAGGGCCATGTGGGCTGTTTTAAGAGCACTCAAAATCCTTTCTGGAGCGGGGCTCTTGGGGCTTATTCTGAACAGAGTTTAAGCTATGGAAATTTCTGATGCCAGTGTAGCAGGGGTTGTATTTTTAACCAAGGGTTACCAATATACTTAGTATATGCTAATAAGTGATTCTTAATCAATTAGGTTTTTTTAATGTGTCACTGTAAAGAGTGCCAAGATTGAAACCTCCAGTCAGCACAATGATCTCTCCTTCCCTGTGTGTTTCTAAGGAGCTCCATAACTGCAACCTGTTTGAAATCTCTCTGTATTACAATGCAGAGATGGGATAATTCACAGCATGCTAATTTTGGGCCAGTATTCTCCTGCACCTCCCCCATAAGGGAAAAGAGATGTAAGAGTGAGTGTCCATGGCTGGAGAACATTTGCACAGCAGTCAGATCTGCCTGCCTGGCTCACTGTGCTCGGTGTTTCCCATAAGGAGTTATGTCCCTAACATCTGGTTGTATTAATTAATTGATTTGCCTGTTGATACAGGATGGAGAGAGAGAGGGGAGAGTCATGGAAGGTGAAAGTGGAGTTGTTCTGTCCCCCACTTCATGCTTCTGCCCAGTGAGCTGAGCCTGCAGGGTGCATGTTTGTTGTGCTGGTTCCTCTTACACTTGTCGCATATTTATTATGCACGGTGGAAAGGGCCAGGCTGCAGCACCTGGAAGGGCTGGTTGTGCCATCACTAAGTGGGTTCTTCCCAGCTCTGCCACAGCCATCTTGCCACTGAGAGAGTGTTAACAGTGATGAGCTTCTCTGAAGAACTTTGGTCTGTAATTATTGCACCGGGGAAACCACATGTGAACATCATCACGCGCCGCTCTAACCGCTGGCGAGGCCGTCAGCGGAGGGGCTCGGAGCGGGCTGAATTGGTTCCAAATGCTCTGGCACGGTGATGCTGAGAGGGCTGCTTGTTCTCCTGTAATTACTTCCTTAAATTTGGGCATCCGTCAAGCCCTAATGGTTTCCTTATGACCTGGCGGTTGTGTGTCGGCTATTGCTGGGTCAGGAGTGGAGTCTCGGGTTTCTCCCAGCCATGGATGTTCCCTTTTCTCCCCTTGTGCTGTTGACTGATGTGCTCCTGCACACGTCCAATAAAAGAAGGATCAGGAATCTGGCTTTGCTGAGGAAGGCAGGGGGTCTGAACATGAAATGAGGAGAAGTGGTTGGGATTTAGAAGGGTTTAGTTTTATGGTGCAGAGCTACCCTGTGTAGGTACTTAGGTCTGCATCTTGTAGGCAGAGCTGGTAGTGGTCTCAGGAAGGGTTGGCAGCCCTAATGTGATCTGCATGTGGGCTGATGGGGAATCAGCTGGGGGAATTTCCCAGCTCATGGATGTCTGCCAGGGAAGCACAGCAGTGGAAACCTCTTCTGTGAGTCCCCTGTAAAAACAAAGAAAATACCCAACGCTGTCTTGGGAGTACCTACAACAATCATCAAGTCCAACTGCTCGACTGCTGACCAAAAGTTAAAGCAGATTCTGTCCAAAATGCCTTTTAAACACTGACAGGCTTAGGGCATCGACCACCTCTCTAGGAAGCCTGTTCCAGTGTTAGAAATGGTGTCAGGAAATCCCAGGCTGGGCACTGGGAATGCCAGGCTGTGGCTCAGATGGGGTCACGTACCATGTCAGTGCAGACAAGGTCCAGCACAGTCCCTACATGTCCCCTGACTGAAGGCAGCACTCTGCCCCTTCTCTTGTCTTGGTTTGAGGTGTGGCCTGAAGGACAAAACTCCTGTCCCACTCCTTGCTCCTGCATAGCTCCTGATTGTCCTTGGGTTTTTTTTTTTTCCAGAAGCACAGCAGGGCAAGAAAGGAAGCACTTTGTGAGGTGAGAGCACTTTGTGCCCTTCAAGGCACACTCCAGGCAGAGGTGGATGGGGGTGCAGAAACAGCTTTGGCCAGAGCCTCTGGAGAGCAGTTACTGTAACTCCCATCTCATGTTAATCTCTGGAGCAAACTGTGTCTCCTTAGAGTGGTACCACTAATGTCACACCTTGTGTCTTGTCACAGAGGTGTGTGCTGAAGTCCTGGTGAGAGATGGGCAGCTGTTCAAGGGCACATACGAAATCCAGCAATTTCATGAGCCCACAAAATCAAAAGGAAGCTGTCCTGAACCACCAGGAGGGCTTTTCCCTGAGGAATTCTTACTGATTTCCATCTTACTGTCTGTACTGGTGTACAGCTACCAGGGCCATAATTTATTCAAGAAATAAATGGTAAGGATCTGATCCTGTCTTCCACGTTCCCATGAAGGAAGACTGCATTCCTCTGGGAGTCTGGAAGTTAGGGTATTTTCCCACTTAAAGGAAAGTATGGCTGGCACGTGGCCAACACGAGCACCTTGAAATGCTGAGTGAAGCAACATATTTAGCATATTGGATATATTATGCAGTCATTCAGATTAGTGATTTGAAATGATCTGGACTAGATTATTCTGCTTATATTTAATGTATGATGGAATGCAGTGAAATACATCTGTTTTCATGCTGCCTACTAGCTTCTTGACAGCTTGATAGAGCTTTATGTCTGTCTGTTCTAAGAGCTTGAACATCTGGGCCTGTGTATAAAAATTGAAGGCAAGCCTCTGACTGAGAAATCCAAAATACCCCTATTTTCAGGATGTGAGGTGCTCGATCTTGGAGTTGAGCTCCCCTGGCTTCATGTGTAAGTGGCTGCTGTGTTCATCCTGCCCAGGGATGGACATGGAAGACTTTTCCTTTCCTTCACTTCATTCCCCAACAGGAGCTTCCCACAGCTGCATCACATCTGTGAGCTCTTCCTCATCCTTTGGATCACATCATCCACAAAGAGCTGGTGTCCTAGCAAAGCCCAGCAAAGGCTGGGGCAGGAGGAGGAGTGTCTGTGCTGGTGAGAGACGGGCTGTGGGGCTCTTTGTTCCAGCCCTTTGGAAGTTGAATGCCCTTTGGTCTCATCCCCGTTGTGTGGGTTTGAAACTTTTTTTCTGTGGCTGGAGAGTGTGGAAATGCAGATCAGGCTGTCTTGGAGGCAGACAAAACTCTGTTTGCTTTTGGGATTCTTTAGGGAAGAAAAATGTGGCTGAGCTGTTTTTATATTCTGAGCGCGAACGTGTGTTGTGGAGCAGAGAAAGCCTTTGGTAATTGGTACCATCAGCCTCTGGGAGCGTAATCAGGGCAGTAATAATAAAATTGGCATCAATAAGAAAGGTTTTATTTTGCTTATGTTGTCTGGCAAAGAGAGCAGTGATCTATGAGGGCAGGGAATGAAGAGGCACGTCCCAAATTAACAAACTTCATCAATGCGCTGCAGCCAAGGCAACCAAAGGCAGTGTGGACTGCTCTGGCTGGGCTCCTGAAGGGGTGGCTGCTGCAGGGAGTGTCTTCTTTGAGAACCTTGTGTCTCCCAAGTTGTTTCCTTGATTAAACATCTCCATTAAAAAAATCCTCAGATGTTACAGGAGAAGAGTATTTCAGCTGATGAAAGGCTGGAGGAAAAAGAAGTGAATTTTGGACCTCGCTGCTGGGACACAGAGCATCCTGTCCAGCGGCTCACTTTGGGTCCAAGTGTGAGATTCCCCACACTTCCAGGCTCTCTGATAGGAAGAGTGTGTAATGAGGCCCCTCAGGTTTCTGGTGTGGGTTTTCTATGCACTGTTGCTTTTCTAATTGCAAATCAAGAAACTGCTGTGGAGTCAAAATAGTCACAATACAACAAAAGCTGCCAGTGACTTAACAGGGCATGTGAGGACTTGCTGGAAGGAAGATCCTCACAGCAGTGAGTAAATCAGAAAGGACTTTGGAAATGGGAGGTGCATTTGGGAGATAACATCCTCACTCCTCAAGAATAGGCAATGCAGTGCAGTCTCTTCCGTGGGGGAGAGAGGAGTCACTGTACAGGTTTCTTTAGTAGTTTGCAAGGGAGAAAGACCAGAACATCTTGAGCTGATGTGCTACAAACCAGGACACTGGTTAGCCCTTGGAGGCTGGGGCAAGTCCATTTTCTGATGATAATTTCTGTAAAAAGTGAGGGGAAAACTAGAGAGCAGCTGTGCTGATATGTGCACCAGCTGTGAGACAGTGTTTGTACGTGGGAAGCCTGTAAGTGGAAGGGAGACTCCCTGTTGTAATTTAGGTATTAGGTGATATTTATTTAGGTATTAAGTAATAAAAACATATTTATTATATGTTCAGGCTACTTTCTTGGGTGGTGAGAAAAGCTGGTTGGATCACATACAACATGTCTAACTGGGGAGGGTTGGTGACAAAAATAACCCCAGACAAACCCTGATTGATTTTTTTTTTTTTTTCCCCAGCTCCTGGGAAACTCTACGAGGTGAAGCTGGTGGCATTCAACAAGCACGAGGATGGTTATGCAGCTGTTTGGAAGGGCAAAACAGAGAAGGCACCAGCAACAGCAGTAGGTGAGCAATCCTCTTTGCTCACTGCCTGGCACGTGGCTTCCAAGGAAGGGTAAAGGGAAAGCTGCAGAAGATGAGCTTCAAGAAGGACAATAGCAAAATGGGGAAGGTCCCAGTGTAAGGCAACTTCCTCTGACAGTCATTGCAAAATGCATTGGAGGAACTGGGAAGGAGAGAAAGGAGCAAAATATCCCCCTTCTCATTAGGGTTGTTCTTACACTGAGTGTAAGGTTTTGCACCACCCCCAACCGAATGGGAGGAGGAGAGTTTTGGGATGGGTGGTGAGGAAATTACTGTCACGTACGTCTCCACATCTCTTTTCTTTTTGTCTTGCACCACAGATCCCCCTGTGCAGAAGGGTCCTCCTCTGCCTCCAGTCCAAGTGTATGCAGAGTCCAACAGCTCAACTTCCATATGGCTCAGGTGGAAGAAGCCTGACTTCACAACAGTCAAAATTGTCAACTACACCGTGCGCTTCAGCCCCTGGGGCCTGAAAAACGCCTCTCTCGTGACGTACTACACCAGGTAAAGAGGGATGCCGAGGGTTCATCTGCCACGGGTTGCTCATGTCAGCAGTGACCACAGGGCAGGAGCAACCTGCTTGGAATTTCCAGTACTTAGCAAAACCCTGGGTGCTGGGAACATCTGCCGTGGTCACAGATAATGTTCAGAACTGCTGAGATGTCGCAGTGGGGCTTGTTTTTGACTTGAATACCAAGGAATCATTTATTGGTCTCTGCATCTTTTTTGCTCTGTTTGGACCTTATACACTTGTTTATCTATTAACAACATGGCTGGGTGCAACTATGGCCAGTCTCAAAGCATTGATGATTTGTGAGATGGTCCTCACAAGTTTGGTCTGTAAATTGCTAGAGTTTAAGGAGTTACAATAATTTGGGGATGTATTTTCCATCTGGATTCCTGTGCAGATTTTCAGCCTCTAACCAGGCTGTTTTCAGGGTTTTCCATGCAAGTACATCAGAAATGGTCCTGGAGACTGGGGCTGGGAGCTGAGTCTTCTTGCACTCACATGGCTGCAGGAGACAAAGTTTTAGGTGAAAAACCAAATACTGTAAGAATTAAGATAATCTCTTAGAGTGTTCCTGGTAAGGTGTCAAGGTGACATGGGAGAACCATCAGGTGTTCATGCCCTTGTGCTGTGTCCTCTCTCACCAGCTCTGATGAAGACATTCTCATCAGTGGGCTGAAGCCCTACACCAGGTATGAGTTTGCCGTGCAGTCCAACGGTGTCGGCATCGACGGCCCCTTCGGCAGCGTGGTGGAGCGCTTCACCCTGCCCGACCGTGAGTAGTGATGGCAACTGAGCCCTGGCTTTCCCTGCTTTTCCCTGAACCTCTGTCTGTTCCCTCCTGATGTACCCTGAGCTCTGATGTCCCTGGGAGACATCCTGGGGGCGAATGCTCTCCCACTCCTGCCGCTCAGGGTGGGTCTTGTCTCTGCCAGGCCCCTCCACTCCTCCGTCGGACCTGCGGCTGCACCCGCTCAACCCCTACGCTGTCCAGGTGCACTGGTGCCCACCCGTGGAGCCCAACGGCATCATTGTGGAGTATCTCATCCTCTACAACGCCAACAACACGCAGCCAGATGACATGTGGACCTTGCTGACACGAGAAGGTGAACCTCCTTGTGGAATACCCCACCACTCCTCCTCCTGCCTCCTGCCCTGCCCCTGCAGCGCTGGTTGCTCAGTCCTGCTGCCCTGATTTTTGCCTCACCAAATATTGAAGAGCTCCCAGTGCCAGCTTGCCTGGAGCACCTGCTGGGCCT
This sequence comes from Platyrinchus mystaceus, assembly GCA_035041135.1. NCBI lineage: Eukaryota > Metazoa > Chordata > Aves > Passeriformes > Tyrannidae > Platyrinchus > Platyrinchus mystaceus. Next base: position 2,767,264 of record JAWWLV010000018.1, read on the forward strand.
TGCTCCTGGTCACATCAGAGAGTGCAGGGACACAACTACTGAGAGACATGAAATCAAACATGTCTAGGGCTGAAACAGCCATTGTCACCCAGGAAACATCCCACAGATACAGGCTGGCAGCCAGTAATTCCTAGAAAAACGTGTGCCAGCAGCACCATGTGCAGCCTGTATCATCAGCTCTGTAAGCAGCCAGTTCATTAATACTGAAGAGGTGTATGAAATGCCTCTTGGAGCTCATGTCACAAAATCCCTCACTTCCAAGGGTCCAAGCAGAATTCTGTTGCTGCTTTGCTGCAGCCTCTGAATGGTCTTGAAACTACACATTTTAAATTTCTTTTGACTTGCTCTTGATCAGGAAATATCTTCAGCACTGAAGTGCATGGCCTGGAAAGTGATACAAGATACTTCTTCAAGATGGGAGCAAAGACAGTCGTGGGATCCGGTCCCTATTCCAACGTTAAGGATGTGCACACCCTGCGGGAGAAGCTGTCTGGTATGAATTCCCCCCTTGTCCCGGGGCAGGAAGTGAGAGCTGTGTTGCTGAAGGCCATGATTTGTCAGCAGTGACATTTCTGATTGCCAAGCCATTGCCTGATGTCACTGTGTAGGATGTGAGATATAATTCTGTGTAGGCCAGAGCAGAGGATCACAGCACAGCCCTCAGATGTGCAGCTTCAGAACCCATCCCACATCCAAACTTCATCCCTCTTCCCCATCCCAGTTCCTCTGGAAGGGCACATGCAATCTTTCTGTAGTGTGAGATGAATTAATGTGCACAGATGCCAGTTTGCCTTAAGCTGCTCTAAATTGTCACTGCCAAGAATCTTCCTCCTTTATGTGTATAGAATCATAGAACCATGGAATAGTTTGGGTTGGAAGGGATTTTTAAAGGCATTGCCTGTTGGGTTTAGTACAGCTGGTGCTTCTCTGAACATGAGGCACTTTGTACCTTCTTCCTGCTAGCAGCTGAAATAGCGTATCCATCCTTCCTTCCCCTCCTAGATGTCCTGGATATCCACTCTGTCACGGGGATCATCGTGGGAGTCTGCCTGGGGCTGCTCTGCATCCTCTTCTGCATGTGTGCCAGCTTCCGAAACAGCAAGCACAGGTGGGTGTCACCTCACCTGGGCAGCAGGGAAAGGAGGCTGCTGAGGAAGGAGACAAACACACCGTGAGCTGCATCCCCTGTCCAGCTGTGCTGCCTGGGATGCAGTGTAGGACACAGTTAATGCACAGCTTGAATGTTGGGAGTGCTGCCTGGATAGAGCATATTTAGTATAATCTTTTCACTGATTTATTTTCTCAGTAGTTTCTCTTCAATTTGTGTTCTTAGACTAGTAGGGTTTTTTGTTTTTTTTAGAGAAGCAAAAACCCCAAGAAAATGGAAGAACCGGATTATTACCTTTGTCTGTTAGTGTGGGCAGTATTTTGCTTCTGAGGTTGGACAGCTCTAAGGATGTTTGGAAATGGTTTGTTAACTTCCAGCTGGGAAAATAATGAAAGACTTCCCAGTGAGTGACAGGCTGGTTTAAGGAGGATTGGATGCAGCCCAAAGCCCCCTGCTATCCCAGGGGTCTGAATCCAGCCACAAGCATTTGGAAAGACCATGAGCAGAAAACAGCTCAGTTGTTGAGAAGAGCTTTGAGCTTACAGCAGATCTCAGGATTAGGGACAGGCAGCTTCTGGAGTCTTATCCTAATGTGGCCACTGAACTTACCAGTCCTGTTGCATCTCTTACCTGTAAAGCAGAGGTGACAGGAGTGACACAGCTCACCATGGGCCAGGGTTAGTGAGTGTCCTCCTCCAGTGCTGGGACTCGTGGTGTTTGATGGCCTTGGGATCTGCAGGGAGAGCTTGGCATCCCTCACTGGGATTTGTCTGAGCTTTGGGATTAGCAAAGGTGGTGGAGATGCATCTGCAGTAAAAGCTGTTACAGTGGGATGTGGACAGAGGATTCCCTTCCTCTAGAGGGGCAGGGCAGGATTTGGGCCGTGGGCTTCCACAAGGACCAGCTGAGATGTCAACTCTTGCTTGTTTTCCCTCAGGGAGGCCCTGCCAGGCCTGGATTCCCAGGCTGCTGGCAACCACACGTACTACCACCGGAGCAGGCAGGGGATGGCTGCTCCCAGTGCCACCCTGGACTCACATGAGCTCGAGTCCCTCATGTCCCCACTCCCAGAGGATGCACCCGTGCCCCTGGGGGACATCACAGAGCTGACAGAGGTGCACAGCCTCATCCACACGAGCCTCCCTGAGGACATTGTCCATGGCAAGAGGAAGGTAAGGACACATGCACATGGTGACTGGGCTGCCCCCCTGGGCAAGAGCCTTTGTTTGGTGTGTGGTGCTGGGAAGCCAGGGTTGGATCCTGTCCTGCCTCTGCAGTGCTGGCACAGCTGGTGCTGGGCAGCCATGCATTTCCCTCTCTGTAAAACTGGCTCAGCCTTGGCTGTCAGATCTAATTTGGGATCTCTGTGCCATCTACTACTGCTTTTCACTTCCTGGAACAGTGATCCCTCATCCCAAGAAGCTGCTGCCAAACTTGGTGCTGCAGAAAGCTGCACTTTTCCTGTTGCTGTGGCACGTGGATGGTGTGAAGAAATGTGATGTCTAGAGCAGACACTCAGCCTTGTGCTTGGAGTAAAAGGAACTCTCTCCATAAATAGTGTATCCACTGGAATGCCCTAGAAGATAAACAAGAGGTGAAACTATGGGGTTTTTGTGAACCTTATTTTTTAAGTAGTTTTTTCCGGCCCTGCTTGGTTTGCCTGACATTGCGTTGTCTTTCATTCCTCCCTGCCCATTTTGTCTTTCAAGCTTGCCTGAAACATTTCATTCCATTAGGGAACCTTTAATTGGCCTAATTTAGTTAATCTGTTTATGTCTCTCTTTGTAGCCCTGGGAGAGCATGTAAAGTAATTAGGAGGTTCAGTAAAACAAATGCGTTGTGAACACGTGGGATTTCACGTTTGCATCAACGATGCTCTCGTGGGTCACTGGAGGGAAGGTGAGTGCAGGTACCTGGCTGACCACGAGCCCTGTCCTGGCTGTGAGAGGCAGTGCAGGTGTGATCTTTTGGAACCTCAAAGTCTTCTGCTGAGCTAGAAGACATCTTCAGTGTCCCTGGGAGCTGAAGCCGTGCCCGTGGCCATCCCCGCTGCCGTGTCAGATCAGCGCTCAGCTGAAGGAGAGGCTGTTTGTTTGCAGCCAAGCCACATCCAGGGATTGTGGTGGAATGTAGCTGCCTGTCTGGACCCAAGCCGAAGAGTGTGAGGAATTTCCTACAGCTCTTTCTGTTAAATAAGGAACAAATGTTTTCAGGGATGGGGACTTACCCTTGAGAACAGGTTGGGGTGGGGGGAAGTTCCCTTCTTTGTGAGGCCTTTCTAGGGGCAGCATATCCAGATCTCTTCCAAGGCAGCAGGGTTTCTCTTCCTGCTTCTCTACCAACATGTGCATGTGTGCAGAGCAGGGGCTGGAGAGGGCAGTGCCAAGGCCTGACTGCTCAGGGCTCAGCCTGAGAGCTGGAGCCCTCAGAGGCTGCCAGTGACCAGCAGCAAGTTATGGTCAGAGACCAGAGCTTTGGGGAGAGGGACAATTCTGGCTGTAGGGTCTGTGCCTTCATAATTGGATGGGAAAAGGCTACTGGGAGTTAAATTCACCGAGGATTTTTTTTTTGATGGATGTGGATAGGCAAGCAAGGGCCATTGGGAAGCAGCTGCAGGCAGCCACGTGGAGAGCAGCGTTGTCACCAATGCGGAGCAGGGAGGGTGAGCTGGCAGGTGGAGGAGATGGAGAGGTGGCCGGGAGCAACAGGCTGTTGTTGCTGGGAGTGGGCACTGGAGGGAGATGTGCTCCCATGCAGGAGACCCCGCTCCCTCCACTGCCCAGCTCCTGCTGGAAGTGTCACCTGAGCACGTTCCATCCTCTCTGCACTCTGTATAAGGTACAGAGTATAATCAAGGGTGAAAAGGCTCAGAAACACATTTATGCTGCAGTTGCCAAGGGGCCCCATGTCTGGAGGGGGATGTGATGTCCCCTGGCTGGGTGGTCAAGGAGTAGGGCAGTTCTCTCATGGCTGGAGCAGTGCACACCTGCCTGGTGCCCACTAAATGTGAATCAGGTCTGAGCAGCTGAGAGTGTGTACAGCTCCCTGCTTGTACACAAAGTGCCTCTAGTCGAGGCCCTGGAGTGGGTGTGGGTTCCTTGGGTTGTCTTGTGTGCTGCAAATAGCTTCCTGCAGCAGCCACTGAGTCTGGAAACCCCCAGGGACCCTGCCTGGAACAGTGTTGTGGGAGCTTTGCACCCTGCAGTGACCAGCTGCCTTTGTTGCCTTCTCTTTTCTTCTCTCATGCTTTGCGGGGTTGGGGCTGGGAAAACCCATGGCAAAGAATGAGAAAATCCTCGTGGAAGGAAATTCCTGCTCCAGCCTGGCAAGGGGAAGCTCCCTGGGGTGCTCTAGGTTGGATAATATGACTGGCAGTCTTAGTCAAAAAAGAGAGGAAGTGAGAAATGTCCGAAGGATCCCTTAAATAACAGTGTGTCGTGTCACCACAGAGCTCAGGTTGTTGGCTGGGACAGACTCCTGGTGCAGTGCTGCTGCCACTGCTGGGCAGGTTTGTGTGGCTGTGACCTCCAGTTGCCTCCTTGTCTCTCTGTCCTCAGGTTACGCTCCCAAAACTTGGTTTGTGTTGTCTGGATGGCACTTGGCATTGGTGGTGGCAGTGGTTGCTGCTCTGTGCCTGCAGGCTGCTCACATCCTGGCTTTTACTTGGCATTCCATGGATTATTCTTTCTTGGTTTTGTTCTTGTGGCAGCCTGAGGTTCCAGTGGAGGTTGGAGGCTCCATGTTAGGAGATGTACAGATACAAAGAGGGGACTGTCCATGCTGTAAGAGATTGGAACAGATTCTGCAAAGAATTTCAGGAAAGGGTTTTGAGATGTCCCTTTGGTTGTTGTCAAGTCAAGATTACCAGTCCCTTTGAACTTATGGCTGTGACTCCTCTTGAGCTGTTACACATAATGCTGGGGGTGCAGGTGGAAGGTGGGACAATCCCAGAGGAGTCTCCTGACCCCCCTGTCCCTGCCTGCAGGACACAAAGGTGCTACTGCAGCCGAGCTGTCAGCACAGGGCCCCTCTGGATGCTGGCAGCTCCACTGGGCAGGAGAACACAGCCATTTAGAGGCCCATTTTCCTTCCTTTCTGTGTGTTTCCCAGTGGTCACAGGGAAGGATTTGTAAAGACATTGGCAAGTGATTTTCCTTTCTTACTGTCTTCCCCTTGCAAGTGACCCCCTTCCTGATGCCCTGAGTATCCCTGTTAGAACTGACACCGTCGAGCACAGGCTGTGGGGATCCAGCTCTGTCTCCCCTGACAGATGGACTGAGGATGATAAAATGGCTCTGCTCCAGACAGCTCTGTCACTGCTGCTTGTGGGCCAAGCAATTTAGAGGGTGGGGGAGAATGTTAAAAAGCATCTGCTTTCCGTGGAAGACTTCAGCTTTTCATTGAGTGAAGCCAAACCCAAGCATTTTGGCTCGGAAGTGTTTGCTGTTGTGCTTCTTGCAAGCTGGAACCTTCCTTGCTGTCTGCCCTGCTCCTTCCCTGAGGGCCTCCTTCCCTCAGGACTGTGTTTCCCATGAAGCATCCCTGGGACTCGGAGAGCAAAAGCTGTAACACATCAGGGAACTTGGATCTACCCGGGTTGTTTGTCATTTTCGTGTTGAAATTTTTGTGCGTGGAAAAGAAGTCCCAGTGTTTTCTGAGAAGTCTCTGATGAGAGCTGTGATCCTGGTGACAGCAAGCAGAGACTCTGCTAGGGAAGAGGTCTGTGTTCTGTTGCATCCCAGCTGTGGGCAGGGACGTTGGTATGTTTGCGTGACACGGAGCTTTCCCGCTCCCACTGGCTGTTCAGCAATCCTTTCCCTCTGCTGTCACACTCTCAAAAGCTGGGCACATCTGAAATGTCCCCAGCCTTGTTTTGCACAGGACTTCAAGCTCCTTTAAATAACCATCCTCATAAAACAGGGGAGGTTTCAAGTTGAACTTTTCCTACGTGTTCATTCTCAGCTCATATATTTGCATGGAATCGTGACTTGTCACTGAGAAGGTAACACGATCTAGGCACGTTTTTACCAGCCAGAGTTTCTATAAAAAGGCTAAAATGAGAAGGCTTGTTTGCTTTGATAAGGATTTAGCTGTAATGGAAATGCCTTTTATTGGAAGATGTTTTTATTAGTTTTCATTCTTGTGTTTGCAGGGAACTGACAAAGGGATTTTTCCCTCGTTAAATTAGTGTTAGACTGACACTCCTTGCTCTTTGCCTTCGTTACTCTGTTGTAAAAACCAAGAGAACATTTCCTTCCATCAGCCACTCACTAGCCTCCCTCAAGTAAAGAAATTAGTATCATTTATTGCACCAAAAAATGCTACTTAAAAAAGCAGCAAAGCTTTCAGGCACACAAGATTTCTTCAGGTCTGTGATGAAAACAGACCTACAGTTAATTGCCACTGCCCAACCTTAGAGCCTAAGCCCCAAGAGGGATTTGTTTTTTGCCTTCTTTTATTTTTTTTCCCCCTCTCAAACATAATGTGCTCGAACAACATGTGGGACACAGGCCATGTTGTGTGGCTGATGGTTTTTTCTGTTTGTTGAAAGTTGCAAACTGGTACAAAACAAGTTTGTTCTTCGTTGCAGCCAATTTCAGCCAGAGCTGAACAGGCTGTTCCCAGAGTCATCAAAACCTATGTAAACATGGCAGATTGACATTTCCGCTAACAGATGGTCCATGGGGGATTGCAGTAGAGCTGCCTGTTTCTTTCCACGTTTTTTGGTATTCACAAGATGCCTGCAAGAAGGTTTTCGAGTTTGCTCTGTGTGTGTGTGTGCGTACAATGCTCAGCTCTCTCTGATGGCAAATATGCGCGCAGGCATCTCTAGCAGGACACACATTTGGTGCAGATTTGTGTAGGTTCGGCGCTGAAATCTCCAGGCAGTATTTGCTCAGTAACGTATGTTCCTTGGAAGAGGCACAGAAGCCATCAGTCAGGGATGGAGCTGCAGAAAGCCTTTCAGATGGCAGCAGAAGCAAATTGAACACGCTCCTTGAGCACTCGCATGTGAGGAGATATTCCTTATTGTGAGCTCTCTGTGATCGCTTGGTTGATTTCTCGCTATTAAAGCGTAGTTTAATGATTGTCCACTTAGAAAGGGAGCAATTAGGGAATGCTTTTGGCTCGGAATATATTGTCGAAGGTTGCAGAGAGAGAAATGGCAAAGACAGTGCCTCAAGCATCCACGTCTAAATTAGCAAATGCTTGATAGCCACCGCGCTGGGCTTGGACGTCACTGTTCTGCAGGGTGCTGGCATAGCAATGAGGCCTTTCACTGCTTGTTTGCTAAAAATTACATCCAGAGGCAGCAGCAAAGCTGCTGTGACTTGGGAGTGGTGCTGGGATGTAACGCAGCTCTGCCTCCCTCAAGGTGTTGAGCCCCTTGGGTGCCTGGGTGAGGGTGGACAGAGGGCTGGGGGACGGCCCAGCCACCTTTCGCTCACACAGGAGCACTGCGGTGTCCTCTGGCCAGCCCCAACAGCACGAGGTGGCTTTCTCTTCTTGCTAAATAGCTGACTTAGGAATGCCTGGCTCACATACAACATCTGGTGGTGTATTTCTACCTAATTTCCAGCCAGATGGACCGAGGCACAAGGAGGTCAAATGACTCACACAAGGTCAGGCCGATGTCAGAAATCTCCTCGCTGTCTCGGCTGGACTCGTGCTACGTTGTTGGGATAGGTCTGGCCTAAGGAGCAGCCACATGTGCAGAGCAGGAACCTGGGCCTCTCCTGCTGACAGTGAGTGATAGCTGGTCAGTGGGTTTGAAGAGATGTGCTGTACATCTTCCCCCTGCACAGCCATCGTGCTCACACCACCAATATTCAGTGTGCATGTGCACACTGACTGTTGTCAGGGCAGGATTTTCTCCTCTTCATCCCTTCATCAGCCTCTCTTCTACCCATGCAATGTGTAACATCTGTGAAACAAGGCCAGAGATAACAGGCCTGTGTGGTCCTTAAATCTGAGTGTGTGTGTATATGTATGAGTAGTAGCAAGGCTGAGCTCAGGTACATGCAGGACAGCCCAATAAAATCAAAAGCTGGAAAGAAAATACTGTTCTGCCTGTGAACTAATAGTCTGAGCTGTTAAATAACTTCAGCTCTTAAAGACACACATTTCCCATACACAGAGGTGTGCATTCAACAGTTTATTGCAAGGGGAAGCTGAGAGAACCCAGAACAAATTGCGTTCAGCCCATATAATTTAATTAGATCTACAAACAAGGTAACACTGGTTGCCCAGGGGACTTAAAGCTGAGCTAAGAATTGCTTGGTGGTCTGTTGCAAAAAAAACCCAAAAACCAACCAAAACAAAATATGGCCCCCAGTTTTGTGCCTCTGTGTGGATGGATAATGGCAGAGTGTTTACCCAAGCCCTGGCTTGGAGGAGGAATTCTGTTCTGCAGAGCTGGCAGAGTACCATTGTCTCCAGCTCTTACTGGAGCACACAGGCCAGTGCCCACAGGTGAGGGTCCTTCTCACTGGTGCCAAAGCAAATACTGTGATCGTTCAGTTCCAGATTTCCCCATCCCTATCCCTTCCCAGCTCTGCTGTATTTCTCAGTGGGCTCGTTCTGCTCTGGGCTGTTTGTAGTTCTGCGGGGAGCTGATTTCAGGGGACCTCTAAATGATGTCTGTGCCATGATATACCTGTTGATCTCCCAATTCAAGAATCAGTGGAAAGATCCTTTTACAACCATCTGGCATCTTTTATCCCCGTGCTCTGCATCAGCCCACATACCAGCAATAAAGCCACTTCTAAGGCAGTGACTGTGCGAGTCCATTGCAGAGCATTTTCATTTTGATGCCGTCACAAGTGTCCTCCACGCTTATGGTATTTTCCCAACCTGAACTTTCCTTTTTTCAAGCTGCTTCTCACGTCTCTTGTATGAGGCTAAGAATCTGTGTCTGTGGTAATTGGATCTTTTCTCCTCCCCCTTTTCTCCTGCAGTCTTCATGGAATAAATCGGCCACCCAGCCCTGGACAAACAGCGTTGCCAGATACGGGGACACCATCACCAAGGAGCCCCTCCCTGCTGTGAACGGGTCACTGAAGCTCCCCTCCAGCACAGGGCAGAAGCTTCTGTTACAGGCTCTGGTTTATGATGCTGTGATGGTGGGTGTTTGAATTACTGACTTATGAATTCTGATGTGGGTTTTCCATTTACGTTCCCCATCTCCCTTTCTCCTTTTCGCAGCCCTTTTTTGTGGGTTTGTTCTCTTGGTGGTGGTCGGGTGGGCTCAGCTCGGTTGTCAGCAGGGCTGTGGCATTCCTGGTCTCTCAGGACCTGGATCCAGGCACCAGCAGTCTGCTTGGAGTCTTTGCTGTGGCCATGCAGCACTCAGCCCCTTGAATGAGTTAGGAGCTGCAGAGCTCAGCACAGCCATTAAGATCTACAGCCTGATGGAGGGATTGCATTTTTGGCTGTAAAAGGAGTCAAAGATCAAGGGTTGATTTAAACTCCCTTCTCCAGATAGGGCAGAGCAATTTCCACTGCACTTGTGTTTTTTATGTGGGTGCACAGACTGGGAGGAAATCCTATTTCTGATATTGCTTCACTGGAATAAACATGCACTCCCATGTTTGGGAGAGTCTGTGCAAGGACTGGGATGTCTGTGCCACAGTCTCAGCAAAGCAAGCTGGCACCTGCTCAGGCTGACTCTGTACCAGAAGATTTCTTTGGTTATTGTTTTAAAAAGTTTGTCCTCCACCCCCTGTAACTACTTCTAAGTAACCCACCTATGTTTCCTTCCTAGACAGTGGTGTGAAAATCAATTATACACAGGATGTAATTAGCATTGTGGATAGAGTTAAGGCAGTGTTTTACAGCCCAATTACAGGGCACCGTTTACAGCACAGCTTACCCAGCAGAGTTTGTCAACAAAAGGAGAAAAGTGTTAAAATATGTAAATGATGCTCAAAGTTGGCTTCGACAGAAAGAGCAAATTACTCGTGGGATATCACTGCCATACCCTGAATTGTCTTCTTGCTGCTACATCACACTCAGCCCAGAATCTGAGCGTTGATTGCCTAGAGAGCTCTTTGTGAGCTTCCACAATAATTTGTCTGTTAAATTATTGAGTGATAATCTCGTGGAATGACCTGCTTGTCAGGCAGATTTGTGGAGATCCGTAGCCTGAGCTCTGCTTAAAACACTGCAGAGCAGAACTTACTGTTTTATTTCTGAATGCAAGTGCTTCAATTTACACAGACTTTTGCAGGCTGTGACCAGGGCTCTAAGGAAACACACACACTTGGTGATATGTAGCCAAAATTAAAGCAGGAAATTGAAGAAAGCCCTGGTATCTCTCTCTGAAACTGGTTTCCTAGAGTGCTGCCCACTCAGCCTTTTGAAATCTGGCCCTTAATATGAAAACAGACTGGTGAGTTTTGAAAATTGTGGCCTTTGACAGAGGCTTGGAGGAATGGTTGCTCCAGCCTGCCAAGAAACTGTGGGCAAATCACTTTGCTCCCTTGGGACTTGCTTTCTCAAACATAAAATAGGAATAATGATCCTGAGGTGATTTGAGATGCTTCTTAAGACTTCAGCTCTGAGAAGCACATCAAGGTAATGTGTAATAGAGGCATATGTATACCCCATTGCACTCTGTGGGATTAAAAAGAAATACATTTCAGTGCTTGGTTGGGTCACAGCCTCAATTATGAGAATTTCACTTACTTTACCTTCTTTTTTTCTTATTTCCCCCCTGTTTAATAACAGAATGAAACAAAGAAAAGCCACCCACCAGCCAACCTCCACCAAGTGGAAGCAGAGGTCATTGTCCATTCTGATTTTTCAGCCTCTGACAGAGACTACGACTCCCAGCTGCACACCCTGGAGAGCGAAGAGACAGAAATGGAGGACCAGGAGCCTGAAGAGCTCCCCTCAGGAGAGCTGGCTCTTCCTGGCTCTCCCAGCTCCCAGCAGGACACAGGCCAAGTGCTGGTGGACTGCACGGGGAATTTGGAGGCTCAAGCACAGGCTGACACAAAAACTAACAAACCAGAGGCAGTTTGCATCCCTGGGCTCACCAACGGCTTCCACAGCCACGGAGAAAGTCTGGATTCAGTGGAGAGTGGAGACTCAGACTCCATCCAGGAAGGCGGGCGGGATGTGCAGCCAGTCAAGGGTCAGTTGCTTTCCACGGCCCCAGAGGAGGCCCTGCTCTGTAGTAACTCTGGTTTAACCAGTCCACCCTCAGCATCTGAGAACATGGCACGTGTCCACAGCCACAAAGAGTGACCTGACGCGGTGCTGATCACGGCAGAGCTGTGAGGTGCTGCCTGCCCTCGGCTCACGGGGCCCAGCAGGAGCTGAGCAGGACCCTCAGCTGGGCACAGGCCTGCAGGAAGCCAGGAGGTACCTTGGGCAGGGCCGTCCCCTTCCCGCTGGAGCTGCTGAGTGGCTGGGTGCTGGTGGGAGCAGGATGGAGCCATCTGCCACGGAGAGCCGCGAGGGAAGGGAGCCTTTCTGCGCTAGGCTGGGGCTGTCACTTCTCCAGAGTCCTCCAGGCAACTGGCAAGACATGTAATTCGTGTAATGCTGGGAGGTGGCAGAGCACACTGAGTGATCCTCCTCAACTGCCTCTGCACCGGGAGCTCCTTGGCACTGCCGGCTGTGCCGGGATGGATCCTGTCCCGGGAGTCCCGGGAGGGGGTGGCAGCCGATGGAAACAAACGCAGGGAGCTGCAACCACCAGCCTTTTCTGCCCTCCCGTGGTTAGAAGGATTCCCAGGCTCTCTGTAACTTCTGCTAGCAGGCTGATGTAGTGGCCTTTTATTACACACTCTACGAGTGCCTCTAACAACTTGTACTATATAGAACCTTCTGCAGCGTCTGGGTCGTTTCACCAGCCTGGACTTTGTTTCATGTAGGTTCTTGTACCTAATATTTTAGGTACACATCTGTCCTTTTAATGTACAACATGTATTTTTGTTTCCTTGGAACATCTTTATATTATTTAATTTTATAAAGTGGAATAGTGTGTGGTATAGAGTAGCATTTTTACTACTTCTCTCTTTCTTTATTTTTTCCTCCCTAACAACACAACTACCTCATGTCTGTTGGAGAAAAAAAAAAAAAAGCAGTAGATCTACTCTTTTGTTATAGTCCATTATAGGTTTTAACTTATTCTTATACTGCCTTTTTCTAAAGAATATGTTTGCACTGGTTGTTGACTCTTTTTTAACACATAGTGCTGCAGATCTGATGTCTCTCTAGCGTTGTTTCTTTGACACCTTCCCTACAGCCTGAGAGTTGGGTTGTGTCTCTCTGTAGGACTGTTTTTCAGGAGCTGCTGAAGGACACTGCTCCAGCTGGTGGGCTGTCGATCCATCTCTCATTAAAAAGCTTCTGCTAATGAAGAGAAAGAAGAACCAACAATTGCAAAGGTAACTTGCTATCTTGGGGACATCTATTTCTTTTTGTGTGTGTGCCCAAGAGGAGACATCTCAGATGGCTTTGATTTCCAGAAAGCAGCACTCAGCCTTCTCTAAGCAGTGGACTTGCTGAAGGCTTTGGATGAACAAGTGAAATTTTCCAGTCACTTCTGAGAGTCCTGGCCAAAGTGCTTTTGGGTGGATTTTTTTTTTTTGAAGAGCAGAGCACCACCAGAGCTTTAAAATGAAGATCAAATCTTTGGTCTCGTACCAGTCAGTCTGGTAAATCATCCAGTGACTCTTCCTGCTGATGCTGTCTGCTTACTGCTGACACGTCTCTCATCCTGGCCCTGCTGGGAGTGGACTTTTCTCCACCTTTTCTTTAGCCCTGCTCCAGGCCTGCAGAGTTTGACTGCAGATGATACCAACTGGACCAGCTCCACAGGGGTAACAAGCATTGGAAACTCTGGTCACGGGTGTTTGGTAAATGTTTTGCCTTCCTGGAGGATTCAGAGATCTGGCCATTTGTTTGTTTAAAAAATGAAGGAAAATATGCCCATCTCCCTCATTTCTTTTTGAAATTCCCCCAAAGCCGTATGGGGGAGCCGTGTGCTGACCTGAGATCCTTTAGAAGGCTTCAGATTTTGTTTTTTGTGGTGAAATCAGGATGGAGGTACCATTGCTTGCAACGAGGAGAACCTCACCCTGCCAGCACCCTGTCCCTGCATCTGTTGTGAGGAGCCATGTCACAGTGTGCCCCGTGTGGGGAGCTGAGCAGGACCAGCCCCTGTCCCTGCAATCCATCACACCCTGTTAGCTCCAGCTCTTCAGCAGAGGAGAATCTCCAACCCTCCATGTATCCTACTGGGAAGGATATTGGAGCTTCCACCTCTCCCCAGCCTGCAGCCTGTCCTCCCAGCATGACACACCGTTCTGGTGACCAGCTGGATTTCCAGTTGTTGTGCTTGCTCTGTTTGCTCCAGCTGCTGCTCGGTGTCCTGAGGAGTCTCAGAAATGCTGTTCCATGCTCTGAGGAGCCATAACTCTGGAATGCTGTGGGACAGAGACTGGAAATCGGTGCCAGTGAACAGGCCAGGCAGGAGTTAGTGTGTGTGTGCTACCAGGTGAGGAGCTAGAAAGGCAGAGGATAATAATCCCCAGACCACACTGCCACAGGACTTTGAAACTCGTGACTTAGCAGGGTTACAGCTAAGGCAGTGCAGTGTTATTGCAGGCAATAGGGGCCATTCCCAGTTCTGTGGGAGTGGAGGCAGTCGCAGAGGCACAAACCCTCCAGTGGGCAGGGTCGGGCACTCGCTGCAGAGGGTGGGGGATGTTCTGCAGGTGGGCCTCAGTTCCCAGTTATTTCTGTGGAACAGTCCTTGCCCTTCCCCAGTGACAGAACAGGCCCTGCACAAGCCGTGTTGCCACTGCTGGGGTGCAGAAAGGGAGGAGCACACTGCTCCAAAAAGCTCATGCCAGGGGAACCACTCTGGGGGAGCCCTTGGTCACTTCCTTTCGCCTCCCAAACCAGTTCCTCTGCCCTCACACACATCACTGAGCCGAAGGACCGCTCCTGCTGAGCACCAGGGCTGCCAGAGGGCAGTGCCAGGAGCAGTTTGGCCAGCAGCAGGTATGACCAGGGCACCAGAGTTCTCCTCCCAGCTCCCTGTCAGGACACAGTACCTGGGGCAGGTCATGGACCAGCCCTGAGCTTTCCACCCAGGGGATGGAAGGGGACGGAGGTTTAGTCCGCTGGCTGATACAGGAACGTGCCACAGTTTTCGGGGAGCTCCCTTGTACGTGCACCCTCTGCTTTGTCTGTGCTGACTTTAGCAGTCCCACAGCCATGAGCTGAGCTGCCTGAACGCTGTCCCTGCCTGTCCCTGAAGGCAGGCACCGTTCCCCTGGATCACCTTGGGCCGACCACCAAACCACCACAGTAGTTACGTGCCCCGACAGCTTTGGGGGAGATGCAGGAGAGCACAAACAGTTTAAAGTGTAAAGCTGAAACAACCAGTGCATATATTTTTTTATCATGGAATAAGTAGCTTTCTTGCAGATTTCTCACAGGCAAACAAACTGTTGATACCTTTAATTACCCATCATGCTCAATATCTGTTCCTGCACACCAGGCTCCTTTCTCCCTTTTCTTCCTTTCAGTAACACTAAAGATTATTGCTGTTCAACTTTTTTGCTGGTGTATATTGTTTTACATTGTTAAAATGTCAGGTTTGTCTCACTGGCATAATTTTGTAGTATTAATGTTACTGTTTGGCTACACAACTGTATATTCCCCATGCTGCTGTGAGAGTCACAATTCCCATCCTTTCGTTTCTTTTCATTCCTTGTTACATGAAAAACATGACTCAGATAAAAACCTCTATCAGCTTTTTGTTGGTTTGATTTCTTACTTAACAGACAGCAAAGTTCTGGTTTAAATAGTTCAAATGAGATAACTTATAATTTAGGGTTTGAGGATCTTTTTACATTACTAGCTAACAGTCCTGAGATCAGCCCATGTGTAAGAAAACAACCATTTTACTAGAGCACTGTTTTTGGTCTCCTTAGTAATAGATGTTTCGAAGGGATCATTGTGTCTTTTCTAATCGATATTTTTGTTAGAAAAGCGGTGTTTAGTCCAGCAGAAATCTACCATCTACTTCTGTTATTCTATTCCCTTGCTTGTATTTTCAAGTTAAATTTCATTTAATTTTCTGCACAGTGCATAAGGATGTGTAACCAGAACTTGATCTTGTTTGAAGGTTGTGTCTGTGTTTGGTTCCATGCTGTACTTTATTATAACTTTCTTTCTTCAGAGACTGTTCTTACTCCACAAATACTCTTTAGTGTTAAAGTGTAAGAAGACATTGTCCTTATATTCCTTAACTAATGGGTTATTAATAAAATGTTTTAAAGAAAGGGTGGAATTTGTCTCACAATTCAGTCTGTTACAGCTGTGCAAGGCTGTACCTTGCTGGGGGGAGCAGTGGTGGGAGCAGGATGCAGGATTCACCCTCAGTTCACTGCCTGAGCTCATCACTGTGAAGGTTGGGAATGTGGGTTTCTTAGGGATTCTTCTGGAATTTCAGACAGGGGCAGAGTTTGAGTTCATTAGGCACTTCTTGATGCTTGCTCATTTCTTAGTTTTGAACCCATTCCTATAGGGAAAAAGAAAAAAATACTTGTCCAGTTTCATGCTTTGTCTTGCTGGGGAACTTCTTAGTGGGAAAAATAAGCAGAGGCATCTAGAAAATGAGTGGTGAGACTCCTCTTGGATGGCAACTGGGCTGGATGCTCAGTGGCTTCTGTGCAGGGAGATTGGTGAGAGGATATCTGGCAGTGCCCGAGGACATGCTGTTAACCCCCCGTGCATCTTCCTTCCTTCCTGGGATGCATTCCCTACTTCAGTAGATAGTTTCCATTATTCCTTTATGCTGCCAGGACTACAGAGCCATAAAATCTCATTTTATCTGCTTTACAGAGGTAATAAATCTGCACTTAACAGCGTGTTCTCTGACGGTGGTTAAAGGGAACTCTGTCAGATGGTGTAACTCTGATGAGTCTTTCTCCTAATGACAGGTAACCCCACAAACGAGCAAGGAAGCACCTGGGGTGGGGAGGGGGTGATGGTTAACTCAACAGGATCCTCAACAGGCACACAGAAAATAGTTTCTGCTGGGGAAAACAGCTTCCAGAAGCAGGTCCTGGGGTTGTCCCACCACTGCTGGCACAGCTCTCGGCTCAGTGCCTTGAGGTGGGTGCCACGATTTGGCTCCCTTTCCCTCTTGCTCACTGACCACAAAACAGATGCTAAAACCCCGTGCGTATGTATGTCAGTGAAAAGCTCCCAGGCTGTTCTCAGGCAGGGAAACCACAATTACACATGGAATAATAAATGGAGCGAACTCAGACAAGTTAATCTCCCACTTCATCCGCTGAAACTACTAATGGTGTCTTGGGGACCTCAGTTTGCAGTTAATTGGTGTAAATCAGGAGCACAACTGGAGCTGATGGAAATTCGCTGTGCAAGGAGTGAGGGGTGAGTGATGCCCTCTGAGGGCTCTCCTGGAGGAGAACCTTGTGGAGAGGGAGGACAGGTGGGTGGACAGACCCTGTGCCACTCTGCAGGAAGGAGGATGGAGGAACAGGCCCTACGACCACTCTGCAGCGTAGGGTTTGGAGCCTCAATTCAGGCTGGACACTGTCACTTCTATAACCCTGCAGCTTTTCCAAAGGCTCCGATTTCTGCTTGCAGCGTGATAAGCAAATTCCTGCCTCCAGTACAAAGCAACTTTTCTAAGCCCTCATGGTTACAGAGCATAGAAAAACAAGTGCTCTGAATTCCTGCTCTCAGTTGGCTGCAAAAGCCCCAAACCTGCCTTTTTCCTAAAAAAAATCACATGTTTTTTCACACGAGTCCTGTTGTTTGGCAGGACTGCCGCGCTCTTCCAATTTTTGAATGTGCCACCAGCACTGTCACCAGTGTCGTTTACAAGATGCAGGGCTGAAGTTGGTGATGCCCTAAATGGGTACGTACCTCCCCCAGGTTCTGGGTCCTGCCAGTGCGCACAGCAGCACCCAAAATCTGCGGTTCCTGGGGAAAACAGCTCTGTGGAGCACATGGTGCTTTATTTCTCTTGGAATTATTAATTTCCACAAGCCATCCTCGGTGACAGCGGCGTCCTGGAAGCTGCCACAAGCCCACGATGGCTGCGAGCATTATAAAATGCTGGTGGGGCCCCATGGCAGGAGCCAGGGAGTCGGAGCAAGAGCACGGCTAGTGCCAAAAGGTCAGGGACAGCGCAGAAATTCAGATGTTACTGAGAGGCTGGTGGAGCCAGAGCAAATTCTTCCCCAGCTGAAAGCAACCTCGTACAGCTCAGCCCTCCACTAAACGAGGGAAGCTTTAATGTGGAGCAGATGTAGTGACGTCTTCTTTCCTCGTTAGCTGATCCCGACACGCTCAGGGTGCACCATCCAGGGGAGCCCAACATTGCTCCTCTTCACAAAGGGGGTTTCACCAGGTTTCTGGGAATGGTTACATGGTTTAGAACAGCCCATCAAGATCTGATTTTAGTCTGAAAAAAGAAATGAATTAGGATTCACTTTTATTTTTTCTTAGTTGTTTTCTCGCCAAGCAAACACCACAAGAGACACTGAGATGCAGAGATGGCTTTTGGTGCTGACAGGGATGATGGGAATTGTTTGTGGAGAATGTGGGCCATGAGACTGGGCAGGATCACTTGGAAGGCACAAAATATTGTGTGGGCGCTGAGGCTGAGAACTATATAGGGACACATTATCCTCATTTCATGCCAGGAGAGCGGACAAATTATCCTGCTGTGGCAGGATTTAGGAGCAACTCATCCCTTACTGGGTCCTTCCTCGCTGGGGCCTCTTCCAGGCTGGTCCAACATCTGCGTGGGTGACCTGGGTAAGTCATCTTAGGGTAGCGTTAAAATCAGGAGCACCGAGATGGGACAAGTCAAGCACTTCTTCGTTCCTGCGAGGTCGTCCCAGTGAGGGCAGCCCTGTGAAGGGAGCCCTGGGGAGGGAACTGGTGAGGGGAGACCCGTGAGGGGGCTCTGAGGAGAGGGTCCTGTGAGGGGAGAGGCGTGAGGGGAGACCTGTGGGGCTGCCCCAGGGACGGGAGATCCGTGAGGGGGAGCCCCGTCAGGTACCATCGGTGAGAAGAGCCCTGTGAAGGGAGCCCCGTGAGGCGGAACCACCGAGGGGAGCCCCGCGAGGGGGTTCTGAGAGGAGCTCCGTGACGGTAGCCCCGTGAGGTGGAACCACTGAGGGGAGATCCGTGAGGGGGCTCCGGTGACGGGAGACCCCTGAGGGTCCCCGCACGCTCCCCGCAGGTCCTGGGCGCGGAGCGGCCCCTCACGGGAGCCGATCCCCCCGGCCCCGCATCTCCTCGTCCCCTCAGCCCGGCCGGCGCTGGCGGCGCCCCGGCGAAAGCGCAAGATGGCGCAAGGCGCTGCCCGCCCGCCCCCCGCCCGCCGGCGGCCCCGCTCCCTCAGCGCCGCCCCCCGCCCGCCCGGCGCGGCGGCGTGTTCGCGCCGAGGGCAGCGCAGCCGAGAGCCGCTTTCCCCCTTTTTTTTTCCCCCTTTCCTTTTCCCCCACCCCTTCTCCCCTCCCGCCCCGCAGCTGGGGGTGGTTCTCGCCTGCCCGCCTTCCCTCCTCCCCTCCCTCTCTCCCTCCCTCCCTGCCGGCGGGCTGCTCCCTCCCCGTGGGGCGCAGGGAGGCGAGCCCGCCCGCCCGGGATGCCATGGCTCCGCCGGGCTCCGCGCTGCCCGCCTGCCTGCTGGGGCTGCTGCTGCTCGTGTGCCGCGGAGGTAAGAGCCGGGCTGGGCTGGGGGAGCGGGCGGGGGCGCGGACACGGACCGCGGACCTGCCGCCGCGCCCGGCACCGCTCCGTCTGTCGGTCGGTCCCGCACTTCGCGAACCCTCCTCGCCCCCGAGGTGGCCGGGGCAGGGCTCGTTCGCTCTCCCTTTTCCCTCCCCATCCCCGCCTCCGCTCGCGGTCCCCTGGCTCGCCCGCGGTCAGCGGCACCGGGGCCGAGCGGCTGCGCGGTGCCCGCCCGTGCGGCGCGGGGGTCCCCGCGGGGCAGTGCGGGTCGTGCCTTGGGGCTGCAGAGTCCCGCACCATCCCATCCAGCACCTTCATCCGCGGAGGTCCCGAGGTGCCCCCCCCGGAGCTGTGCTTCCAGTTGGAAACCCCGCGTGCGGAGGGCTCTGGGGAGGAACGGTGGAGTTCGTGGAGCCCCAGCCCGCACCGCTGGCTCTGGGGAGGGATGGGGCAGTGGCGTGGCGGGGCATCCACCCGTGCCGGGAGGGCAGAGCCGGGATCGTCACGGCCATGGGAGTGGGAGGCAGCGCCCGGCGGGCGCGTCGCGTTCGTCAGGAAAGGATTTAGAGAGATGTTGGGTGACAAGTTGCAGGGATGAGGGCGAGCAACTTCAAACCTACGAGTATATTGTGCTCTGCTGTAACGCTCGGCTCTGTCCACTCCGGTAACACAGTCCACCGGACCGGGGCTAGACGAGAAAACATCAAAGGGATCTTTCCCGGCACCTCCTGTGCACGTGCCCTGTTGATAATTGGCAATATTTTCCTTCTACTGGTGATACTCCTTAAGCATGGGGCTAATCTGAGAAAGATGCTGTTCTGCAGCAAAATACCCGTGTGCATCCTGCTCTTGTCTCACTTAGCAGCCTTAAAGATAAGGAAAAGTAGAAATTGAGCTACGTGCTCTAGTGGAAGGTGTTTCTGCCCACGTCAGGGCGCTTGGAGCAAGATGGTCCTTAAAGTCTCTTCCAACTCAAACCATTCTATGATTATTCTGTTAATTGTTTAAAAAAAACCCCTGCAAGCATGGTCTGACGCAGCATGGTCAGAGAGAAAACAGTGTGTGTTAGATTTATCAGAGATAGCTGCTGGGGTGTTTAGGGAACAAGGCTGTGGGCTAGTCCCATCATAAATCTCGCCACGTGGTCCGCAGCAGCCACGGCGAGGAGGAGAAGCCAGTGTAACTCGCAGAAAATAGAAGTGATCTGTGAAGTGGATGTAATGAAGCACGAGTCTCGTTATTCTGTTGAGATTCCTGGATAGTGCAATGAGGATGGTTGAAAAAGTACTTTTTTTTTTTGTTGTTTGGAGGGAGGGAGGAAACTAAAAGAAGTGAATACTTGAAAGCAAAACTTTAGCAAGTTGAGTTTGTGTCTGGGTTTATCGCCTGCTGCTGTCCAAATTGCTCTGTGTGTTTGTTTATGCTGCGCCTTGGCGGGTCAGTGGCTCCTGACTTTGGGGTGTGTTTTGCTGGCCCTGCTGAGGAGCGCTTGGCAGCACTTTCAAAGTTTCTCTCTGTTCTGAGTTTTTTCCCCCCTTCGGTGGGTTTAGTCGCTCTCGACGTGGTTAACAGCGAGGTAAACAGCGTTCCTGTGCTCCGCTGAGCTTAACAAACCCTCCCGTGCCGGTGTCAGCGAGCGCGGAGCAGCCTCGCCGCGGGGACGGACCCTGTGCCGGAGCTGTGCGGGACACGATGCTCCGCTCCCAGCCCCGAGGTTTTCAAACTCCCCAAAACGCTGGTCTGGCGACTGCGAACGGGGCTCTGGGAGCTGCTGGTCAGCGTGCTGGAGTGGGCTCAGCAGCGAGACAGTATTTTCTTTCTTTTTTTTTTTTTTTTAATTTCCTGGAGCTCTTTGTTCTGGGTGGTGGACAGCTTTTGTCTGTTATTGCTGAGCCCGGCATTCAAAGGCAGGCATAGGATACGAGAGGCTCCCCGGCTCTGCTCAGTAACAGCCTTGGAATTAAACGTCGTCATTTATATTTAAGTAGGCTTAACTTCTAAATTATTGAAGCTATAAGCTTTCACTAATTTCTGCTCTATATGGCTTTGTTGTTTTGGTTTTTTTTTTCAGATGCAAAAAAAGGATTGCTTTCTCCTAAATTGGTGTAATACCCTGTCTTTTTTCTTAATATACATGGAGAGTATCAGGTATCATATCCCCAGTAACACTCAGAGACTCTGTATGAAATTCAAGCCCACGTTTGGGCTTCATCTCTCTTGGGGGGCTCAACAGGAGAATCTTGGGACGTGGTTTTCCCGCGTGGTGGAGGCAGCAGCAGCCCATGAAATGGGGAGGGTGTCTCACAGTTGTATCCTCATGTACCATGTTTGGGACCTGTGCTGGGGTCAAAGCTGATGGGTGGGAGTGTGCAGCCTGCTGTGCCCGTGGCACTCAGATGCCTGCTGGGCCCATTAGGATGCCAGAATTAAATTTTGGAAGTTTATAAAGCCAGGTGAGAGAGAGGGCAACAGGGCAGGTCGGTCCCCTCCTGATCTGCCCTGCCACTCTCCCCACAGGGGGTAGAAATCCTAAACTAGTCTAATTGCCCCTTTTCTTATTGCCTTGCACAGACCAAGCTCCCACGCTCGCTTGGGAGCTGGCAGAGGGTCCCAAGGAGAGGGCTGAGGTCCAGGACTACAGCTTGGTTCCCCACTCCTCTCCATCCTGCTCATCCCCACGTGCTGTCCACCTGGCATGGGCCAGTGTGGAGCAGCTCAGCAGCAGCACTGCTCGGCAGAGAGCTGCAAAACTGCTCTTATTTTATGTCTGCAAATGAAAAAGTCTTTCTCCCTCTTTTCTGTCTGCCTGAACTTTTCTTTCTCTGATTCCCTTGTTCCTGGAGGGTCCTGTGTCACAATGTGTGAAGTGCTAAGCAGTGATCCCATGCAGTGTCAGCCCCTTGCTTCACAAACCCTTGGACACTGCTCCAAACCCATGGGATGAGCAGACCAAATGCTTCATTTTGCAGTGTGCACCAGATCTGGGACAGAAGTTCTTTCTTCCCCACTATCTTTCATGCTTTGCACTCCTGGGCTTCTGACCCTGGATATTGTCCTTTTATTTGTCTGACAAAACAATGCAGGAATCCCCTTCTGCAGTTTAAGAATTCCTATTTAAATCAACTGAATAACATTAGGCAGGAAGAGGAATAGTCCATTCAAAATTACTTTGGAATCACAAACTTATTTGAACTTTACTGGAGTTTTTAGTTTTACAGAGTTTAGAAACTCATAAATTATGTAGCAGGGCTTATGAAAATCTGCCCGAGTCTGCTTATCCAAAAGAATATCCAACATTTTGGTTTTGCAAGAAAATAAAAATAATTGTTTACACATGTTCAGGAGTCATTGGCAAGCATATAAAACTGATGGTTAAGGAGGTGAACATGTCAATAATTGCAGTTTAAGAGAAGAGAGAGGGAAATAGGCGAGAGATGAGGAAAGCACAGAGCACACTGATCTGGCCTTGCTGTTATATCGGGTGTCACTGTTGTATTGCACCCTCCACTTGAGAGCAGCCCAGTCACTTAACAACCCAGACCTGCTCCACGTTGGTAATTTAAAACCAGAGTTTCAGAGCAGAGTCAAGGATTTGCTGCCTGGCTTTTTTTTGTTGTTCTTGCACATGTGATTGTGTTGATGAAGCCGATGGCAAGTCAGGGGATGCGGGTTGTGGCGGGCGGTTCTGCTGGGTTGGGGATCCTTTTGCCACAGGATCATTGCTGCTGAAACCTGAGAGCACGTGAAAAGGGAGAGAAAGAGCTCGTGTTTCAAGGCGCTGGATTTGGAGTGGGCAGGGATCGGTGCAGTGCTCAGCTCCTAGGGAGGAGCAAGGCGATGCTTTCCTGCATCCTGAATTTCAGGGTGGGAGGAGGGAGCGCTGGGTTTGCTTTGATGCAATTTTGTTTGCTGGATACAATTGGGAGTTTCAAATGTTCTGATGTGCACAGAAAGTTCTCCTCCTCCAGAAACACCTTTCCTTCCCTTTCTTTGCATGCCATCCAGTCCTGCCTGGATGGAAGGACTCAAGCTGAAGTTCAGGGGCTGGGTGACAGGGCTGTGCTGGCTGGTGGGGTTTGGCACCGTGATGCCAAGTTGCCTGTGGCTCTTTTGGCAGCCTTGTGCCATTCTCCCAGCCACCATGTCTCTGATCCACGGGCACCATCACCCACTGTGTGACCAGTCCATCCCCTGCCTGGTCTGTGCAAGGACTGCCTGTGGGGACAGCCACCTCCCTGATGCCTTCCTGTGGGGTCAGGGAATGAACCTGGCTGTTGTCCGGTTCTGCATTAGAGCAGCCGTGGAGGCTGAGGCCTGTGGGACTCTGGCACAGCGTTTCCCATCTTGGCCACTGCCTTTGCTGTGCTCTCCTTCGCTGCACAGTTGTTTCTGCTCCGTGTTTGTGTCGCTGATGCCCTCTGTGGTGATCTGTGATCTGGTCAGGGCTGTGAAACACGTGGGGAATGCAAATAACAGTGCGTCCTACGCTCGGCTTGCTGCCATGCTCTCGGGATCCTCGCTGTGGATGGAGCCACCGTGGGTAATTAGCTCAGGAGAGGTCTTTGCCCTTTCCAGCTATACCAACAGGTTTTATCCTGCCTTCCTCAGGGTGGGGGAGCCCATGAGGGCTCAGAGCTCGTCCTGGAAAGGCTCTTTGTGCTGTGAATGCTTCCAGCTTCCACAGCGTTCAACAAGTGCCCTCCAGGGAGCTGCCCAGTCTGGTCTCAAACATATGAAAATTATTTGGGGCAACTTCTCTGGCTCTTTGGGCTGTGCTTGCCTTCCACAGCTAAAATCTGTGTCCCCACTGAGGGCAGTGATCCTGGATGTTTCTGGGCTCTGCATCAGGTGGCTGAGAGGTTGTGTTGTTCCCAAGAGAGACCTCCTGCAATCGCTTAACGAGTGGATGTGGTTTATGCTCCCTGATGGAAAAATCGCTTTATATAACCTCCCGTCCTAAAGGAAAGGGAATAAAAAATTCTGAGCTAGTAAACTTTACTGCTAGCAAGATATGGGGCCTGTTACAGCCTATTCTCCTCTTCTTTAAATGTAAATTTTTCTGGATGCCCTAAAGAGCCAATTTGCACTTTACTGCAGTGCAGTGCTTTTCTCCTTTGGGTCTGGGTCAGCCTCAAGGAGATTTAAGAGCGCACCAGCTGGATTTTTAGGCTGCCAATTTCATCAGCCTGAACCTTGTTATAATCTGTTGGAGAACATCTTTCAGGTCCATATATCTCTTCCTTCCATATCCTCCCATTTGCAGAAGGATTTGAATAAAAAAACAACCCACCACTGAAAAAACAGGAGCCGTTTTTCATAGGGGTGGCCCAAACTGCACCCAGGTTTTTGGCCCTAATACTCACCTGCATCCCACTATAAAATCCTCTTGTCATGGGCATCTTCTTTTGGCTTTATTGAAGCAGGACTGGAGTGGTTATCCTTGGGGGTGGTAATGCTGCTGGTACATGCCGTGTTATGCTGGGAACAAACAGAGTAAATCAGGAGGGCGCAAATTTGTGCTCATGAGAGGCAGTTTGCAGGTGGATGTCGTGCTGTGGGTGTGGTGAGAGAGGAGCTGGGGCTGCCTCGGTCTCCCCACCAGCGCTCCCGATGCTGCTGTGCCAGGAGGAGCAGGGTGGACCCAACTGCTCCCACAATATCTCGCCTTGCCACGAGCTCAGCCCCGGCCCTTGGCAGCTCATTTCATCTCTCTCTGATTAATGTTCCCTGTCTAGAACAGGAGTAATAATACGGGCTTCATCTGGCGGGACCGCGTGCTCCCGGGGCAGGGATGGCCCCGCTGGCTGCGGGTCTGGATGGGCTCCAGGAGGATGAGCCAGGATGTGACTGAGGTCCTTGGCAGTGGATGTCACCGCTAATTAGAGCGGTGAGATTAGCTGCTGAGGCACAGGAGGGAAAGCCAAAATCGTGTTTCCCAAATGGAAAAGGACAATGCTAGGGTATGAGCAAGTTCTTTTGAAGCTTTGAATGTGAATCAGTGTCAAGTAAAAAATAATTAAACTTATTTTTTTTTTAAATGTACTTCAAAGTGTCTTTTAAGCTTCCCATTAATTCGAAGTTCTTTCTCTCAGCACTAAATAAATCTCTTGGTTCAAAAGCACAAGTGCTAATTGGTTTCTCTGAGTATGCCTGTCTGCTTGATCAATAGGGGAAGTAGTTTTTGTTAAATATTTGCACATATAGTCACATATTGTATTGCTCAGGGAGATGGTAAATGTTTCTCAAAAGGAGACTTGTAGAATGAGGATTCCAGTAATTTTCTTGTGGCCTTTATGTCAGAGCTAATCACACTTCCTCCCTCCACCCCTTCGCAGAAAGCAAAGCGTTTTTCCCTCGCGCGCTGCTGGCGTCGAGACGAGCGGGTTGTTCAGCTGCCTGCCTGACACCCCTTCTCTGAGTGCAGACCCGAGCTGCCACTGTCCTGCAGAGCTGCACAGTGCGTGCCTCGAGCAGGGAGTGCTGGGAGCCACCCTGTCTCACAGTCCCTGTTGGGAGTTACCTGGGATGGTGTGTGGGATGAACCGGGTTTGGATACGCAGCCAGCTGTTGGAGATGGGTGGGGCTTTCAAACTCCCTGAGCGAATGTGCACGGCCTTGGCGATTTCCTCACTGTCTCTCTCAATTAATTGCACTTTTACTGTTTCCATGTGCTTGCAGAGTGTCATTTACTTCAACTTTGCAGCATCGTTGCTGGGCCTTATTGCTGACTGCAATAAGTTATTTATGCTGGCTGAGTTGGTTCCCTCACTCCCCTTGCTCCATTGCCTCCTTGCTCTGTCTGTGCTCTCCCTCTGGCACATCTGAGCTGACCTCTACAGCAAACACCGGGAGCCTTCTTGTCCCACCATGGAGATTCCTCTGATTGTGTCTCTGTCCCTTTGTCTTTCATCCTGAGCATCCCAGGAAGGCAGAGCTCTGTGTTCTAGGTTCACCTTTGAGACAGGTGAAAGACAGAGGATGGCTTCTCCCAGATCCCCAGAGGGGGTGGGCTTGCTTTTCCACGTGTCTGGTTAGTTGGTCAACTGGCCCTGAAGCCCCAGGAAAGAGGCAATGGGATTTCTTCAAGGTCTGACAAACATCCCATGAGAAAAGCATAAATTGGGGTGGAATTTGGGTGCTTCTGGACACTGCACAGTGTCTACAGATTACAAACCAGTTGCACGTTGTCACACCTCAAGGCACAGTTCCGGTCCCAAATACAGCCTGAGGAGATCCCAGGACCAGCCCGTGTCCGTTCCCACTCCGGCAGGTGCCTGAGGACACCGGTCCTTAATTATGAGTGCCATCACTCCTGCAGCTCGAGCAGCCTGGAGTGAGGATGCAGACCGAATGTTTATGGAGGTAAACATGATTATCTCCAATCACAGGCCTTAATGATGGTTGTTATAATGACAGCAGTTGTGGGAAGGGCATGTAATTATGTTGATTCTTCCTTTTATTGTACATATAATAATAAGCTGTTTTATCTTAAGAGTACAGGGGGAAGATGGGGCATTTATTTCATTAGGGATTTTTTCTGATTGCCTGCTAGGCTAAATCCTGAAATTTTCAATCTTTCTGGACTCAGAGGTCCCCCTTGGTTCAGTGTAGAACATGAGGGTCCTTATCCTGCCTAACTCCCAGGAGCACCCACACAGGGAATGGGGCCCCAGTGTGGTGTTGAGACTCTGGCCACTTTGCAGAAAAATGCAGAGCATTCAACTAATTTCTTAATTTTCACCAAAAAAAAAAAGTAATTGATGGGTTTGTGCTGGCTGTAGTCTGACTTGCTGAGAGGACCCCAGGGCTATCTCATAAAAAAGAAGTCACAGTGAGCGATAGATCACCGAGATGGCTGGAGCTAGCCTGACATTTTAAGACTTAATGGGTTAATAAAGTGTGTGTTTTAGGTGTCTGTCACTAAGTAGGGTTTGTCCATTCCCTGCACACACTCATACCTTGTTGGCAGTACCTTTGGCCTGCCCTGCACTTCCACTGCTGCCTTTGTCTGCTCCGTCCATCTGCCTCGGCTCAGGTTGCACTCAATGTTTATCCCCCGTAATCCAATTTAAGTTGCTGTAGAAAGCAATGGGGATTTACAGAAAGAAAGAAAAAAAAATCTCACTGGTTTTACAGAGCAGAAAAGACAGACTTTTCCCCCCTTCTTTTTCTTTAGTGCAACTGCCTCTTCTCATCTCTGTTATTCTTACCATGCATTAACAGTCTGCCCTCCACCCTGGTTTTGAGCCTAGTGTGGGGGGATCCTGTCCTTGGTGAGGTCTGTGTGAGGGACAGGCATTACAAAGACTGTGCTGTGGCTGGTGTTTGCCAAGAGATATTATTGCCTTGTGAGTCCCAGTTCTGTGAGCAGCTGTAGACTTGGTCCCCCGGAGCCCATGAGAGAGGGGCAAAGCTGTATCGCAGGTTGGGGAAACCACCCGTGGAGGGGCTGATGCACAAGTGAACTCTTAGAAAGGCTTTCTCCGTACTCAGATGAAATTGTAGTTTTCTTACTCTGCTCTTCTTTAAAAAGAATTGCCTCCATCCTGCTTTTACACCCTTCAGATATCTCTGTGACTGCTGTTTCCTGACTGCTTTTTGTTTCCCATGTCAGCGGATATTTTGGGCCAATCTTTAAGCAATAGCTCTATTTCTGTCATCTTCTGTAGCGTCTGATCATGACTATAGGGCAGATTATACCCTCAGAAGGTGTGCTGGACCAAGCGAAGCATGACATGCCAAAGACACAGCGTTTAAACGTTCTGTTGGCAAAAGAAGTAAATTAGGACGTATCTGTGTGATGGGAAGCGAGGGTTTGCCTATTGTTGTTACAAATTCTGCAGTAACTTATCTCTCGCGGACATCGTTTAGCGTAATTGCTTTGCAAGAAACCTTTTGTGTGGCTGAGCCAGAACATTGTGCATTTGTATTTCGGTGCTTAACTCGCTCTTCATTAAGGGCTGAATAGCACCATCCTTTGGCTGTTACAGCGTGAGAGAGACCAAAGCGACAGAAGGGCATGGTGTTGTGTGCGAGAGGCAAACAGCCTCCTGCTCTGCCAAGCGGGAGAAGTGTCGGGAAGATGCCGGTGGCAATATGGTCTGAATCGGGAGCTGCCGATCCCCCCTTCACCCCCGCCGGCTGTGCTGCCAACGGGTCTGGGGCACGGCACAGCCCCTCTCCGCCTGGTCGCGTGGGGAGAGGAATGGATTTGCAGAACTGGTGTGAACTTCTGCTCCTGGGCTGGGAATGGCTGACACTCTCTGCTTGTGCAATTCTTTTTTTTGTGCAAGGGACAATTTGCAGGGGGGGGGCCTATCAAGTGGGACTGGGGTTTGGCTAGGGTGTGCCTGGCCATCCCCTTCACTGGAGCCTCCAAAGGCAACCCTGAAGGGCCGTGTCTGTGGTTATGCCTTTGGAAAATGCACCCCGAGATTTTGAGAGCAAAGCCTTGGGAGGCACAGCATGCCCAAGGGTTTCATGTTTCACCCTGTGTAGCCCATCCAAAACGTTTCCATCATCCCCCATTTGCTGCTGTAGCAGTTGACTCTTGCTGCTCCTCATGGTCACACTGCTGACTCTGTCCTTCTCTCTTCGCTTCAGATTTTGGCCGTTCCTCTGAGCTGGCGTTCGTTGTGGAGCCCAGCGATGACATAGCCGTGCAGGAGCAGCCCTTGATCCTGTACTGCCAGGTGGAGGGCATCCAGCCCATCACCATCACGTGGAGGAAGAACGGCGTGATGATCGTGGACAGTGAGAACGCCTTCATGTTGGCCAACGGGTCGCTCTACGTCTCCCGCTTCCAGAGGGTCCGGGGAGACGGTTCCTCGGATGAGGGCGAGTACGACTGCATGGCACAGAACCACTACGGGCTGGTGGTGAGCCGGAAGGCCAAGATCCAGGCAGCGAGTAAGTACAGGCAATCCCACAGGGGGCACCGGCTTTGTTGGGAAGCAGGAGGGCAGCGTGGTGGGTGCTGGGTGTTCAAGGAGGAGGCATTAAAGAGAGGGGAGAGAAAATGAGTGTGGAGCTGGTGTGGATGTCTGGCTGGCATCTAATCTGTGTAGCTGACCAAGTGTGAAAGAAGACCTAATCAGCTTTCTTGGGTAGAAAGCTAAAAACCACCTTCCAGGAGTAGATTCTGTGTGTTGGAGGGGTAAGGTACTCTAAACTCATGCAGTGAAGTAGTCTGTGGTTTGTGTATCTCCTGTGGTGGGTTTGGAAGCCCCTTTGCTGTGCGGCACAGCTGCTTGGCAGGCAGTGCTTCCCAAATCATAGGCAAAGACCTGAAGGTCATGGTGTCTTTCATTTTGTTATTTAATGCTGGCAGTGTGGAGGCAGCAAGGTCTTATTTACTACCCGGCGTGGCAGCGCCTTTGGGGGCAAGGCTAACAACACCAGACAGATTGTCTGCTGGGGGAGCCTGGAGGAGGAGACAGATGAAAATGTCAGCGAGGGAATGAAATTTAAAGGTGGGGGAGGAAGAATTCCAGGGCAGGCTGTGACTCCAGCCCTGCACACCCATGGAGGGGCTGATGCACAAGTGAACTACCCAGTTTAGCCCCTTGCATTGCCCTGGCCGGAGCGGTTGGTCCTGTTGGGTTTCCTGGTTCTCCCCTGCCGGCTCTGGTTGCTGATTTGTGTTTGTCTCGGGAGCTGGAGGGTCATGGTGGTTTCAGTCCCTGTTGTGTTGGTGGTTGGCTTTGCCCACAGGCTGCCTGTAGGCCCCGGGGGTGCAGCCACTGATCTCTTTGCATTCAACCAGGAGTTGCTGCTGGGTGTAATTTCTACATGAGTGTGAGGATAAGTGTCTGGTACAGCCCTGAGCCCTGTCCGAACACTGGTTTGTTAAGTAAGTTCTACTGCAGGTTCTCCAGCTTGCTTGGGAGGTGGTTGCTGCTCTTCTTTCTGTGCAAGCCCCTTACTACTGCCTCTGTTGCATTTGCAAGTCGCACCATGACTTTTTGGTGCAAAGCAGGAAAGCTCTACAGCAAAGTCTGTGGCCGAGGTCCCCCACCTGCACTCCCCGAACCTTTCGGAGCGCGGCCGCCCGCTCCCCGCAGCGCCAGGGCCGGCTGGCAGCCCACCAAGGGAATACTTCAGCCCTTGTGTGTAACAATCCCCGAGTGCATGAAGTGGCCATCTGCAAACCTAGCTTTTCAGGAGCGTAAGAAGTGACATTGTCCAGGAGCCAAGGGCTTTGGGTCCGTGCCAGATTAGCAGCTGGATCTCAAACTTGTCAGTCTTGTGGTGCTAAACCTTGGAGCACTTTGGCATTTATAAGCTGGAAAGCCAGCTGACGCACGAGCACAATGTCAAACTTCTTGGACCTGTAAACAGGAGACGTGAGAGCCAGAGGAATTACCTTTGGGATTGTGGATTGTCAATAAACACTGTTATCTCAGCTCCTGCATCAATATGTATGTGATGTGCTGTGTGTCCCTGAATAGTGTTTCCTTTTGTAGCCATAGTTTCACGTGAATCAAAATGAAAAAGGGATTGTGTTGAAAACGCTCTGGACTCTTTTCTCACTTCGGGCTTGGTTTCTTGCCAGCCTTGAGAAGAGGTCTGGGTAAAGCCAGCATAAAACAGGGGGCCCCTGGCCTTGATGCCACAGGTGCCTGCAGATAATGGGAATAAAACAGGATGTTGTGGGCAAATGTAACCTGCTGCTCAGGGCGAGCTCCCCTGCTGTGCCTGAGCTGCAGGAACACGCACTTACACTCAGGACTCGGCTTAATCATAGATGAAATCTCTGAAGAATGAATCACATTGTATCCCGAGCCCCCATGTCTCACAGTGGCTACACACAAGCGATAGTGATTTTCCTTGCCCCAAGTCCCAATAAGCCAGTCAGAGGAGAAGGGTAATTAGCCCCATTTTGGAGATGACGGTACTGCTGCGTGGAAGGATTGGGTGCCTGTCTGCCTGGGAGGGAAAAAACCCGAGCGCTGAGCAGACCTTGGCGGAGCAGAGTAAATACTGCCGGTGGGTAAAACCTCATCCCAGCGCTGATCTCTCCTTCCCTCCGAGCCTGACATCTGAACACAAAAGCAAAGGAGAAATAAAAACCTTTCACAAACAAAAATCTTGAAAGTTGATCAAGGCCGTGCTACTGAGGAATAAAAGAGATCTGACAGAGCGGAGCCCCTCGAGAGCTCTGTTGCACTTTTCGCTGTCTTCAAAGGCAGCCTGTTAGTCTCATATCACCGTTACAGACCCCGGCTTTGTATTATTGCTTGGAATATAATCTTCTTGGCTCGGAGGAATGTACATATTTGCATTCAGGAAATGTGGGCTGGATATCATATTTTTATGTTTCAAATTTACTTCAACACTTGGCATTGAGTAAAATTTAACTGGAAGAGTATGCTGCTCTCAGCCGCTGCGCGTGCGGCCCTGATGGGCTCGAGGTGCTGGCAGTTTCCCCACGGGGCGGGCACCTCTTAAAACCTTCCTCCTAAAAAATTGGCTCATTAAATTAACTGAATTAAAATTCAGGGGTATTTCTGTACGTCATCGTTATTAGTGGAAGATGCTCAGAGGAGGGAAGTGGACCTTGGCTGGTTTGTGGATTGGTGGGTCAGGTGCTAAACACACTGATAATATTTTTGTGGTGTAACCTTCTTTTGAACAAGCACGAGTGTGCAAGAAGCCCACGCCTGACTGAGCTGAGGGAGGCCCTCGGCATTTCCACCCTCTGCCTGACACTCCGGTTGGAATTCTTTCAGTTGCTGTTTCTGTGTCTGTTCAAACCCTGGTGTGTTAGTTTAAAAGGTTGTGGAATGCAACATGTTTTTATAATCTGATCAGGTTATTGAATACAGATCTTTTCTGTCTCCTAATGACAGTTTCATAATTTCGCATGACTCCGAGCTGTCTTAATTAAAATCAGTTTCATAGGCAGAGTGTTCTCTGGAGGCACCGCTTGGCTGTGTCTTCGTGGGTCTCTCTGAGGAGCTGGATTTCCCCTGTGCATGTCAGAAGCTGAGCATGCCTTTGCTCCCTGTGGATGGGGATACCCTCTGGGCAGTAGTGCCATCCAGAGTCCACTCCTCTGGAAGGTGGGCTCCCCAAAACACACAGCCACCTTTCTTCTCATCACCGCCCTTTGCTTAACTTGGCCTGACCTGACTCTGATCGTGCTGTCTCATGGCATTTCCAGCCCTTTTTGCCGATGCTGTAATTTGATGGACCTGGCTCCACATCATCATAAATCACAGCCCAGCCGGTGGAGTAAGACCCATTGATTATATCACTCAATAACAAGCAGTTACCACTAATTGGAAATCACCATCAAACTGGGTATCGGAGCAGTCTCTGCACGTACCCAGCCTGAGAGTAGCAATTTTCCCTGTTTGATCTGATGCTTAAAAAAAAAAAAATCAACAGAAAAAGGAGAGAGGGGGAGCAAGTCGATGGTGCAATTTAGAGCCAAAGAGGTTTCTTGAAGTTTGGTGAAATGGACCTGCCCAATATTTGAAGTACCGTGGTACCTGATAATAACTCAGGAAGCTTTTCCTGCCAAGCTGCCTGGCTAAGGGAGGAGGTTGGGAATCACAGCGTTGTTAAAGCAGCAAAGATCTTCCCATCGTTTCAGCTCCTCTGCACAGAATATATTCAGGGTTTAACCTGCAGCCCCCTTTCCAGGCTCTGGGGTGGTGGGAAGAGCTGCTGAGCCCAAATAATGGCAGCATTTATAAGAGTGTAGAGACAAGAAGGAAGTCTAAAAGGATTAGGGAGAGACAAAGGGGGCTGATTATTTTATGGGTCACAATACAAGGCATTAGAGTGAGATCACAAAGGGATGTAATTACAAAAGAAGGCCATACTGGGGGGGATCAAACCAGGATTAGAGTGGGAAATGTTTTTACACAGTTTTGTTCCACTCATTATGAAGTTAGCATTTTAAATTAAGGTTTAAATAAGGTGGCACCAAAGTTGTCACCAAGGTATTTCCTGGGCAATGCCACTGTTTGGATGCAGATTGTGAGTCTCAGTTCAAAACACCAAGCCAGACCTTAAACACATGGATTTGCTGTTGGTTTTTCTTGTGCCTGTACAATATCTGTGTTGTCAGCAGAGCTCTACCTATGACTTGTGCTTAGGACAAGTGAACCTGTTTCTGCAGCTGGAAGGGGGATACTTTTGTGATGACTGGTTTTAGTGGTGCAAAACGTGCTGGAGGTAAAGGTGTGCCCTGGTGTTGGTTTATGGTTCTGGAGACATGGTCTTGTTACTCCCAGGAACTTTTAGCTAACACTGGCTTGCATTTTACTGCAGTTTAACCCCTGGTGTTACATGCCAAGTTTCCTCCATCCATAAACAAAATTTCCCCCCCCTCTCCCCTCCTTTGTGGTTCTGTTCACATTTAGTGCCCTTTCTTCTCCAGTGCTGAGCAGAAGGGCTCGGTCCTGATGCCAGTGATGTTTCTTTATTGTCTGTGCTTTGAATGCTTATGGTAAGCCCAGAGCAAGTTCTGGGCTTGTAGCAGTGGGTCTCAGGGGAAAAATACCCATGAGGAATTACTAAAGGACAAAAAAATAGGAAAGAAAAAGAAATTAAGCAACGCAAAAAGACTGTGAGAGGTTTCCAGAGGATGGATGTGATGGGTTAGTGGGTTATTTCCCTCCATCAGCTCTTTTGGCTGCCCCTAGGACATGCTGGCTCACGTGATGCTGCCTCTCACATCTGTACTGTAGCAGTGCTTGGCCCTGTGTGTGCTGCAAAACAAATGTACAAATATTGGAGTCACCGGGGGGAGATTGGAGAGATTTGACTGGGAATTTTAGTAGATTTGCAGGATTAAAAGAGTTTGTCACTTACCACCCACAGCATTTCAGCGTCTGCATGTAGCAGCCAGGATTCATCCTGAGACTTGAGCATATTATAAGACCATATTTCTTTTGGCTGCTCATTTCTTAGCAGTGTGATAGTTATTTAAATATCATCTTGCACTTCTTCGCGAGGCTTCTGACGTGGATGCGCCAACCTCGGCTCCGGCAGCGTTATCTCTCATAGAGGGGGGCAGCACTGCAGGCAGTAATGTCACTTAGTCATTTACAGAAAGCTCAGGGGAAATATATCAGAAGAATTTCATTAATGGCAGCACTGTTGAGTTATTTGTCTCAATTAACTCTTAGAGCACAGCTGAGGAAGTTCTGACATCTCTGCAGCCACACCTGCAGCACGGGGCAGTTTCCCTCTGCTTTTTTAACACGGTGGGGGGGGAAGCTCTGGGGAACCTGCACGGGCAGTTGTGTGGGGACAGCACAGTGCCCAGCCTGGGTGCTTTTATCCTGATTGTCCCTCTGCCTGCTGCTCTGCCCCAGCCTCTCCTCAAAGCATGGGGTTATTTTATCCCTGAGGGCAGCTCTCTGCTACCTCAGTCTTCTCCTTGGCATCATCACCCCCCCATCTCAGTGCTGTCACCTAGAGCAGCTCTTTATCTACTTAGACTCGTCTTAGCTTAAGGATTTGTAATGCCACTAGTTATATGGTTGTTTTGCCAGCAGGCTGGGGATAACCTGATGGATATATACAGGTTTCACTCTCATTTTGCCCTACAAGGGTCCCAGCTGGCCGTGGTGTGGCCTGTAACATCCATACACTGACTGTGCCTCAGTTTCCCTTCTCTGAACCCAGGATGGGTTTACTGTCAGTGCCATCATTTGCACACCCCTGTGAACACCCTGGTGGCACCAAGCAGATGTTTTGTGTTTATCAGGGACCCAGGTTAGCTGGGTGTGGTTTTACTTCCCTGCAAGGGGTGTGCTGTCCTGGGGCTGGGCTGGGGCCCAAGGGAGAGCTGGGTTTATTGGCAACACTGTGAGTAGGAATCAATTTTTGGAGGCATTTGACCAGAACAATAATGATCTATCTTGGTAACTGTCGGGACTGGGATTTGGGGACCCTGCTTTGAATGTTTGGGGCCTTTGAGTGCAGTAGGGACATGAGCAAGGGCAGACCTCACAAATCCCTTCCTATGGGTGAGTCCCTGCACAGGGGCCAAAGCTGCTTTCCTGGGCTGGCAAGATGGGACCTGGGAGAGACACTGACCAGAGCTCCCTGAGGTCAAGGGATGCTGGATCCCCACTCCATGCACCTCCTCTTCCACTCCGGTTTTGGCTCTGCCCACCATCCCAACCCTGTTGCTGGGAAGGGAGTCTGCTCCCACTCCTCTTAGGCACAGCATATGGTTTTCAGAGAGGTTCTTGCTTTAAACCCAATTTTACAGTTGGGTTGACTGAGGCAAAAGGAGGTCAAACGATTCGCCTGAGGTCACCCAATAAGTGGCTCAGATTAAATCTCAACCCATGACGCTGCCCGTTCCCAGCGCTGGCTGTGCTGGCCAGACCAGATGGCCTTCTGAATGCAGCGTCAAGATCCTCGGCTTTTTCTCTACCTTATTGTTCTCCATTGTGGGCTTCTGAATGCAGGACCTTGAAAAGTGAGAGTCATTTGGATTTGCCGAGTCCGAGTTACTCTGTTTAATGACATGGATTTGCAGGAGAGGGTTTAAACACACTGTTTGCTACAGAGGTTGGGAGTTTTTAAAAGTCTCTCTGGCTGACCAGCTAAAATTGGTCCCTTACCCTTACAGCTGCTGTGCTGCTGGTTCACTGACTGCAGGGCTGCCTTGGCTTTGTACCTGTGCACGTTTGTCCACAGGGCTCTCAGGCCCTGACCCATGGGATAATTCCCCAGCACTGCACCACTCTGGTCTGTTTGTGCAGTTTGTGTCTTCCCCCTTAGCTTGGTCCTGGGCTCGCACAAGGGGGTCAGTGCAAGGTGCTCCTGGATGGACAGTGTTGTATTTGCCTCTGGGAATCTGCAGGCTCTTGTGTTAGCTCTGGAAATGCAGATGGGATGCTGATATCTCCCTCCTGATCTGGTGTGTCCTGTGTCCCATACATCACCCCTGACAGAGCAGGGGCTGCAGACGAGGTTAAAGCAGAGCATTGGGTATCACAAGATGAGCTCCATCCTTGTTCTCTAAACTAAGGAGCTGCCTGGAAAGGTGCTGCTCCATAACCTCTTTTGGCAAGCAGGTGTGCAGATCCTTGGGACTTGCAGAGCAGAGACCATCTGCCCATGGAGCAGCAATGCCTGGGTGCCTGGGGCAGGCTGAGGTCCTTGGGCAGTGGGGGGTTCTCCTGCACCCACACATCCCTCTGCATTCTCCCCCGTGGGAGGGCCCACACTCTGACCTTAGCCACTCACATGCCTCAGTAAGTTGGCACCTCTTGAGCATGCCTTGATTAATGGTGTTTTTTTGTCAGTCCTAAGAGGCCCCATTATGTCCCTTTGATGCTGCATTTCGCACTTACCACTGTCACTGAGCTCAATGACTAATTTTCACAGGTCACAGGAGAGGGACAATGGACCAGGCCACATTTGGAAGAAACAAATGAAATTTTGCTGCAACTGAGAGCACTAATTAAGAGTGAGGATCAATTTGGGTGTACAAAAGAGATAGTTTTAGGCTGGTGGTGTGTAAATGAGTGGCAGAAAAGGTTCAGTGTGTGCATACTTGAGCTGCAGCATTGTACTGTGCTGCATTTCATCGATTCTTCTGTGCTCATTCATCGAGGGAAAACCAAGTGTTTTCCTGCCTGCTGTGCCCGGGAAGGGCAGGGACAGCAAACCTGCCAGATCAAGTCATGGTTGATCCCTGTGAGATGTTTTTGGCCAGGAGCAGGAGATTGTGTTTCTACAATCTCATTGCTTATCTTTGAGCATGGCACTGCGGGTTGGCTGGTGGCTTTTGAGCACAATGCATGGCATTCTCTGCCCAGATGTGTGGGCAGGATGATGACCATCCTCATCCCAAGCCATAGCTCACCCTACCAAGGATTGACTGTTTGCTGAGACTCAGAGGAACACTGATTTGGAAGAGGTGTCAGGGAAGGGGCACGGTGAGCTTCCATCAAGGAAGATATCATGGATGCAGCAGAAAAGACAAGGAAAAGCCAGGACTACACTAGCTGGATTCATGGCTTCACTGAGCATTGCAGAAGTGTGATTCAAGTTTACCCTGACTTGAAAATCAGGGTTAATGTGTATTGGAATGAGCTGATTGCAAGTGTCCAGGTTCCCAGGCTGTGACAGTTAAAATCAGTTTGCAGATGGTTTTGGTAAAATCATGTCTATATTTGATTGGATTTGCCTTGGGCAGAAAGGTAGGAGCATCAACTGGAGCATCCTTTTGCCAAGAGGGTCCTCCAGGGCCTGTGGGCTTCCTATGAAGCAAAGGCTAAATGGATTTGAATCCAAACACATTTATGGTACTGAGCAAATCTCCAAAATGATCAGGTGAAAGTGGCAGTTTCATTTTCCCTGTTGCTTGATGGTGTTTGCCCACAACCATTTTTTCCCCTGCAGCTCAGCAGAGGATAATGGGATGTTCTGCCTCAGTCCAGGGAGTTGCTCCTGGGCTCTCTGTGGTGACATTGCCCTAAATATTCAAGCAGTGCAGCCCTTTGGTCCCCAGCATGGCAGCTCCGTCCGAGGTGAAGGTGCTTCCCAAGGCATTTTGTTTGCTCAGAGCAGCATCCATGTCCAGCTCACCATAGTTTCCCACGGCAGTGTGTAAAGGGGTGGGAGGGAAAGTCCTGACTGCATCTTTCATTAGTGATCCTGATGCTCGGGGGGAGAGGACAGGCAGGGCCCCAAGGGGGTCAGCCTGAACTGTCTCTCAAAAAAAGGGAGGGCAAAGAGAAGAAAAAGTCTTTGTGTGCTTGACTGGCCATTGGAAAGATGACAACAAAAATAATCCTTTTTAAAAAAAATTTTTTTTGATGGCCAAAGAGAAAACAGCTCCCTTGTCCCTTGAGACACCCGTGGGTGCTCTAGACCTTCACGAGGGCTCAGGCTCTGCAGCCTCCCAGCACCTCTAAATGACAAGGACTGGTCATCATCCTAAAGACAGAGCCTGGGATGCTCTTAAAGATCCAGACTTGACTGTTTTGGCCAGAGCAGTGAGGTGGTTGATGCCTTGGGAAGCCTGGCTCTGCTACTGCCATCCCGTGTGACTTTGGGCAGCTCTCCCGCTGCCCTCTATCTCCAGGAATTGGGGATGGTGACATTGGTCCTCCCCAGCCCCCCCCATCCCCATTGGGTTTGGGGGTCCAAGCTGGTCTGGGGGGGCCCTGACCCTGCTTGAAGCTGTCAGAGCTCGTTATCAGCACGGGCAGCTCCTTCCCACCGCAGTGGGTCCGGGGAGGCCGGTCCCCTCCGGGCACAGTGCACTGATTGTGCCGTGGCTAATGGGGGTTGAGGAGCTGGGGCGCTGCACAGACCTCACGAGCTGCCAGCTGTCCATTTTCATGAGGCTTCTGCCTCTGACTTTTCTGAGACCTTTGAGCTTGTACCCAACCACCCGGGAACCAGCCAGAGGGTTCAGAAGTTCTTTTATGGGAAGACAGAAGTCCGTGCATCATCTATTCATACGCAAAAGCCTCTTAGACAAGGTGTTTTAAAAGCTTCTTAGATAAGGTGTTCTAAGGGCCAGCGTGGTACAGGTGCACAGGAGGTGTTTGTGTTGCTGTGCTGGGGAACATGTATGAGCCTTTCTGCTTTAGAGAATGGTTTGCATGTCTTTGAAGCACCTCTGTGATTCACACTCCTGCATCCTGTGGGGAAAGCAAGATTTGTTCTCCTACAGCTCCCTGCCCAAGGGGAGCCTGCTTAATTTTTCTTTTACTAAGTTCCCCCAAGAATGAGAGAGTACCTGATCTTCCAAAAGCGTTTCCAATGTGCAGAGGAGAAGTCTGGATGACTCACAACTTTTAATTAGCTCTCCTGACCGAGGCAAGGATCCCTCCCTTCCTCCCTCCCTCCCCTTCCTAACAGAGAGGTGGTGATTAGAATTACAATGAAGATAATCCAAACTGTATGTGTAGGGTTTTCAGTAAGCGGAGAACAAAGCAGGACATCCATCTGGTGAGTGTGAGCCCATAATACCTTTCTGCTCATTTCTCCAGTGCAACAGGAGCTGCTTGGGACGGAAGCGGGCTCATTATTTTGGAAAGGCTTGCTGACACGCAGAGCGGGGCTGGCTTGTAATCTCTGAGGCACTGAAACCGCTGCTCAGGAAGGAGCATTGCTTTTAATTTTAAGTCTACCTTTGTATTTCTCCTTGTTAAAATCCGCAGCGATGAGGGATACCAGCCGCTTCTGAGCCTGCCCTTAATTAGTGCGTGAATGAGAGATGCCCTTAGTTTTAGCAAGGCTAATCAAAGCTGTAAGGGAGTTTTAAAAGGTAGCCCAGCAAAGCCTGTCCTGTGCAAACATCCCAGCAGCAGTGAGGAAATGCATTAGCTGGGGACAACCTCCTTCTGGAGTGATGCTATTTCCCCTCACTTAAAATCTCCTCTGTGTTTGTCAGAGCTCCTGCCTCGAAACTTGGGCATCCCTTGATGCCCTGTCTTTGCAGCAGGAGACTCGCCTGTGCCATGGGATCAGCTTTCCCAGGCCGTGCCCTGCAGCGGGCAGGAAAGAGGCAGAGTTTGCAGCAAAGCCCCGTCGGGCCCTCAGCCACGCTGTGCTTCATGGCCAGCTGGCTCTTGCCAGGCTGCTCCAGCACGGCGAGAGGACGGGCACATTGTGGGACAGGGACAACAAAAAGCCGTTGTGGAGGAGCTGTGGAGGAGCAGCCGGAGGAGCAGCCGCCGCTCTCAGCCGTGCCGGCGGTGCAGCGCATGCCTTGAGTCCTGCCATGGCAACAAGTTCATCCCCAGGCCAGGAGCCGGCCCAGCCTGCGGCATCCCCAGGCAGGCAGGAGGGGTGGCGCGAGGATTCGTGCCTGTGAGATGCTCTGCCAGCTTCAGTGTTCAGGCTGGTGGTTTCCTGCCCCTAAAGGACAGGGAGATCCTTGTGGAGCCGTGAGCTGGGCAGCGCTGGTGAGCGGAGTCGTAGTGGCTCTTGCCTGCCAACACAAAATGCTCAGGAAGGATGGTGGAGGGCTCAAGTCCAAGGCAATGTTGGTCAAACACGAGGAATCCATACCTCTTACGAGTGTTTCAAGCACCAGAAAGATCCCCCCTGCCTATCAGAGCTAGGTGCAGCCCTTGCTTGGAAGGCACTGTCTTTCCAAGCCGGGATCCCGGTGCTGAACTTGCCGCCGGCAGCCCCGGCGTGCTGGTGGAGTGCAGCTGGTGCAGCTCAAAGGGAAAATATGATCAGCTGTTGAATGGCAGAGATTTGAGATGTCACGCCAAGGCTTCGCATTTCCATTTTGCGAGGCATGCTGTGAAATTCATAGGTGGAGTGTTTCTAGGAAGCTGCTTTTCCTCCTCTAGGAAAAAGGGGAAAAGCAAAAAAATAAGTGATGTGCTGGATTGACAGCTTCCAGCATTAAAAACCTGATTGGAGCTGTCTCTCCCCTCCCAAAATTATAACATTTGTTCTGAGTTCTTGATATTAAAAAATAAGACATTATTATTTCCTTTAGGTTGCCTATTGGCTTTTAGCTGTTATGATGCACTTAAGCCATGTTTCCCTCATTTGTGAGTCGTGAGGGGGCAAAAAAAGCTCGAAAACATCTCGGTTTTAGCATAACGAGAGCTAAGGTTGACAGAACTGTGAAATCCTGGAAGTTGGGGCTTCACGGCATTGCCAGACATCAGAAGGTCCTTGATGACACGATGAGAGCTGGGAAAGCTGAATAAACTGATGAGCTTCTTCCATTCTCGTCCCTTGTCATGTAAATAGGCTCCAATCTGCATGTCAGATCCCTTGGGGAAGGAGTGTAATAACATTAAAAATAAGGCAGCAAGCCTCCAAAGTGTGTGTGTGTGTGTGTGTGTGTGTTAGCAATCTTTAAACAGGCAAAAAATATGCTTGGAGCAGTTTGGAAGGGGTGAGAGGGCTCCTCGTTACCGCTCTGCTTCGGATGCAAAAAGGTGACTGCCGGGGCTTTAAAGAAAGTGCTTTAATGCCACATAAATATAATTGCTTCGATGAAATGTCTTTAGCCTCCTGAGGGAAGTTGTAGTCTGTGAGCCTTTAGATATGAATGGACGACTCTGTAATTGCTATTGTTTCGGAGACACATTAGGAAGGCCTAATGCTGATCACTCCTGGCACGCTGTGGAAGCGGAGTCGTGGCAGTCCCAGGCAGTGGGGCAGGGAAGGGGGGATTAGCGTGCATTTTGCAGGATGAAAAACTGACAAATGCTTCAGGACTGGAAGTTTTTCTCCTAATTAGACTGTGACCTTGTGAATTGTATTTGATTCTTTTTTTTTTTTTCCCCCCTTTTCCGGCTGATATGCAGAGTGAAGGTATCTAATTCTTGGCAATTTAGGCTTTCGATAATGAGCTTGAAGGCAGCATCTCAGAGGAGTGCAGAATTGATGGGTTAGTACATCAGCTCTGGTTAATGCAGTCTCCTGACTCTGGCAGGGTCCAAACCTGCTGGTTCAGAGAAAAAAAACAAGACAAGAGTATTGAGAAAAAACATTTCCTTACTTTTTTAATGCTGATTAGTAAAACATGGGATATTCTGGTACATGGGATGTGCTTCCGTCTTTGGATTGGGAGCAGCTATGGCTAAAAATCAGAACCTTGGCTTGGAGATCATTCCTAAGAGTTAATTTTGGTTGTCTCCTGGTTGTGGAGACTATAAGCATCCTGTTTTCCAGCTCTTCTTCACAGCATAGGGCCCAGGAAGGCTTCCAGACTGATCTGGCATAGTAGCAACTAGGCAGGAGCTGGAACACCTTAGACCATCCCAGCAACTCTGGCATTTTTGCTGAAAGCAAGTGAACCCAGGGTCCTGAGAGGCAGCAGTTGGATGTTTCTTGCTGCAAGAATATCTGTCAGGTAGAAGCCAAAAAGGAGATGAATTTCTGCCCTTGGGTTGTGTGTGTGTCTCCTCTGCAGTGCTGGTCTCCTCACACCATCCCACGTGCAGCTCCAGCTTGTTTGATGAAGTTGGTTCCAAAATGTTTGGGAGCTGCTACACAAAAAGCCTGGAGGTGGAGCCTGGAAGGAGCTGTTTTGGGGACAAATCAGAAGAGATGAGGTGAGGTCGTTTGTGATTGCCTGTCCTTCCAAAGGGATTGATATAAACACACCCCATCTCTGCTGCACCACGAGCATCTTTTACAGAATGAACAGTAGTAACTTACTGATGCTTTCCCTTGACTGTTGAGCCTCAAGTGGTAAATCTTGGTCTTACTTGGAATTTATTTTCATTCTGGAGATTTTTACTGCCTTCAGAAACTTCACTTAGAAGAGCAGGATTTTATGGCTCTAAACTGTTTGGTTTTAAAGAATTGGTTTCTTTTCCTCATGGGCTTTTTTTAAATGAAAATGAGAGGAGTCATGTAATCCTTGACATATAATAGATTGTCCCAGATTAATAACACACTATTTTTCACAGTGAACACAAATCCTGGCCCGCTGTAATTTACTCTCCATCCTGGCTTGCTCTTAATTAGGATGAACACTTATGTGAAAACTCCACATCTGGCCAGTGCCAGCTTTTATAATAAGTTGCCCCAAAAAACCGTGTGGAACGAGGGGTAGTGAGTCAATGAAAACCCGACATAAATTGACTTTTTGTGTCCTGGCAGTGCTTGGCTGAGAGCCAACAACAATAAGAGCCCGGCATGCCAGAATTCACAGGCAAATAACACTTTTCCACTAGAGCATCCTTACGAGACACCCTCCCAGCAGCCGTCCTTCCTTCCTGCCACTCATTCCCTTGTGTCCAAGGAGGCTGTCGAGGCGGTGAGCGAAACATCTCGGTGTTGTGACGGGCTGCGATGAAAACATGAGTGACAGAGTGACATTTTGACAGCCTGACTTCAGGTTCCTACTGCAAATGTAAATACGCTCATTTGAATCCAATTTACACGACCAGGAGGTTGGTTTTTTTTTTTTTAATGGAAAAAAAACGGGGGATTGCTTAAAGGTGACTTTCGGGGGGTTTAGTTCTTAATCCAGGTTGTTTGTGCACTTTTTAATGGGTTCAGCTGCAAATTTCTAAGTTTTTGTGGAGATCAAAGTGGTCTCCATCTCAATTTGCTCCAGTCATGTGTTTTTCCATCAAATTGCTTTGTTTTCTCCCAGTTTAATTCTAATCCCTGTCTGAGTTGAGAGACCGCCAGCAATGTAGTTCATTAAATGTACCTATTGAGCAGCTGATAAAATTGAACTGCAATCCCATCCTCCTCAAATCAAGGACTCTTAAACAGCCAATAGGCCATTTTATCTTTTTCCTAAAGGGTCTAATCTGTTGCTCTTTTTCACTTGGAGACTTGCCGTTGTTTTCAGTGGAGAAGAGTCACTGAGTGTCTTGTCAGGTGGGAACACGAATGGCTGAATCGCTCTTCGAAGTATGATTTATTTAGACAGTCTTGGCACCTTGGGGATTTCTCATTCCTCCTTAGTGCTCCTTGTAGTAATTCCTCCCTGAGGTTGGGTTGAGTAGTGCTGGAAGGTGCAAGTTCCCATCTCAGGAGCAATACAGCTCGGGCTCAGTGGCAGGTGGTGTGGGATGATCCCCCACAGCATGGGGATCCACCTTGGATGCAGATCTCTTGTCCTTCTGGGATCTGACTGCAGCGCTGCCCCAGTGCCTTCCTTCCCAGGGTCATTTTCCTCCTGGTTTTCTCAGAGGGCTGCTTTTGTCTCTTCTGCATTCCTTGGAGAAGCTGGGTAGCTCTTGGTGGCTGCAGTATTTTGGGTAAAGCAAGTTGACCAAAGAGACCAATGAGATGGACCAAGGCCAGATATGGCAAAACTGCAGGTTACTGAAGCTCGCTTGAGTCTGGACCCTTATCCCAAGATCCTTAACCAGAGCAGGATGTGGTGCCTCTTACCCCACAAATGGGGGTCAGAGTGGGCAAACAGACTGGGCTCAACACCAGTTCCCAAAGGGACCATTTACTTGTTGGGGTTCGGGGTGTAAGGAGGGTTTAAACAATATGAGAAAAAATTTCTTCACTGAAAGGGTTATCAAGTATTGGAACAGGCTGTCGGGGAAGTGATGGAGTCCCCATCCCTGGAGGGATTTAGAAGACATATAGATGTGGTACCTGGGAACATGGTTTAGTGGTAGCTTTGGCAGTGCTGTGTTAATGGTTGGATTTGATGGTCTTAAAGGCCTTTTCCAATCTAAATGATTCTGTGATTTCCCTGAGTGCTGCAAAATGTCGGGAAAGCACAAGGGATGTGTGTATAGGAATCTGGCTTTTCATGTAGTTGTTTCCTTGGGCCCAGCTGGTTTAAGTGCAAGCTGCTTCCCTCTGGTTGCCTCCTAGCTGAGAATCTGCATCTCTCCCACAGGGAGAAGAACCAGGGGAGCTCATGGGTGTGTTAAATCCAACTTGTCCTTGTGGGATTGACTGGAGCTTTCCACTAGTTGTATACACATGGTTTATCGTTTGGGTCCTGTGGGTTGTATCAGAGTCACCTTGTAGCTGCTGGTCCTCAAACGAGTGGTTTAAACCCCGAGTATTTAAAAGGTTTTGAAAACAAATCTGAGGGGTTTGGTGGGGCTTTTTGTTTATTTGGTTTTGGTTTTGTATTTTTACTGCACCTCTGTTAGTGTATGAGGGGTTTTGTCTGTACAGTGCTCTGTTCCTGGGTCTGTAACTGGAGTGGATGAGTTGTCTTGGCTAAGAACTAGCAAATCTTTAATTTTACCCACAGACAGAGAGATCACACAGACCTTGTAGCT
The DNA here is from genome assembly GCA_035041135.1 of Platyrinchus mystaceus. Lineage (NCBI taxonomy): Eukaryota > Metazoa > Chordata > Aves > Passeriformes > Tyrannidae > Platyrinchus > Platyrinchus mystaceus. Next base: position 2,811,808 of record JAWWLV010000018.1, read on the forward strand.
GTGGATGTTTGGCTTGGGCTGCCTTGGGATATGGAGGTGAGAGATGGGCTCCTAGCAAAGCCCAGGTTTCACACCCAGAGTTTTGTCCCTCCAGGGATTTCAGCAGCGTGTGTCGCTGCCGGTGCACAGAGATGTCACCCAGGATTTCAGCGAAGGAGTAGCAGATTGCTCCCTCCTTGCACTGAGACCTGTGAACACCCATGAGAGATGCTAATTAAGCATCTGCTTCCTTCTCAGTTTTAAGTGAAAGGGTGGCAAGTTAAAGTGACAGTCAGACCTCATTTATCTTAATGAGGAGGGTCAGGAGTTTAATGGAGTTTTGCTTAGTGAGGGTGTTTCAGCCTGCCTTGTGTTTGTTTGGGAGATGTCTCTACTTTTTAAGTCTACAGGGCTTTTTAGCTCAGGTGGTGTGGCTGCCTGGGGTTTAATGCTGATGGCCTCTGGAGTCGTTCCTAGGGAGAGAGGGTTTAGGAGAAATCCAGGAGGCTTTCTGGTGTGTCTGCTGTGATTTGGTAAACAATTGGGGTGATGATATAGTGACCTTTGCAGATGCCTTTCCCCTGGCCAGCGTGGGGCTGTGTTGCCTCCATCCGAGATGTGCTGTGGGGAGCGACGGTCGCTTTGAAGCTCTTTCCTATAACAGTTTAGACATTTAGCCAATGTACTTAGCAGATACCAGCAAAAAGGGGGTTTGTTTTTACATTCCAGAGTCTCACCTTGTACTTACCACTTCTGAGGTCTGTTTGACACCACGCTGACATATTTACAGTGTAGCCTTACTGTATATAGACGGAGTAATCAGCCAGTCACTCAGGGCTGCAGCAACTAGGCAGAAGTAAAGCTGTTTTTACTAGTTCACGTGCAGCACCACGCTGTGTGCATAACCTCATTTCTCAAGCCTGTTTCCTAGGTATTGAGCACAGACCCGAGCAACACCTACCCCTTAATGGGACAGAGCTCCAGCTGGTCTGTATCAGCACAGCTCCAGCCGAGGAACAGCCCTCCATCTACAAAGGGCTGTGCCAAGATTGGCGAGGGAATTCATGCAGGGCCAGCAGAGCAGGTGAACTGTATCACTGTCATTTCTCAGAGGGGACTCTAAGGAATAGGAGGGGTGGGATGCTGCTGAGAAAGTCCAGAGCTCTGCTGCAGAGGTGGTGTGGAGTGTGAAAGCCTTCAGTGTCTTGGGGCTGCGTGCCCTGCCTGGAGAGGAATTCAGACCTGCTCTGCTGGAGTCATTCGTGCTCATTCAAAGCCAACATCAAAAGGTCCCATTCTAATTCGATGCTTTTTAAACACAAATGGCAGTAAGATCATTAATTACTGCACTTAACCAGCTTCAGTGATTAAACACTCTGTGTTTGCGAGTGTCAAAAGCTGGCAAAATCTTTCTGGCGCTGTAAGGGAAGAGGAGGGCTCTTGCCTCCTGTTGAAGTTGGATGGTGCTGCAAGGAGGCAAGAGCTACCTGCTCTCCAGAGTCACATCTCTGCTGGGGTATAAACTCCATTTGGCCCAGAATATTTCATGTCATGCTTGTTGACCTGTGAGTGCTCTCTGCTCCTGCCTTGCTGCCTGGGTAGAGAGGCAGGATCGTGTCTTTTTGGAACAGGGAAGCAGTGGTGTAGGTGTTCTGTGCTGTGGGAGTGGGGAGCACCTTGTCTCATCAAGGCAAATGTCTCTGGGGTCTCCTGTAGATGAACCTCTGTTTGGTTCTTGATTTCTGAGTTGTTCAGCAGCTGTAACGGTGTCACTTCTGCTCCACCAAGTGCAGTGCAGTGGGGCTGGAGTAGGGACCATTCCCTGTGGAAGTCTCCCTCCACCTTGGGAGATGTTGGCTTGAGGTAGAGATGCCTTGGCCTGAGCTCTTCCCAAGCTGAGGAATTCTGCAGGCAGCTTGTAGCTATTTTTGTAGAACATGGCTGGTGGGCTGCAGGAGAGCCAGGCAGTTGTTTTCCATCCAGCCAGGTTTTGTCACCTACCGCTACCCCTGGGGAGAGAATTTCCCCCCTTCCTTCAGAGAGCAAGATCTCATTGTTCCCAGCTCCTGAGGCATGCAAAATCCCCCTTGCCATCCTGGAGGAAGGCTCCAAGGGTAACCATGACTGATTAGTGAGCCCTGAGCAAAACAGAGCCCAAAAATCTCACACATGTTACTGTGCAGGGAGAGAAAGTGGACCCTGAAAAGAGGGTACAGCTCCTGCCCTGGAAATCAGCAGCTACAACAGCCTCACTCCCATGGGCTGTGACCACCCAGCAGACCCTCTGCTAAGGGTGACACTGGGAGGCTTGAGTTGGACCTGGAATAATCACACTCTCTGTCTGGGTGTGTGTTTGGCACGTGGGGGGGACACACACACGTCCCTTGCTGGACTAATGAGATGAGGCCTATATGGCATTTTTATGACTCCTTCCCAAGCTATTTCCTCCAAGTTTTAGTGTTAAATTGGATTCCTTCCCCCAGCCCCTCAGTGTTGCTGGGAAGGCCATCTGCAGACAGAAGAGTGATGCAGAGATAACACTCCTGGAGTGGGTCTGTCTTGACTGTGTGGCTCTTATATCTTTCCTTTAGGGTTCCTTTGACTTTTTGCCAGGCACAGACACATCTCTGAGCATATCCTGTGGCCCTGCATTAAGATCTGCCCAGCCCAGCACATCGTGGACCTCACAGTCCTCCCAAGGCTTTGTTGCAAGAGGTGTTTTGGAGCAGATGTCCCAAATGAGCATTTCCCAAGTTCTCAGCCCACTAGAGATATTCTCAAGAGAAACATGCTTCAGTTTTATAATGTAGATGAGCCTCTCTTTCTTTCTTTTTATTTCCCTCCCCCTCCAGTTTCCAGCCCCAAAAGTAGGCGGTGAATTCTAAGGCTTGAGGGAAGCAACTGCACAAAAGCCCATTACAATCCAGTCGCCCTGTGCAAGGTGAGGATTTGCAATTTTAAGCAGAGGGAGAGGGAATCGTCATGATAATTACATATAATACCTAAAGTACCTATAAATACAGATGTATATTTATATAAAGCCTCTCCCAGCACACGAGTTCTCTGCCTGGCTGGGGTTGCCAGACCACCCTGTCCTGCACAAACAAATGAGTTAGAAAGTCCGAAATTCCATCCCTGCCTTTCGGGGCTCGTCTGGGGAATTCCTGAGTAATGGAGGTTGAATTGGGTCACAAGGGCAGCGGGGAATAAATCTTCAAAGGTTAGCTCTGGCATGAAGTCTCCTTTTTTAGGCATGTGAGGGATTCTTTTGTTTTGCTTTGTTTTCCACAGGCCCCCCCGGCAGGGGAACAATACCTCGCTGGGGCCAAGCCTGGCCGGGCACAGCCCCGCAGCATTGTCCGGGGGGCCGGGGAGGGGGCTGTGGGGAGAAATGACATCTTAAAGAATGGTGCTTCTTCTTATGGACACTTAGTAGATCAGTGTGCATTCAATTAACCCTATAAACCGTGCAAGGTCCAGGGAAAGAGCCTTTCAGGCATTATGGATTGAAAGTATTAAGGGGGGCGGGGGGAGAGCTGTTGGTGAGTCCAGTTTAAATAAAGCCCATTAGGCAGGGGCAGTGGGGTGGGGGTGGAGAAAGGGGATGTTTTTCTTCTGAAAATGAAATTCAAGCACAGTCTCACGTACTGGTCTGGATTTTCTTTCAATAAAGTCAGGAGATCCTTGCACAGCTCACGCTGGGTTCTTGGTTAGGCACCCGGTCCAACTGTCTTCGGGTTTGCTGGCTCGGGAGTAAAGGGATCCTGTAGGCTGTCTTGGTGGAAAAAAACATCTTACAGGAGTATTTTCTTCTTCCTCAAATTTCTGCTCAGCCCTACATTGTGTCCTGAGCCTCGGCTGTAATAGCCTGTGGGACATCCCTGACCTTCCTGAGTGCATGTTTGATGGTCCCCTGGGTATGAAAACATCTAAATGCTTCTCTGAAGGACCAAAACACCTTGGTTTTTCCAGTTGAGGGTCTGATATTTTGCAGGGCCACTACAAGGCAGTGCTGTATTTTGAAAATAGGATATTTATTCCTACTAATATTGGGAGGACAGTCAAATTTTGAAACTTTTATGTGCTCCATCATTCACTCCAACCCCCCAGTGCCAGTCAGGGCTGATTAGCCCCTCCAGGATGAGAGCAATATTGTGAGAAGAGAGATGGAAACAGCCAAATTTCTTTCACTGCATATGGCTAATATTCACCTGGAGAAATCCAACCCATTTGTAGATATTAAACTAGACACAGTAATAAGTTCAGTATGTATTTCAATTTACTTTGCTGCAAATAGATTTAATTTACCAACTGCAGAGTTTTAGATGGAACTGCCTGTATTCCTGCCATTTTATGTGACGTTCTGAATATATGGTATGTAAAGCTGTAAATTAATAGGCCTGTTTCTGATTTGTTGCACATATGACATGGATGTGCAACTAAATTAACAGTGAAGTCTTAGTGTGGCAGGGTTTAATTGTATTTGCAGATGAATTAGCATCTAATTCCTCTGTCCCTTCCTCTGTGAAGTACACTGGAAATGGTTTTTTTTTTCCCTGGGTATTTTGTATTGTTGTGAGAGAAGATCCATGAGATCTGCTGGATCTTGGACAGCACAGCGTTGTGGGCTGAAGAACCTCTAAATCCAGGCTGAGCCTGTTAGTTGGGTGTTCTTAGGGGAGATGTTTCCTGAATTGGGCCTGGATCAGGCAATGCCAGCTGTGCTAATTCACTCTTGTGGAGGTGCCTCCACATTAGTGAGCAGGAATGTGGACTTTGGAGCTGCTCTGCTGGTAGTTGGTAAAGTAGAACTCAGCCTGATTTTAAGCAAAAAACCAGGCAAATAAAAGCAGCTGTGGTTTTGCCTACTAATGAAGTTTGGTAGTGCCAAATTAGGAGAGCATCCTCCCTTCCTCCCTCTGCTCTGTATTGGTTTCCTAAGGAAATAGCACTTATGTAGCATCTTTATCTTGGGAAGTGATGCAGAGCTTGGTGATAAGAGCTTTGTGCCCTGTGCTCCTGAAGGTCTGCCAAAATGTTGGGCTTCTCAGAGGAAAAGGGCTGATGATGTGGGGCTCAAAGTACTGTCCCAAATTCTTCCCTAAAATGCACCGTTCCCTCAGAGGACAGGTAAACACAGAGCTGGAACCTCATTGAGAAGATGTAACTGTGGAGAGGGGCATCTGTATGGGTTCCTGCTAGCTTGCCAGAGGACTGTAGTGCCCATCCCTGTGGAGTCTCCAGAAGCTTTAGCTTTTCTGGGATCAGAGCCACAAAATCAACACTTGGTGGCATTACTCTCAGCTGTAAATTATGTGGGTGCTTTACTGCTCCTCTGGCTTGAGGGCTCTTTGCACAACAACTTTGGAAGCTGCCTCCATCCTTGGCATGTTAGTAGCATCTGTTGACCCTTTTTGACCAGCAGGGATGAGATAATGGAGTCTTGCTTTATTACCTCTTTTATTAATTATTCTGACCAAAGTAATGGTTTGCTTTCTGTTACGCTGATTCGCTTTTACATAGCACTGAGCCCTTCCCTTAATTTAAAAGTAGCTTTTAAGTCCATCACAGCGCAGATCACATCCTGGGAATAAATATTTCTTCTTTCCTGAACAAATATAGACAGAGTCAGCAAATATGAAGCATCTCTTTTTCCTGTTGTCACAAAACTGTGGCGCTCCTGAGATTGATCTGTGCTTGCTTGAGGGTGTGCTTTAACGGGAGCACATTTGGGATATAAAGTGGGGAAGGCTCTCAACAGCTTTTAATTGGAGTTGTTGCTTTTGATGGGGCTGCACTAATTTCCAGTGGCTTCAAAGCTGGCGGGGAGTGAGGAAGGCTGGTGAAAATCCCAGCTCCATCCACGGGCAGTGGCAGGTTCGCTGTTGCCTCAGAGGGACGTGGTGCAACACGGCTGCACTTTGGGGAAAACCAGGAATTAAATCCAAATGACACCGATCCACGCACCGGGGCTGTGTGTACGAGCTGGAATTTAAATTTGTGTCTGTCACTGCCTAAGAAAGAAATCTGGGCCATGACGAGAGTTTGTAAGGGGAAACCGAGCTATTCCCCCCAGAGCCACTTTCCTAAGCCATGCCTGGTTGCCAGTAGCTTCCTGTCTGTTGTTAGTTTTTCTTTTCAAATACAATTTAGTTTCTGCAGGCCAGTGGCTTTTAATGATTTCCTTTGAGTCCATGCATCCTCTGGAGCAGCCCTCTTCTCCCTTGACATTTGATGTGGGAATGTGTACATCAGTATTGTTACTTAAACAATACCCTTCAGGCACCGATGCTGGGCCCTCAGATAAATCACAGATTAAAATGAAGCAGAATTGCTTGATAAAAAGTCTGCAGTGTGCTGGCATGCAGAGAACAAACTGCACAGAGTCCAGGTAATGGGAAATTCGGTGTGTTATCTGAAGACCCATGTAATTAATGAACATGAGACCTGTTTACTCTGAAAATAGATGGCAGAGTTGCTGTAAAGCCTTTCTGCTTTGAATGCTGAATGAGCATCTCTGGAGGAATAAAAGCTGTAGCAGCTCAAAGTCGCATCTCAACCAGAAAGACGGGTTGGAGACGGTGCTGAGCATCAGAGCTGTTTTGCTTTTATGAAGAATATGAAACCAGCCTTCCTTCTAATAAACACCTCATTTATTTTCTCTTGGCTCCTAAGCGATCTCGTTTGCAAATCGTGGTGCGGGCGGAACAATTAGCGGATTTGATTCAGTGCACATGCCATTGCCAGGCAGGAAACAAGCACGCCGGGCATGAATAGCATCAATCTGATTTTCAGGCATGTGCAAGTATCTGGCACTTCAGAGAGCTTTGAGAACAGGCTGTATTTCTGGTTTTCCCCCCTCTCTTTCCATCCCGATCGTTCTGCTGCTGTAGTTGTGTGCCTTACAAAGGGCTCCTGGCGTCCCCGTTAAGGTTGCTGGAGGCTTGGTAGGCTTTTACCGTGCTCATGGTATTTTATCCCAGCTGTTTTCCACGGATGGAATCCACCTCAGCATTGCAGAGTGCGCTGGGAAGGGGAGAGCTGTCCCTTTAACCGCGCAGAGCATGTGGCTGTTTTTAGTTAGAGCTCTTTTAGCGAGTTGTCTCAGCACATCAGGGCCCCACTTTCATCATGCCTGGCTTCTTTTTTTCCCTTCTCTTTGAGTCCTAGAAGTCAGAGGCCACAGGAGGGGTGACAGAAAGCAGTGACCTCTGCATAAGCGGGGGACCAGATGGCCACTCCTCTTCCTCTGAGCCTTTCTCCCCTGGCCCCAGGGCACAGATCTGTGACCTTCGCTTTAACTGAATGCCCAGACTGTGTGACTGGGGCTTTGACATGCTCTTTAATAGGCATACATTATCCCTCCGTTGCTAAAAGCCCAGAAAACTGGGTTCATTTAGATGGAATTTAAGTAAAACTGTTTGGATTGGTCTTGCTGTCCCCTGGCTGCCTCCTGCTAAATTGTTGATCTTAGTGCTAATGAAGGGAAATGCACTTACAGACGGGCTGGGAAGCATTTTATTTTCAAAGTTTAGCAAAAGCCAGTGTTTTCTGACAAATGAGGTGTGCCTTCACGGTGTGAGCTCTCTTGTGTGCCCACCCACAGCAGGAGTGATGCTCTGGTGCTCCGACCACGTCAAACTCTTGCCCTTTGCTGCTGGACTGGGCTCAGTTTTGCTCCAAGGTCTGTCTCTCCCAGTTAAAGAAAACTTCTGATGTTAAACAGTGGCAGAACTTGGGTTTGTAGCCTCTTGCAGTGTTTGCAGGCACAAGGGGGAGATGTAATCACTAATACTTAATAATTCTCAGTTCAAACCTTACATGTTGGTCTGATTTCTGAGTGTGTGCCAAACTAGAATATTGCAGTGTGGTAACACCTCATGGTACTGAGCACAGGATTGTTGAGAATGGGCAAAAATTAGCCCTGAGGAGGAGGGATAGCACTGGATTAACTGAAAATGCTGAAAAGACTTTTTATTCTCTGTGAATCTGAAGTCACTGTGCTTTTCCCCAGTACCCCAGTAACTGAGAAGTTCATCTGATATTTCTGCCTGGTCCTGTACCTGTTATTAGAGCAGGCCAGGCTCTCCTTAAAGCAATCTGTGAAATGGTAGCTGTGCTCTGCGGGAATGTGTCCTCGGGAGAGGCTGGAAATATGCTGTTTTCCAGCTTCATGGAAGTGCAGAGGTGTGTTTTTCTGCTAATGACCAGCAAACATCTCTGCCCATCAGACCTGGATGGCCTCCAACCTCTGCCAGGCAAGCAGATGCCGAGGAGGGGCTTTATTAATGCCTACCATTTCCGAGGGGTTAAGCACATGAAAGTTATTCCAGGAATTTCCTTTCCAGGGCAGACCTAGGGAGGTAGGTATAAGCAAAGGCCAGTTCAGCCCTGCTGAAAGTGATGGATGCAATTCTCTTTGAAGTTCCCGGGAGCTGCATTTCCTCGCTGCGCGGCTGAATTGAATCCAGAGATCTTCAACTGTGAATCCATAGGCACAAAACACGGTTATGTGACATCTGCTGTGGTTCATCAGCTACTGAAGGTGGGAAGGGGAGAGCAAAGAAAACTGCCAGGAATGCTGGATGATACCAGAGGTTTGACTGCTCGCAGCTCGTGTTCCTGTTTTCAATTAAATTAGAAACTATTTGTGGATGAAGTGACCCATTAGTTGGATAATAACACTGCCTTATCACGCCTGCTTATCAGTATTAGTTATGCACTATAAAACCCATCCCAAAGCCCTTGGGGGAATCAATTAAAGTGGAGGGGGCAGCTTTGTGTAGGTGTGCGATGGAGCTGCCGTGAGATCCATGGGGTACGTCCGTGCTCCAAACTGTTGCACGTTTGGGGCAGAGAGTATTCCTGAGCTTGCACACCAGCCCTGACTGCATGCTGTCAGCATCACACATCTCTGTTGCCTCCACCAATTCCTCTCTGAGCAGGAGAAACAGGCCATAAATTTGCTGATTATGTGCATTTAGGCAGAGTAGCTCCCTTAATGGCCTTTACGATGGCTGCAGCCGCTGGTGATGGAGTTTTTGCATCCCCAGCTTCTAATAGTAGATGGTTGCTTTTTCATGCTGTACCTCCCGTTAAATAAATCTGAGCCAGTGGTAACGGATTGCTGATATTAAACTGCAGAGGGAGAGATTAAAAATATTTTCCCTGTCGTCTTGGAAAGCTTGGGAGGGCTTTGTTCAAGTTTCGTGGGGTTTTTTTAAAGAGAAGTTAGAAAACGCTGTGAAAAATAATCTCATCTGTCTTTGCCAGAGTCTTAGCTGAGAAGCAGGTAAGGGGAGCCTGATTTAATGACATATTAAATAGAGAGCCAGCTCTCATCTGATCCCTCTTTGAAACGCTGCCGAGGAGCGATCAGTGCCCGTCTGCATCAATAATTAGACCTTATAAAGTATTTAGACTTGGGTGGCACAAGGAGCTGTGGTGGCCAATCGCCTGGAAAAGGCTTGATTTCCAGGTAAAATCTCTCAGTGTAGTGATTGAATCTGCTAACGTTTCAGCTGGCCAAAAGGAGCCAGGGAAAATCAGCCTTGTCCAGAGTCTTTCAGGGCTGCAGTGCAAGGAAAAACGTGGTGCTTTGCAAGGCCCATTAGAGCTGTCGCCCCTGGGGCTGCAAAATGGCCGTGTTCCTCTTGGCCAGCAGTGAGGAGGGGTCGGAGGGGAGAGCTGAAGCGTGGGGTGACGTGGGGCTCCTCACCACAGCCCCTTTGTCCCCCCACCCCAGACCCCCCTCAGGGCTCAGCTCTGGGCATCCTCTCCCTGCTTGGAACCCGAGGAGCCGTCACACCTTAAGGTCAGGCGAGGGGGCCCCGCTGGAGGGCAGGGGGAGGTGGAGGGAGCAGGATGTCATTTTGTCATTAGCCAGGCTTCAAAGGCGGGCGGGCACCGGGGAGGGGGGAGAGGAGCTGCGGGGTCACGGGGGGCTGCGAGCCCCTTGCCCGGCCTCCCCCCCGGCCGGCTCACCTGGTGCACAGCTGCTCCGGGAGGAAGGAGCCCAGGGATGGAGGGGGCAGCGTGGGGAAAGCCTTTTCCCCTGTAGCCTGCCAAATTCGGTGTGAAGGTTTCAGGCTGGGGCAGATCTTTAGGGGTGCTGGGACGGTGGTGAGAAGCCCTGCCTGTGTTAGGGCAGCTGTTCAAAGCGTAGCCCCCTTGGAGCTGTGCTGCCCAGAATGATTTAGTGGAGTCTTAGAGACTCTGGAACGTGATTTTGGCTTGCTGGGGGTGCTAGTGTTGGAGGCTGGTCACAAGGCTCTATGCCCTTGTGTTCCCACATCCTGCTTTGGTTAGCCTTAGGCTTTTCTGAGTCAGCTCCAACGCCAAAAAATCTGCAGAGTTGGTTAAAAGTGACAGGATTGCCAAAGGATAAGAAAATCCCCCTCATTTTGCGGTTCTGTGAATTTGTGCTCTGGGTATCTTGAGCACAAGTTGTCTTGATATCTTACTTTGGGGTCCCCTGTCAAGGCTTTCCTCTGCAGCTACCAGGGATGGGCTTGTTTATTCCAGTCTAAGCCAGGGACCTCCTGCAGACCCCTCAAGCAGGGCTGGAGAGAAACACCGGCCGCTGCAGGGCTGGAGATCAAAGCACATGTGTTGGCAATGCTGGGAGGCTTCTGGGATCAGATGCTCTTTGACCTGCCCCTACAAAAGCTGGTGGAGGAGCTGGGCAATGGGATGAGGAGCAGCAGCTCCAAGAGCAGCTGGGCAGCGCATGGAGCAGCCAGAGCCAGCAGAAACATGGCACAGCTCTGCTTCACAAGCTCCTTCCATCCCACAGCCTCATCAGGCTTGTGTGCTGGTAATTAGGATGTTTGCTGTCATTTCTATGGGCATGACAATGCATATTCATCAAATATGTAAATTAACACATTAAGCTATTTGCATAAATCTTCTGGATCCAAGAGGACGATGGAGATGAATTGCTGTGAGAGCAGCTCTGTAAACGATTCCCTGGTACCCACGGTGTGTCACGCTGGGTCCTGCACACTCTCTGTGGGTGCTCTGCTGATGCAGAGCAGGAACTCATTTGGGTTAATTACTGTGAGAAATCCAGGCATCCTTACCTCTGGAGCGGGATTGCAGCTGCCTTTGCATGGCAGCTCTCAGGTGGCCTTTCGTCCTGGGGGAGGATGGGTTGGAGGGTGGGCAGGCAGGTGAAGAGTTATCCATGGAAAAAGCAAAGCTGCCTGTGCACTAACTGTGCCACAGGTCTCCAGTGAACAGTAACAGATGAAAGTTCATTGGGCTTGCTCCGAGCAGTGAAATTCCCAACAAACCCCCGGCACAGCCACTGCCTCCAACACATCTGGTACAACCAAAAGGAAAATACATAAGACCTGTAACCCTTGCCTGCAGTAGCTTTAACAGTACCTCTGAGTATTGCTTCAAATACATATAATAAGTCTGAACTAATAAAGTAACGAGTTTATGAGCTTTTTAAAGATTTTACTAGATGAATGGAGGGCCTAATAACATGATTCGATTTCTTAATATAAACAACGTATTTGCTGTGGCCTCTTAAAATATTCCTGAGTTTTAACTGCAGAAAATCCAGCGTATGATTTATATTTCTGGCTGCTGGAAGCTCTGGCTTTCATTATCTGTGTACGCCGCAAATCCAATTATGTAATATCACTGAGATAAGGCGTGTAATGTTTCACGTCTAATTGTTCTAACATGCAAATTTTTTTCCAAGGCTGGTGTACGTTGGGATAAAAAGGAAGGCAGGGGCTGTGTTTCATGGGTGTGGGTTATGTGGGTGGAATCAGGCTCTCTGCAGGCTGTTGGACGTGTTGGGTGTGTTGTGTACAGGGTCTCTGAGAAGCTCTCCAGGAATCACAGGGTGATGCTGTTTTTTGGGTGAATAAAGCGTTGGCTAAATGGAACCAAACAGCAACTCCTTTCCTGGATGGGGAGATCTGGGTATGCTGCAGAATATTTCTATGATCCAAGCATTGCAACTCATTTTTTTCCTATGAGGCCCCTTCCATGGGTTTGATAATCCCTGTGCTTTGGTGTGAATGGGACAGCTTGAATCTAGAGACCCCTACCTACCCCTCCCCAGCTGTGAAACCAGGGTGTGTGCTGAATGCACCCCTGGCAAAAGACTGTGCCTGCCTGGCTGACAGTCCAGGGCACTTGTTGAACCACTGTATTGGATCCAAATTTCACATTAATTGTCTGGGTAGTTTTCATCCATAGGTAGGAAAGAGACTACGGACCTAAGGAAGTTCTGGTACATGTTGTTAAAGAGCAGCTTATGTGCTTTGCCCCCTCTTTCAGACCTTAGGTGTTATATGACTGTCTGACTGTCCTTGGACACGAGTGTGCTCATCTGAGATTGCATAGACTTAAATTCTGAGCTGGCTGTGTCCTTGTCCCATCCCATGGTGGCCTGCACGCCCAGATTTCACACCCAGGGCAGGCGAGAAGGCAGGAAGGGTTGGACGACACTCAGATCTTCCCTGTTGCATCCTCGGAACGCAACCAAGGAGCACGTCCTGACATGGGAAGAGGATGTCATGGAAAGAGGCAAATGGATGTCACCTGGGAGACCCAAATCTTCATTTTTGGGACCAGCACAGACACTTATATTAACACCTGCCCACATTAGTGAAAGGACAGGTAGCAGCATGCTGTAAGTCTTTGTGCAGTCTGCTGGTCTTTGCCTTCTGCTCGAGGTGTGCTTGTTTTCTCTGGAAGGGACTGGAAAAGGGGTGCATATGAGGTTGGTGGCTTTGATGGCCTTGCTTGTTGACCACAGCACAGGAGCACATGGAGATGTATCAAAAAAATCACTTTTTTTGTCCAGCTTTCTGTTGCCCGTGGTGAGCTGGCTGGAGGAATTTAAAGGAATCATTTTAAGCAAAACATGGGGTTTTTTTGGCCCGATCCGCTTGCGTACGTGACATGTTGATTGGGAAGTGCAGGCAGAGCTTCTCAGCCTTTGCTCTTGCTTTTGGCCTCACACACCATCCCTGCCAGGTTGTGGTGCTGCTGTGGTGTTGGTGACACTGTCCAGCTGGTGGTTCTGGTCCCGGTATTTGGCTCCTCTGAGGAAGTTTTCCACTAGTGATCTTACAGCCACTGGGCATTGTGCTCTGGACGTGAATAGGTCCCTTTCAACCTTGTTTTATTCATCATCAGCAAAGCATGAAATTACAGTGGAAATGCTAATAGATTTCCTAACAACTTGCTATCTACTTGGGTGAAACAGTTATTTGTTGACTAATTAGTAAGTTAATTGTTTTATACTTTATTGAGGTCAGGTTGCTGTTTTAATGTAGAGGGAGGAGGTGTGGGCTCTTCTAAATAAGATGCTGCTTTAATGAGCAGTTACTATCATCAGCTGGGCTAAAGTGTAGGGAAATGGAAATGGTATCTCCAGAGGAGATACTTGGAGCCAAAGGGTTGAGCTGTGCCCAGGAGCTGGGACAAATCCTGCTGGGATGCTTGGCTTTCTCTGAGCCCATGAACAGGACAGGCTTCTCAGCTCCCAGAGCTGCTCCCGAGCTTTGGGCACGCTAATTAAAACCATTCGTGACATAAAGAAAAGCATCCTGCAGAAAGAAAGGAAAGACCTCTCCTTCCTGGAGTTTATGATTGAATGTACGACTAACCTGGGCTTGGGTTTCTGGGGCATGAAGTCTTTTCACTGACTTGATTTATGTGATTTTTAAAAAAAAAAAAAGTTTCCTGCTCTCCTCCTTAGTAGCTTTCTTCCCCCTCCTGACCCCGTGCTCTTGGCCAGGAGAAGTTTTCTGGATTTAGAAACAACCTTAAAAGATACCCATGTATGGGTGGAGGCAGTCAGGAAAGGCTCCTCTGGGATGGTTAAGCCATATTGCTCTGGATATTTTTTACCTCTCCTTGTTCTTCCTCTCCCTCCTCCTAACTAGGGCTTTGTTGTAATTACCTGCCTTGGCCAACCCTGTCCTTTCTCAGTTAAATAAATCCAGGACTGTGATATGAGTCAGTGGGTTTGTGCCTCTTCTCATTCTTCCTACTGTGCTTATCTCCCACGTGGGGAGGAATTTTAAGATGAAGGAGGGCAGGTTTAGATTAGATATTAGGCAGAAATTCTTCCCTGTGAGGGTGGGGAGGCCCTGGCACAGGTTGCCCAGAGAATCTGTGGCTGCCCCATCCCTGGAAGTGTCCAA
>JAWWLV010000018.1:2826407-2836879 GCA_035041135.1 Platyrinchus mystaceus
AGGGCTTGGAGGAACCTGGGATAGTGGAAGGTGTCCCTGCCCTTGGCAGAGGAGTGGAAGTCAATGATTTTTAAGGTCCCTTCCCACCCAAACCATTCTATGATTCTATGATAATAATTAGTTGCCTTAATTTTTCCAGCTGCCTTAATTTTTTTAGTTGCATTTATCTTTTTTCCTGGAGTGGTCAGGTAACTCTTAACCCTTGGTAGTGGGACTTTTGATGTGCTGTGTCCAATAAAACCTTCTGCATGGACTGACTGGCAAAACCAATCCCTGGACAGCCCAGAAATGGAAGTATTTTTGCAGCCTGCATCCAGGCGTGACTCCGACGTTTCATGCCAGGACGGGCTGTGAATACAGATCACACCCCTGCTTCCCCTCCTTATCCCAGGCTTCTCATTGGGAAAAGGGCCCTTGCTCAGAGGCCACCAGGGAAGTGGGTTATAAAAGTTTTATTGGTGAGGCAGAAAGATGTTTCCAGCCTTATTGTTCCTTGGGAAATAAGAGAAGAAAAGACACATAATGTTTGGTCACTTTATTAGATTGGGAAATCATCTATAAAGCAGAGGTGTATTTCAAACTGAGTCCCCATGTGTCTTGTTAATGCCAAGTCAGCAGCATCAAGCTGGTTGGATGGAGGGTTTGGATGATGTGGGACTTTACAGGGGCCCTGTTTCAGTGGGATGAGAGCCCCAAAGGAGTCAGATGTGTGGTGAGAAGACCAGAGCTACCAGCCTGGGTGTCCTGCACTCAGCCCTTGCAGTTTCTTGCAGCAGTGCAACCGAGTGCTAATATGCATCTGTGACAATCTGCAGGCTGGAAAACTCATCCTTGGGGGAAACTACCTGCCTGGTGGGTAGATTAGAGCTTGTACATGCTCAGGGTTGTTGGTAGGGCACTGAGGGAGAGCAGTGAACCATAAAATGGCCTTAAAAGTGGCAAGTCCGAGTGAAGTTATGTGACTTAAAATGTTTTATCATGTAGTATGCCAGGGCTATTAGTCCCCTTCTGTGCTTCCATCAGGCAGCATGGCAACCAGCATTGAAGTTTTATCAGATATTAAAACCTGCTGTTGAAATTTCTCCTAGAGCAGAATGCTAAATCAACCTCTTCAGGGTGATAATTCTTTTTTTTTTCTTCTTCTTGTGCTGTTTCCTGCCTGGCAGCTTTACCTTTGCTTCCATTTCTCTCTCTCATTTTCCATCAGCTCTATCTGTAACCATTTTGTGTTTTATTGAGCATGAATGAATGGTGATGCCTTTTAGATGAGTGATATTTTCATCTGAAGATGCTTGTTTAATCTAAGCCTCTACTCAGCTGTTATCCCAGTGGTGCTTTGTGTTTACCAACAGATTATTTCAACTAGCTTGAATTTGGAAGCAAATTAATTGCGTGGAGTTGTTTTCTGCCCTTCTCCTACCCCAGCAAAAATTCTGCTTCCCTTCTAGTGGGATGTTACAAACCTAAAACACGATTCAGAGGCAGTGTGAGCTGTGCAAGGGCTGCAGCTTTGCTCCTGGGGCTGAGTGTAACCTACGCTCACCATATGCTACCATCCTCCCCTTTAGGTAAATGGGGGGTGTTTCTGCCTCCCTGCAAATGATAGCAGAGACCATAATCACTCAAGCTGCCACCGTGTGGGTCTCAGTGCATTTGGGAGTAAAATTTTCCATCTGTGGGAATAGGTTATGAATCCAAAGTCATTAGAAAGGGTCTGGGTTTACCCTTGGTGCTGTAAGAGGGAGCTCAGCTGTCAGTGACAGTGATGGATCCCCAAATACCTGTTTGTTGCAAGGCATCGCTGCCACCCCCAGAGGTTCCCTGGGCTGTGCAACAGCAGCTGGACCTGGGGATGCTGAAATGTGCCTCAGTTGTCAAAGGGTTGGGTTTTGCTTGGTCTGAGGTTTGTTTTAACGATTTCCTGGAGGTCTCTGCTGGTTGAGTTCACCCTGGGGGAGGTATGTGGCTGTTTTTTGGCACTGGTGACAAGCGGTGCTCCTTACAGGAACTGGGTTCCCATCAGTTCTCTGAAGCTGGTGACAGAGAGGAGAAACAAAATCCCTTCCTGAAGGTTGACTTTCCTGTTTACACCCAGATGGAGAGGGCAGATCTCTGTGCATGCTCCAAGCCAGAGCTGAGTCCCTTCAGGGAGATCAGACCTGCATCAGACATGGATCAGCATCCAGCCATCCCCAGGGTTGCACCCGGGAGCTTTTGGAGGCACAGCTGTGTTAGAGCAGGGGAGAAGGAGGGATTGCATATCCCCCTGGGCTGGAGATGGGCTCTCCAACACACATTTCCGTGCCTCGGGAGCGCTGTGCATCCCTAATCCCTGGTGGTTTGTTCTCTTCTCGATCCTCATCCAACAGCTGGCAAGGGAAGGGCTGGAGCTGAACCTCGTGTCCTTGACAAGGTGCTCAGCCAGCCCTTTGCTGCACCAGGACAGCACTGAATTTTCCCTTGTGATCCAGTGCCAGGCTCTGCATCCTTATTCACTACCTAGTGCTTATGGAAATCAGACATTCGTGGCAGTAAATTTTCCTCTGGGACATGAGTCCTCTGGGCTCCACCCTGCCAAAGCCAGCGGGGCTGCTCGTGGGCAGAGGTGCTGCTGTCGAACCTGGCCCTGAGCGCTCCTGTCGACATCTCCATCCCCTCCTCTGCCCGTCCCTGTGCACAGCAATTTCCCGGCCGATCTGCTCCATTAAGGTGTTGCAGGGACACGTTAGTTAACGAGGCTGGTTCTGAGTTAATCTGGGCCTTCCCCCAGCCGCTGCAGAATTTGCATCTGGCTGGGGTTGTGCGTCTCACAGCCCAGCTGGATGAAAAGGGCAGCGCTTCCACATCCCCTCGCCAGCAATTCCTCCTGCAGGTGACCGAGGGTGGCTCTCGGCGGACACGAGGCTGGGCCGTGGCTCCGGGTCGTGCCGCCCTTCGCCCGCCGAACTCCTCGCGAGCAGGCCACGCATCTGCATCAATTTAGGTGGCTTAATGTGGGGAGCTCATCAGCTTGATTTCCCCCGTGGCTCTGGGAGTCAGCTGGGGCGCCGGGGCCTCCCATTAGCGGCCCAGCCCCGGTGCCAGATGGCGGGTGATGGCTTGCGGAGGCTCCGGAGCTGATGGGCCCCATTGTGTGGGAACACAAAAGCGAGAGAGCTGGGCTGGATGTTTTTTTCTTACCCCCTTTCTGCTTTCATTTTCCTTCGGTGCTGTCACCCTCACAGCTAATTCCTGCAGCTCTCTTTATTTATTTATTTTGTTTCATGGTGGGGAGGGCTGTGAAGTTGCTGATGTTTTCCATGAGGATGCTCCTGCCTGGTGCTGTATCTCACAGACTTCGCTGTCTCCGGTCTTTTATTCTGTGCCTGAACGTGCACGTGGGGTACACAGTCCCATGTGCACACACACCCACATGGAGTATCCTCTTGGACAATTTGGTCACATAAACAAGTTGTTAGGGTATCACGGTTGGTCTCCTGGGGGGCCATTATGTGCTACAAGGTTTTGTTAAGATAGATTTAATCACCACCCTGAATATTTCAGGTGTCCCAGCAGTTTTTTGAGTCTCTAACAGTCTGTGCTATGATCACCTGTTTCTTACCAAGTCCTCATCTCTTTTTAGTGGCAGAAAGGTGCCTGTTTTGGGGTGGAAGTGTTTTTTCTGGTGCAGATGTATGTTTTAGGAGGAGGGAGAGGACTGACGCCCCAGACTTGGTCCAGGATGGGCTGAGTATCCCTGCAGGGGCCCCCTGAAGATCAGCCTTAGAAGGCTTTGGCTCTAATTTCCCCAGTGTGCTGGGAACACCAGGGCAGAGCTTGAGTTCAGAGCTCAAAGTCACTAAAAATGCCTCCCTGCAACCTCCACTCAGGTGCAGCATTTGACCTCTGCCTGCTCCCTAAAACCCATGTTGTTTTTGCAATGCCACCACTCCTTAATATGTAGCATCACTCCAGCCCAGGCAGATTTCCACACTCATGTGTGCTTCTCAAACACTTAACAGACTGGAATCAAAATGAATTTTAATGCTGATGGGGATCTTAGGTGGCTAAATGTTGTTAACCCTGGCATCTGGATGGGGAATGCATCTGGGAAGCAAATGAGAGCAGGGATGGGGACAGAGAAGTCCCAGCTAGTTGCAGGTCTGTCTGGCTGTCCCATCACTGAGAGTCTTTGAAGGCAAATACTGATATTTAAATTTGGATTGTGTGGCTGCTTGAGAATCCAGCCTGCCCTCTAACTCTTCCTCCTTCAGCAGGAGCTGCAGTGCTGAGCCCTTCCCCAGGTTGGGCATCGGGTGCTGGGTTTCTTTTCGGCATCTCCTCTTGCCTTTTGTCCATGATGCTGAATTTTGCTGCCAGGTGTTGTTTGGTAGGATGGGTGGAGATATATGGACGGTGCAGGGCTTGGTGCATTTGCAGAGGGCTTAGGTGGTGGGAGTCACAGGAGAATCTGTGTCTCCTCCTCAGGGAACCACTGCTTTGGGAGTCTGGCAGCCTGCCCACCTGACCTGCCCAGGTGCCTTTCAGGATACACAAACACGGGCAGAAGCACAAACATTTGGGTAAAATATTTTCAAATTCCGCAGTAGGAAATAGCACGGGCTCTTCCCGCCTCTTGTCCTCCCGATTAATCAATAGAGCCCCTCCTTCTGCAAGCTGATAGTTATCCCATCCGGGAGCATCCCTCAGGAATTACGCTCTTCAAAGGCTTCCTGAGCCTCACTGCCCTCGCCTCATGTTACCCAGGGCTTCTCATCGTATCCTGTTCCCATAAACAGTACCAAAGGTCTCTGCAAAGAGAGGACAGACACCACCTGAGGTGACTGGTGTTTATCTAACCCGTGATAAAAAAGCAAAACCAAAAATATAAATACCTGAAGCATTTATCTGAATGCCTTAGCAAAGTGCTGAAATTTTATTTTTCTTTAAAAATTTTTAAAAATTCCCCACAGAAAGCACTTGGTTGTTTCTCCTTACCAGTAAGAGATGCATGTGCAAAATTCTGTATTTGGTTGTGGCACAGGACAGAGGTTGGGTGATGGCAGATCACAGTCCATGGGCATGGTGAGGTTGTCTTTCTGCCACACAGAAACCTGCTCTTGTAAACCATCTCCCATGCAGAAATGACACCAGTGCAGCCCGATGTGGTGTGGCTGTAGGTGCAGTAAAGTGCAGAGCTGTGTGACGACCTCTCAAGAACTGTGTGTCTCCTCTTCCTGACAGTTTGCTTCCCTGATGTGATGCTCTGGGATGGTTCAGTGCTGGTGGTGATTGCACAGGCGGTGTTGTCCCACCAGCCACCACCTCCCAGCACGTGCCTGTGAGGATGTGCTGAGCCAGGAGCAGCACCACAGGGTGATGGGAGCGTTGTCTCCTTGACCCACTCTCTGCCACCTCTTTTCAACAAATCCTCAGAGGTAATGAGTTTAATTTGATAAACCAGGCCCGGGGTGAGGTGTCACGGTGGGTTTGGAAGATAAGCCTCTCCGCTTCTTATCAACAAGAAGCCAGTGCTCCCTGGAGAGCTGTGTTTTCTGGAATGTGTCCCTGCTCCTTGGGTTCAGTGATGGTCTGGTGATAGTGAGGAAGATAAAGATGGTGAGATTGGTGGTAACTACGGTATTACTTCCTTTCTCTGTGTGACCATCCTCCATGTCCTTCTTACCTTTAACCATTCTCCTGTGTCCTCACTTGTTTGTCTGTCAGGACAGTGATGTGTCTCCCAGTGGTATTTAGGATGCTGTGAGGTGTGCAGGGAGGAGGGAGGACTTGCTGTGGGTGCAGAGCTGCTTTTGGTTAGAGTGGCTGCTTCACATGGACCCGGCATGGAATGTAAGCTCTCACCTTGTGGGAGTGGGTGTCTGGAGGGACCCTGGCTCACAGAATCCAGCCTGTGTTACCACCTGTGCTGTATCATACAATCATAGAGTCCTAGAATGGTTTGGGTTTGAAGGGACCTTGCCATGGGCAGGGACACCTTCTACTGGACCAGGTTGCTCCAAGCACCACCCAACCTGGCTTTGAGCTCTTCCAGGGATGGGGCAGCCACAGCTTCTCTGGACAACCCGTGCCAGGGCCTCCCCACCCTCCCAGGGAAGAGTTTCTTCCTGTCATACGTGCACATGTACACACACCACTGGGGTACAGCCCCAAGTAGAACCATCCCAGTGGAGGCGCAGGAAAGGAGTTACCACTCGCTGGCTCGTGCACAGAAACACAATCCCCGTCTCCTCCGAGCTCCCGGAGAGAAATCGGTTGAGAACATCAAACCGCACGTCCTGTACCGTGGGGCCGATTCGCCGGAGCTCTGGACTCTCTCTTTGAGGTGGTAATGGCTTGGCTGGCAGCCAGGAGCGGCAGCCGCCAGCGGGAAGGGGGGACTTCCAGAGATAAGCTATTTTCAGCCAACGGGGGCTTCTCGCCGCGAAATAAATAGGAAAAAAAAAAAAGGACGGGCTCTACGTCTGCGGTCATGTGTCCTGCTTTCGTGGATTTGGCCTATTTTCTGAAGAATGGCTGTAATTCAGCTTGAGTTTCCTCTGGATTGCTGCCAGCAAAATAGGAAGCTGTTGCTATTGCCGAGGAGTGAACAGGAGTTTATGTATGTAACTCAGCCACAGGAACGGGATGACAGCTAACGGCTCAGCTGCTGCTCGGAGGAAAAGCAGACCTGGCAGGAACCTGGATTTTCTCGGGATCACGGTGGTTCAGTCCTTCCCACATCTTTGGTAGTAACACCTTCAATCTGGATTGGACAACATCGGAACGCAATATCTGTGCTCAGCACCAAGGGATAGAAGCAGAGGAGCTTTCAGCATTTTGGGAAATCCACCTGTATTTGAGTGAAAATCGGAGTTAAAATGGACAGAAAGGAGCTTTAAAGCAGTCCTTTGTAATGCTGACTCTGTGTCCCACTTGTTATGAGTCTGTGCTGGGATCCCTTGGTCTCTGCTCTCTCCTTCCCCTGTGCACAGGAGAGGCTGTGTTTTTCCCTTGCAGTGGTGTGAGGCGGCTCCTCTGCGTCAAGCAATGGAAATCCATCTTTTTGTGATTATTTTTCTATTTGTGTAACTTCTTTAGTCAGCGTGTGCTCCATTCCCACCTCCGTTTCATTCCTTAATAAAGAAGGGGAGCAGTTTATCATGCTCAGCACAGCGTATGGATGTGGTCAAAGGCAGACTGTTCTGAAGGATTTGAAGTTAATTTGCATCGGACAGAGAGACTGTTGTTTGGGGTACTCCCACAGCCACCTTTCCCTGTGCTCTGGCTGCTCTGGCTCCATAGGGAGCCTTTGCTTTGTGTCTTTGGGCAGCTCTTCCCCCTGTCTGGACTACGTGTGCTGGGAGCTCTGCAAGTCAGATGTTTTAGAGTCTGAGGGATACAGCTGGGACTCAGAGCTGCTGTGTGATGGGACACGATGGAGAGATGTGTCTGGGTACCACAGAGTGCATCGTCTCTGCCTGCTCTGTCACAAAGACCAGAGTGTCTCTCTGTGCTCTGCTTGGGTTTTTGCCACACGATGGACCACCAGATTTCGCAGAAGATGCTGAGTTGGAAGGGACCCATAAGGATCATTGAGTCCAACCCTCAGCCCTGCACAGGACCATCCCCAAGGGTCACATCATGTGCCTGAGAGTCCAAGCACCTCTTGAGCTCTGTCAGCCTTGGTACTATGACCACTTCTTTGGGGAGCCTGTTCAGTGCCCAACTACCCTCTATGGGAAGCACCTCTTTCTAATATCCAACCTAAACCTCCCCTGACACAACTTCAGGCCATTCCCTCGTGTCCTGTCTCTGGTCACCACAGAGAAGAGATCAGTGTGTGTCCCTCTCCTTCCCCTCACAAGGAGATTTGAGAAGGAGATCACCTTGGAGGCTGTTTCACCTCTTGCAGGCACTCCCCAGCTGCTGCCCAAGGAATATCTCAGTCTGTCCAGCAGGCAGCATGGTGCATGGGCAGAATGGGCTGTAGCTCAGTTCTCCATGGACTTGGTCATCCCAGCCATGCAGGAGCAGCGTGGTGACCGTGGCTCAACAGCACTGAGCACTCACTGAGCTCCCTTGCCCAGGCAAAGCTCTGACCCTGCTGCAGCAGAAGGGAAAATGAAGAGTGAATTACTGGCACTGGGGCTGTTTGCTGTCGGCCCGATAAAAATGGCACCTTGCCCAAGCCTTCTATAAATCACAGGTTCCGTTCGGAAAGGAGTTTTCTGTGGTAATTAATGAGCCAGTATAAAGACATTAAATGGAGAATGTGTAGTGATAGAAAGGCTTGTCATTCACTGAGCCATCTTCCCCCATGTGAATAACCACGAGGGAACAAAGGCCAAACTCCTTATAGACTGAAGTGCACTATCTCTGATAGCTGGGAATGAAGTAATTCTCTGAAAATAACAAAGGCGCAGTGAAATACATTAGTAAACTAATTACAAGAGAGCTGGTAAAAACAGATGCTGAAAATTTAAAGCTATTACTGGAATGATTGCTGGCAGAAAAATGGGGGCTGACAACAAAAAATTAAAAAATGCATCTCATTTAAAATTCATTAGCCCGTAAATCAGGACAGCTCCCTGTCTGAGAGCGAGGCTGATGGCATTTCTGTGGGCAGTCGTGATGAAAAGCTTCCTTGCCTTCACCTTTTTTTTCTGGATTCCGCTGGTGCCTCCGGAGATGCCGAAACAAAGTGCGCGCTCGTCGGTGAGCACAAAAAAAGCAGGGAAGCCGCTGGCTTTGCTCAGGGAGGTCTGAGCAGGGATGGTTCTACCCGGAGGTGTTGCGAGGGCTGCGGTGGAGCAGGATAACGCCTCGTGCTTGGTTGGCTCGCTGCCTCCCCGAGCTGATAAAAAGCAGGATTGCTCGTCCAGGCTCGATATCGGAAGGAGTTGGCTGCAAACAAAGTGGTCCAGGGCCAAAACCAGCTGTGTGGGAGCTTCCTCTTGTACGGTCTCCATCAATATTTGGGAGAGAGATGGAAAACATCGTTATTGTGCAACAAATCAAAATGGTAACTATGTAATTTGTCTTAATTGTGTGTGTCAGAGTAGGAAAAAGACGAGGAGCTCCGGATGGGAATCTGGCAGGAGAGACCTGCCTGCTGGCAGTGTACTGCACGCTCTGCTCTGCCCTCGCTGAGCCAGCCTCTCCCAGAGGCTTGCGGACAGCTTGCCCTTCATTTTCTCATTATTTCAGGGTCTGCAAGGGCACTTGAGTGGGATAAATCATTGGCACTTTGCAAAGAGTGAACATGTGCTTTGGAGAAGAGTCTTGAAGAAGCCGTTGCTGTGGATGCAACAGGAGGGAGCATCTTCCTGTGATGCTGGAGGGTGCCCTGCTTTGGGGTGGGGGAGCCTCGTGTGTTGCTGGGGTTTCTTAAAAAGTCACCCCACAAAACCACCGGAGTGCATTGTGGTGACTTGCACCTCTGGGCAGGTGTGACAGCAGCCAGTGTTGCCCAGCCAGCATCACCCTTGTTGCTGGAGCACTGTGCTGTTTACAGATAACCTCCTCCTGCACTGCAGAATCACCAGCCCCATGTGCAGCCTGCCCAGGCAAATTAAGAGTTGTTTATGACATTTAATACTCCCCCTTCCCTCCAGCAGCAGGGCGGTAGGACCACAGGTTTGCCTTCACAAATGGTCGCCTCAGGATACACTAAATGCTGTCACGAGCCAGAGAGCAATTTCATCTTGAAAAATTACTGCAATAGAGCTCCCTGATAAAGGTCTCTCCCAGAGATGCCTCCCTCTTCACCAGAAACTTCTTCTCTCCCTGAAACCAATTTGAGAGCGCTAAAGGGGCTGTTTATTAGTCAATTCCCCTGCAAAACAAGAGGGTGCTGGAAGATGAATAACCACCCTGGGCTGCCTGTCACGCTGCTCTGCGTAGCAGGTGACACAGTGGGATGCTGCTGCCTGCTCTGAGCATGGAGGGAAGTGGGAAATTTGATCCATGGAATTGCCAAGATTCGTCTTTCAAAGTGGTTTATAAGGAGCAGCGTTGCCTCGTGGGTAGAGTGCGCCACTGGTACTCCAGGGTTGATGTTGGATTTGGGTTGTGACCATGGGTGTCACTTTGTGCTTGTCTCTAAAATGACCAATAGATTTATTGGAAATGTCTGAGGGTGCCCTGGTGGTTCCCATCGAGGGTGTTTGTGCCAATGCACCAGAACTCACTGCTCTTACTCCCAGGCTGGGATGATTTCTGGCTGCAGCCACATTGCAGGAGGTCTTGGGTCTGAGCAGGCGGCATTTGGGCAGTGCTGCTGCAGGAGGGAGAGCGTGGTGAAGGCCAGATGCTCTCAGGTGTTTGTTCTGGCATTGGCAGCTCTAGCCCCTCAAGTCATGACAACAACTGTGATAGGGTGTCAGCTATTGGGGACACTCCCTGGCATGCTGTACTGGGATGGTGCAGGTGCAGTCTCCCTCCAGAAGAGCAGCGTTTTGTGAGTTTTACAGAAATTGTGAGATTTTTCA
>JAWWLV010000018.1:2836979-2872232 GCA_035041135.1 Platyrinchus mystaceus
ACTGGGATGGTGCAGGTGCAGTCTCCCTCCAGAAGAGCAGCGTTTTGTGAGTTTTACAGAAATTGTGAGATTTTTCAGTATAAAACAGCCTTTGGGGCATATGACTCCTTTTCTTTTCTGTGCATGGTGTAGAGGCTGCATTTATCCAGACAAAAATCTTTCCCACTCATGGGAGAGTACCCCTCCATCAACAACTGATGGTGCTGTAGTTGTTTTTCCAATAAGTGAGCTATAATCAATACAGTGAATATACTAAATGTTCTTTAGGACCGGGAGATGGGCTTGGAGGCGTGTGATTGTGCAGGAGAGGCTGGGAGTGCTGGTGGTGGGGAGCACATTCAATGGAAACTCAGGAAGAGGAGTGGAGCTGCAGCACAGGCATTCAAAGATTTTCCAGGTGCCACAAGAAGTCCCTGCAAGGACTTTTTCAGGGAGAACCCATTGTCCTCTTCCCAGCCCTGATCCTTTGCTTGTGCAGGGCGGGTAGAGGGACCAGGGAGTCCTGAGGATGTTTCCTCCGACCCCTGCTCTGTGTGCAGTGGAGATGTGTTCATTACTTTCACAGGATATTTATCATCCCCACACAGAAGCAGCCCCCACAGGGCTCTGTGCTTTTTTCTGCTTCTCAAAGCAGCAAAACCAGCAGTAAATCGTGGGTCAGCAGTGTCCATCGGGGCTGTTCATTGCCGTGCGGCGGGGAGGTGACCTGGGCTGGATTTGGCTCCCAGACATCTCACATGTTATGCAAAAAATTGAGAAGCCATAGTCCCAGATCAGGCAGCAATTTGCCTCCTGATGGACTTGAGTCATGAGGTAGTAGATTTTTTTTCCCACCCTCCTCTTGTAAAATATCTGTTGCATGTTCCCTTCCGTGGGCAGCTGCTGTGTCCCACTGCGAGGCATTATCTTGGTTGTCTCTCTTTCATCCTTGTCCCAGGGGCGTAGGACAAGGGAAAAAAACAGGACAGGTGGAGACTTTGTTCCTCTTCCAGAGAAGTCCATCTGATGTGATATCTTCTCAACCTTGTTTAAATTATTCCACTCAACTTTGATTGCACGTGAAAACAAAAGACATGAGGATACAAAATGCGGAGAGGGCAGGGAGCCTGGGCCATCCTCCATCCCTGCTCTGAGCGATCCTGTCAGCTCCAGGGGGAGAAAACAACAGCCAAAGCAAAAGAGGAATGAGCATTTGTTTGCAAATATTGCGAATAAGTGTGCAGGACTGACCTTCTTTCCTTGTTCATCTGCACAGTGAGGTTGGGTCATCCTCCCTCTCTCATCTCACCATGTATTTTGGTTCCTCTCAACTGCATTCCTCCGAAAGGTTTTCCTCGCTTCAAACTCTCCTGAGTCTGGCAGCCCGTTTTCTTTGGAGATCTGAGGCCCAGCACAGACAATAAGAGATTTGGGATTTTCCCCTGCCACGATTAGTGGGCAGGGGCAGAGAGGATTTTCTTCTGTGCTGGGAGAGGCACGGCCGCTCTTTAATATTTTCCCTCCTTTTCCGAAGGCGCGAGAAAGGCGATTTTTCTTCCCTTTGGATGTGAGCGGAGGGCCCCGCTCCTGCTACTCCTGGAGAATTAAATAGATAAATGGGCGGCGCTGTTGTTCACGCTTCACTATGCACAAAGCAACTTGCATTCAAAATTGGGCTCACGGCAGTTCAGCAACAACCTCGCACAAAAGCGTCATTAGACACGCCGGGCCGGCTCGCAGGCACAGAGGCTGCTCTGCAGCTGGAGCAGCCACCGGGGCTGGCGGGACGTGGGCTTTTATTTTAGCTTTATAAAAATGCAATTTTTAAAATTTACCAAAAAAAAAAGAAAGTAGAGAAACAAGATGCGATGTTTTTTTTCTGAGAGACTTGGGAGAGCGCCGCTGTTGGAAGGCAGTGGGGAGAGAGGAGAGGATGGGATTTGTGGTGTCCATACGCCCCCCATCTTTTGTGCTGGCTCTTTCTTGCAGGAGAATCCTCCATTTCCAGAGTGTGCAGGGGACAAATGAGGGACCTGTGTCTGCAGAGGCTTCACCTGCTGACTTCTTTGAAAATATTCCCTGGCTGGTTACTAACTTAATGATGAAGGTCTCCTAAGCCAAGAGGGAATGGAAAAGTTAATCCCTCTGCTTGCCTTGATGCTGGTGGCTCACAGGGAAAACATTTGGGAAGGAGTTGGATGCTCAGTAAATCTCACAGATCGTGACAGTTGGTTCTGCTGGAGCTCTCAGCCTGATTTCAGAGTGGTTCAAGTTTGGGTTTAATTGGCGTGGTGGTCGTGTTTTAGAAACAACCCTGACTTCTGGTGACCTGAGGGGAAATTCAATTTTTTAGTAAATAGGGAAATTCAGTATGAAAATCAGCAGCTGTCACCGTCATCGGGATGAAGCCAATCTTGGAAGGGGACTATTTGCCCTTGGCTTGTTCTCTTGCACTGGGCAAATAATTCGCCTCCCAGATTTCACTTTCCTCAGCTGTAACAGAGCTAACAAAACCTCCCCTTGGCAGGGGCATCTGGAGGCCCAGGTACTGGAGACATATCTCCTAAAGCTCTTCTTCCTTATACTTTGTTAACTTTGAGGCATTTTAAGGTTTGAATTTAACAGGTTGGTGGCAGAAATGTGGAGAAAGGGTCTTCACTTGAGGGCTGCTGTTTGTGGACTGTGTGGCATCCATGGTGGTGAGGATGGTCAGCTGTCCCCAGCATCCTTCTGTGTCAGAACCAACCTGGGTCTCTGTCTCCCCATAAGTAATTTCAAATCAAAAGGCAACGTGATTGCAGAACTAGCTGGGCTTCCCAAAAGCTCTCCCAACACCATGTTTGGCACTGAACCTTTCAAGTCTTCCTCCTCTCCTTGTGCCTGCACAATGTTTGCGTTTTAATGACTCTAAAGGCCTGGGATTTGCTTTGACATACCAAGTTAATGTTTTCTTTTTCTATATGAAATCTAGGTCAATCTCTGGCTTAACACTAATGCTGTACTGAGCAAAAAAGGATTGGCCACTAATGGTTTCAATTTAGTTTTTTATGGAGTAGAGAAAATTTCACTCAATACCTATTTTCATTTTTATTCAGTTGGCCTTTCCATAGGGTCTGTTGGGATGGAGAGAGTGTTTGTGCTTTGATTAAAGCAGACCCTGGCATAAAACCTCTGTGAATATGGATGAGCATAAGAACTCACCTGCACTGCATCCATAGGATGTGTCATCAGGGGCTGCATCCCAGTGGGGGTTAGGTGGTGGATGATCTCAGGCATGGGGTTCTCTTTAGGGAAGAGCCTCACCTCTGATCCAGTTTCATCCTAGTTGAGGATCCTGTAACATGAGGGAAGAAGGGATGAAGAGTAACTCCTCTTCTACCTCATGTGTCAGTGTGGGTGTAGACAGCTCAATCTGAACCTAGCCCTGGCCAACATCTTTTGGGAGGAGGCTCTCCCATGCCTGCAGTGTGGGAAGGCTGGCAGGACCTTTGCTCATCTGCTGTGAGCCCTTGTTTTGTCTTTCCCTGCCCTGTGCCGGTCTCCATGTACCGTGGCCATATCCAGGTGAGGTGGCAGCAGAAGCACCAAGACACCACGGCTTGGAGCGTCAGTGTGGAGCAACGAGTGTGCTTGTGATTTACGTTGTTTTTATGGCTGGATGACACCTGGAGATGGCAGGGGGAAGTTTAATGGGAACAGGGTGGCATTCACCCCCTGTGATGATGGTAAAAAGGGCCTGGGGCAGCACCAGTCCCGCCGTTGGCAGGCGGGTGCTGTCTTGCCGGATGGCGGAGACTGCGGGCAGATGGATTAGAGAGAGCCTCCCCTCTTAGGAGCTCGCAGGCGAATATTGTGATTGCATGTATTTATTTTTAAAATTATTATGGCCATTAGCATAGAAATGAGCTGCAGCTCCCTGGCTGCTGGCCAACCCCGCCCGGGCTGGCGCAGCTCTTCTCCATGGCAGCTGGAACAATAGTGCCCGGCGGGTAACAGAGGTCCCGGCTCTCGCTGAGGAAAGACAAGTGACAAGCAGGAGCAAAGCACTCTGCTCCATGAGTTTGTTACAGTCAGTTGGGAGGCATATAAAAACCTCACCTGGGTCAGCAGAGACTTAGCCCCTCCCAGCAGTGCCCTGTAAAGCAGTTGAGCTCCCATCCCTCTCCTCTCCTTCCACCCAGTGATTTATTCCCAGGCTGAAAACACCAGCTAATCACTTACGTGGAAGTTTTGTTGCTGTTTTACAAGGGATGCTCCAAAAGTCTTTTGTCTCTGCAACTGTAAATAAACTCGTAAGCCTGTTTTAAAAATAGCATTTTGTAGCTCAGTGCATGAATTTTTAATGCATCTTCTGCAAACCAGCTGGTCTTGGCAAGGGTCACAGTGTTTCCTAGGCATTTAACATAAAACTGTGCTTCAAAGCCACATTATAGGGTCGTTGAAGAGTAATATTTTACTTAACATCCTCATAACTGAATTATTTATAACTTGCCATGTTTTATTCATGATAAATATTAATACTGGTGTCTTTAAGAGTAGAGGTTATTGCTGCAGTTTTACCTATAAGAGGTGATATTATTGAAATAAGGGAACGGCGGTGAATTCTGTAGCCAGCAGAGCGAAGTCTGTGCTGGGGCTGTTCTCATTCACACCTCCCTCTTCTTATCAACCCTGTCAGCCACTGAAAAACCTCAGCACTGAGCATCTGTACATTTGAAAGGAATTTTCCTGCAGGCATCTGAATCCCTGTTTTGTTTTTTTTTTTTCTTTATTAAAGAGCTTTGTGTCATTTTCATTAATTCTTGGATTCATTTCTTGGTGAGGGTTCATATGCTTTGGCTGCAAGATGCTCACCCAGGTCTGGGTCTCCCTGCAGGCTTCCTTGAGCTCTCCTGCTGCAAGCACCCCTGGATCCCCCATATTTTGAAGCATCTTTTGCCATCTTGGAAGAGGGATCACCTGGTGTGGGAGAGCCCCCAGCAGCCTTTGGGCTCCTTCCCACATGGCTGAGTGCTCTGGGCCATGATCAGTCTCATTTCAAGGCTAAATTTATGTGAATTGGGTAAATTGCCATTGCACCATTGGGCTCCATCCTTTACCAGAGAGGATAATTGCATTAGCTTTCATCTTGGGAAAGGGAAATACAATTTTCTGTGATCTTTTGCTTTGTGCTGGCGTGTTCCCATCTGGCCGGAGCATCGCGCAGCCACCCCTGGTGCTGCTCCCATCGGTGCCTCCCGATGTGGGACTGGCTACCCATGACACCCTTATGGCTACAAACCCATCCCAACCCTCTGGCTGTGCAGGACCAGGGCTTTGCTCCGTGTTGCTCCATCAGCTTAACAAATCTGCCATCAGCGGGTTGAGCACGGTGGTTGCGGGAGCAGCGCAGGTTAATGCAACACATATTTAATGTATGATTGCTAATGGCCATCTCCCATCTGCCTGAGCCCAACTGCAGTTTGCAGATGAATGATTAAGCTGCCCTGACACATAGGCAGCTTGTACCTTAGCAGAGCTACAGTCATTACACTTGATGCATGTAAAAGGGGACGAGGCTTTCTTGCTGGGGAGAGGGGTGTCATTGGGCTGGGGCAGTGAAGCAGGATCTCTCTTGGACTTTATTTTCTAGGATGATGTGAGAGATCTCCCCGTGGATGCAGCACTTTAAATGAATCATGAGCTAAAGAACCACTGGGATGTTTATTAGCTTTGAATATGTTTATTGTAAAGTCAACAGGCAGCACCTTCCAATTAATTAATAGTAATAATTATGGTATTATTTATGTAGCTCCAACAGCGTGCCAGTGTCTTTCCACACGATGGTTACAGCTGGGGCTGTGCTGGAGCAGACTGGTCTGTATTCACCCTGTGTGGTGGGGTGTGTCATTTGCTGTTGGGTGGTCCCAACCCCAGAAGCTTCGCTTTGCTGAGCTCTTGGCAGCTGCTCTTTCTGTCAGCTGAACCCTGTTGCTCCACAGTGAGGGGATGTGGCTGTTCCTTCTGCAGTGCTGGAAGGCAGAGCATGCAATGAACGGAAGCACCTGCAAACAGAGATGGAAATCAAGGGCTGTAGATTTTACCAGGGCATTGGAGAGCTCTCCTGGTCAAGGTATTTAAACAAAGTTAGTTCAGGAATCAAGCTGTGCACATCAGAAGGATATTTACAATGTACCTAAGACATTGGAAGCAACATAAAAAATCTGCGTCTCTTTTCTGGTGTAGATCCAAAACCTGCTCAAGCTGTTGAGAGTGACCTCTGATACATGCCAGTGCAGTGGCTGTGTATCTTGCTGCTCCTGCAGACCTCACTGAGGACCATGTGGGTCATGGATCACAGTCTCCTGTTCTGGTTGTGTCAGTCAGTTCAATGTGCAGAGGAAGGCAGATATCAAGAACTTGCCACTAGCTTTGTTTGTCCATGCAGAAGGTTAAGCTGCAAACCAGCCTTCTGCTCTTGCATTACAATCCCATTTGCTAGCTCTGGGAAGTCAGGGTGTTTCTAGGTCATGTGAAGTTGTTGACATCTTTCAGTTCTGGATCTTTCTTCTCATGTGAGTAATTTTGTCTCTCTTTTTGCCCTCCAGCGATGTCCGACTTCCACATCCACCCTCAGAACGCGGTGGTGGAGGAAGGTGGCGTAGCAAGATTCCAGTGCCAGATCCATGGCTTGCCTGAGCCGGTCATCCTCTGGCACAAGAACAGCATGCCAGTCAACACGGACAACGAAAGGTAGGACATGTCCAAGCCACGTGCTGCTGGCCTTTCTCCAGGTGGAAGAAGGTGGCCAGGCTTGCTATTGCTTTCACAGTTGTGCTCAGGGACATCTAACCTGGGCTGAGGGTCTTGGCCAGTGTTTCTGCTTTTTCTTTCCATTGGTGTTGTGGCTTGTCTGGGCTCCCTCTGACCAAACACCATGCAGAAGGACTGGCATCTCCCGGGAGAGGTAGATAAAGCCCATTAGCTGATTTTGAAGGTCTTGCACTGATCCTCCATGATCAGCCCTCCTCCAGGTTTGTTTTCCAGCTTGAAGAACCTGCCTAGCAATCCTCAAAGAGCTGGGTAGCTTTGGCATTCATCATCCCTCCGTGGCTCCATTTTGTGTAACTCATTCTGAGCCAGATCCAGGATTTAGGATATTCCGTGTGCATCCTGAACTCTTGCAAGTGCTGAATTACACCGTGGCCATTAGACTTTCCTTCCCAGGTGGACTCCCTTGTGTGTGGCAACTGCAGAGAGCATCCCACAGCACCCTGGGCTGCCATTTCCCAAGCAGCTCTCCTAAAGAGAACTCCGGCTGCCCCCCCTTCCCAGCCTCGACCCGGAGCGGCACGTCGCCGCTTCCTGCGTTTGACAGGCTGCTCCCTTCGCATCGGAAACGTCCCTCATCAGGGTTTGATCCTCGGAGCGGCGTGGGACAGGTGGCAGGAAACGCGTGCTCGGTGCCGGCAGCCTCCTGGAATCCCAGCTGGAGCTCGGGAGCCACACGCCCGATGGCAGGAGACAATCGGTCACCGCACACCTCGGTCGTGGATTGACGCCCCTGCCTTGGGAACGGGCGAAACCAGGAAGCTGTAAATACTTTCCTGAAAGCCCCTATTCTTAAAAAATGTCAGTTCTGTGGCAGAACGTGGTTGGGTTCTTTGGAGGCAGGAGAAAACACGAGGGCTGGAACAATGCCTGACCTTTTCAGCGTGGCGGTGAACTTACAGTAGAAGGACCCAAGAGGCCCAAATCTGCTGTGGAAAACTGCAACTGTCAGGTTTTGTTTTTCCTCGCGTTTTTCATCTGAGATTTTTTTTAGCCCAGCACAGGGTTGATTTGTTATGCTTGATCTCCTCTGAAGGATTCTTATTCATACAGGTGCTGAGCTGGGGATGTGGTGGAGCAGGGTGAGTGATCCGAGGTGGCATCAGCAGAAGTAAGGGTCAGAGAACAGGGCCTGATGCCTTGTGGCATCCCGATGAGATGTAGCTGGACAGGTGAAGTCCTCCGTGCATCATTGATCCTTTGCATTTGATCCCAGGCACACAGGTGTGGGGATGGACATGGCACAGACTTAAATGTGATAGGACTTCTTTTCTCCAAGGCTGGGGAACCCCAAGGCTGAGGAGCTTCAAGACCAAGAAGTCAGGACTTTTCTCCAACCCAGAGAGCTCCAAGCTGAGCTCATCCCTGCTGCTTCTCTCCCAGGACAGGGACCTTGTCCAAGCCCTGGGGCACATGGGCTGGGAGCAGTTTCTCTACATGCATGTCCTGATTTTGAACAGGTTTGGCTTTTTGTAGGAGTAAAGTTACTGGGGAGGTTTTTTATTGTCAGCTCAGTAGATTAATCTCTGACACCAGAGCCTGGGTGATGAGAGTTGCTTCTCTGACTGAATTGGATTTCTGCATTAATCACGCCTGGTGCATTTCTGCGTATAAAGTGTATATAAATTTGTATGCCGAGTCTTGCACTCGGAGGCTTTGAAGGCAGGATAATAGCTTTGGAATTGAATCTTCTAATGCTGTGGGCAGATTGTTAACAAAAACGAGGGCTTCTTGTGGTATAATTCATCCAAAACAATGGGCATCTTAAAGTCCCAGAGAGATTGCAATCAACTTCGGGCCGTGTAGAACTGATTGCTGTCACACCGCCACCGCCACCGAGCTGCACGTTTGGAACCCGGTGTGGGGAGCAGGTTATGGGCACTTAACCATATGCTGATATGGAAAAGATATTCTGCATCTTCCAGGCGGAAATGGATTATTAACTCATCACCGTGTAATGGCTTACTACCAGCCAATTTAAACACGTGGTTGCCAAGCAACCTGTAATGTATGTGTACATATATGTGTGTATGCACGCGTGATTTAAATGTACCCGTGTTTTAAAGATATAAAATATTTATTGATGTTTACATTTGCCCGCTCGATGTTTGTTTTAAACACGCCTTTTCATGCCTGTGAGGTTTTAAGGTCGTGTGGATTTGAGAGCTGGACCTGCAGCGGGGAGTGTGGAGCACAGACTTCCCCTGATGCTTGTCCGTGGTCACTGTGCTGCAGCTGATGAGTGATAATTCCCGCCTCATGATAACTCCCGTGTCAGCTGTGTTCACATGAAAATGCACTGCCAGAGCTTTTCCACAGGTTTAAATAGGAAGCATTTGCTTTGTAGCCTTCCAGCAAAAGTCATCATTTCTCAAGGATGCAGCAGGAGACAAAGAAAGGGAACATTCCTCTCTGTTAAAGAAGACCAGAGGCTCCTGTACCCATGAAAGTACCGATGCAGTGATAAGCGTGGGCTCAGCCTGCAGGGGCCACATCCCTTGGTGTGTTGGCACCTCTGCACTGGGATGTGGGAGCCAACCTGCCTCACCTGGATGGGTGTGCAGCCTCCTGTCACATCATGTCCTGCTTTGCAAGCTTTTGTTTCTGCTTCTCTCCTCCCACAGGTACACGCTGCTTCCCAAGGGAGTTCTCCAGATAACGGGACTGAGGGCAGAAGACAGTGGGATATTTCACTGCGTTGCCACCAACATCGCTAATGTGAAGTTCAGCCGGGAGGCCCGACTCACTGTGTCAGGTTAGTACCAGCCACACTGTCCTTCCTGCCTCTCTGTCTTCTTCCCTCTGCTGTTCTGGGCCAGGACAGTTTAGGAGAGCTTCAGGCTGACAGCACTGAGAGGTGTTCCTCTGTCCAGCCACAACACCTCCTGTGTTCTGGGCTGTTATTAGTTCCTGCCAGATCAGTCCATTTGATAGCAGATAAATCTGTCTCTTTGCCTGTAAATTAGTGCCAGTTTCTGGATTGAGGGAGGACAGTGAGAAAATTGAGTTACAGCAGCTTTACATTAAATAAATTCTTTTGGAAATGTGGAAGATTCATCATTTCCTTATGAGACCTGCCCACTCTGGAAGTAATTGCAGCACGCAGGGTGATCAATTCTTTATCTAATGAGGGAATTGTAGGCTATTAGCATTGCATGGACTGAAGCAGGCTAACCTTCCTTTGGAAGATGAGAAGGAGAAACCCTGAGCACCCCAGGCTGAGTTTTGGCTTGGTTCTTTATCCACATTTGAAGTCAGTGAATGAAATAGGTTTTCACCTCAGAAAGCTTTGGCTGAAGAAATACTGGTGCCTTATGGTCTCCTTCCCACAAAAAAAGGCCAAAATCACATACTTGCTATGTGGCTTCTTGCTGCCCAAGGTGGGGTGTGATGATCAAGCAGCCATGAGGGAATGACACCTTTGTGCCCTGTTGGAAATGCCTTTCATTTGTTCGGATGTCCTTGTATGAAAACAGGACAGTTTCCTTCTCCTGGATGTCAGGGCACTTGGGGGTTACCTTCAGGGAAGATAAAAATGCCAAAGAAGTGGTCACTGCAAATTGTGGCTGTGTCCTGCTGGCAGGGTGGGCTCTGAGATACAGGACTCTGAGTCAGAACCCCCCTAAGATTCTGGGTACCCTCTGTGCTCCCCTGGGACAGCAGTGGTGAGGCATCTGTGGCTCTCCAGTGGGGGACATTCCAAATTCCCTGTGGAAATGGGGATTACATCTTTGGAGATAAGAGGCAAGGGAAGTCTGCACAGGGCAGGTTGGGTGTGTGCTTCTCTTTGAGCTTTTTTTATATGCAGCAAAAGGTCTTTCCCTCGAGCTGCGATCCTCCTGTCCATCAGGTACACATAATTGCTGGTACCCGGTAGCTGGAGGCTCATCAGCGTGCAGTCACATCTCACAGCTTCCCATCACCCTCCAAAACGCTGCCTGGCCAGTGGTTCTGGAGCAGAGACTTTAACACCTGTGCTGAGTGTCAGATGAGCCTCTGCCAACAGTGAAAAAGCAGCACGTGTGAAACGGGGTGAAGCCGAGGGAAGAGTGATGCTGTGTGTATCAACTCTGACGGGGAAAGAAAGCAGGTTAACTGGTTCTGAAAGACCTGGGAGCTTTTGGTGCCTGTTACTTATCTGTTTTCTTGATCTATTTGAACAGTAGCCACGTGGAGGGAAAAAAGAACAGTAAATTATCGACGTGGTGAAGTTCTTTGTGTCAGTTTACTGGCCTGAGTTATTATTTCTCGCAGGGCAGAAAGCACTAGTTGTTCTCGTCTGACCATCCCTCATTTCAGATGGATATTTTCCAGGTTTCCTGTCTGTGAAACATTTGTGGGTTTTTTCTCTTCCTTAAAGCAGTTGGATGATGGATACAGGCACCATGTGTAAGTGTCTGTTGAAGGGTTTGGACCATGCTTCAATGCCTGCACATCAGCAGAGCTGCTGTAATGGGACATTTGCATGGAAAACCCGTTGCACTGGGTTAAACCTCCATGGAAAAGGTTTCTGCTCTGTGGTGTTTGCTAAGAGCACACAAATATCTGTTAGACCAGGGCAGCAGGTATGTGTTAGGCTTTGGCACAGCTGCAGAGGCTGTGGTGAACCGCAGAGGTGGCACAGAGACGTTTCTTCACTGGTGTGGGGGTTGTGTCAGTAAATACTGAGCTCATGTGAGGGCTGCTGTGCACGTGGAGTTTGGCATGGTGGGGTAACCAATATTCTTGCAAATCTTTGTGTCACCTCCCACTTGTGTCACGAGATGAAGGGAATGGTTCTCTCAGCTCTCCATCATGGCAGGAGGGCTCCCTCTTTTCCTAACAGGGCAGCAACTTCAGCCATTGCTTCATCCAGAGAGAAGCACTAAGTCTGTCTGCCTGGGGTTTCCAACCAAGCCCTGACTGGGGAGAGAGGAGGGAGAGGAAGAGGGTGGGCTCTGGAAGGCTGTGTGCCCTGCAGGGCACTGCCACACCCTGGCTGGAGAGGAAGAGGAGGGTGGCTGCCTGCGGGGGTGAAGGACCCTGCTTGCAGTGCTTTCCCTCCCCTCCCTGGTTGCAGGGCTGCCGGCAGCGAGCGGTGCGGGGATGTCTTCCAGTCCTGCTGATTGATTATTTTCAAGTGCCTGCTTAGCAGAGCTGCTCCCGAGGGGCTGCCTGCCTCTCTGCACTGACACCTTCCCAGTGTGAGCTGCATCTCTCTCTGCTGCTGTCCTTTTGATCAAGATCTGGCAGGCGACGCTCCCGTCCCTGCTGGAGTGCCTGTCACTGCTGGCAGTGCCGGGGACCTCCCTGTCCTCACCTCGATTGCTGCTGGTGGAGTCCCTGGGGACCACAGGCATCATTAGAGCCTTTTTCCCTTTCAGAATAAATCCCCCCTGTGCTGCCCTGACCCCTGTTGAGCTCCAGCAGCGCTCCCCTGCCACGAGTCCCTTGTTTTGTCACTCCTTCCTCCCCAACCCTGCATCAAAGGGCTGTTCTGGTTGTAGAAGGAAACCCCCTCCTTGATGGTGGGGCACGGTCAGCCCCTTTGCGTGGTGCTGATGTCTGACTGCAGCATCCCTGCTGGATCACTGTCTCATCTGCCCCTGGAGCTGGCACTGTCATGGGCATTGGGCTCAGCAGCAAAGCTACAGAACCATTCCATGGCCTTTGCAGAGGGTGAGCAGCAGTGCCACTTCCAGAGCTGGGCAGGGTTTGCCCAGACTCAGGGAGATGAACCCACATTCCAAAACCTGAATGTCTGCTTAGGACTCAGAGTATAAATCAGAGTGAGATTATTAAAATATTTTATTGTCAGAATAGTGTGTTTTATAAATTCTGCTTTGATCTCAGCTCCCGTTTGCTGATATTCTTGGGTGACCTTGGACAATTCATTTCATTTCTCTGTGTTTTGAAATATTGAAATCGCTGTATAATACGCTGATAATACGGTATTATTCTAAGCATGAACATTTAGTATTGTGATTTAGAACAATAAATCTACATGGGTTTTAAAGGCACTCCGAGGTACTGAGGGGAAGGTATTGTTTTTCAGATCTCTTGGGGTTAACCAGCCGGTCATATGAATTTATTGTGCATTCTGGTTCTCATCAAAAAATCTGCATTTTATGACTTGCAGTGAAATGCATTTAGTGAGAAAGTCAGCTCTTAAGTCACACTGACACGGTGATTTTTCTTGGATTTTGCCCATTTACACATGAGCTCAGAGTCACTTTATCACTCCTCGTTTAGCTCCTGTAGGAACAATTAACAGATGAGGTACTCTGATCCCTTTTGCCCTTGGACCACTGTGAAATCCCCCTGCTACACCCTGACTGCAGCCCCTGAGCTGCTGAGAAATGATAACACTGGGAAGTGCAGGAAGAAAAGAATGTTTTTCTTGGAGAAAAGCCCCTGCAGACAGTTTTTGGTGGATCACTTGTCTTTAACAAGCTTTTTGGACATTGGAAAGTCCATGGAGAGGAGTCAGTGTGGGATGGTCCAGCCAGGGGCTGTGCTCCCCTGCCCTCCCTGTGCCCCCCTCCTGCTCGGGGGCACACGACCAGCACAAGTATTTCTCTCTGCAGGTGTACAGAGCTTTCTTGCCAGCAGCAGCTGTCAGATTGATGGAATTCCTTAAACACTGCTTGACCTCAGCATTTCTGGAGTGTAACCCAGCTCTCATCGGAGATGGGGAGAAAGACTAATGCAGAGGTTTTCAGTGTTCCTGTTTACTGATAGAGAACTGAGAATATCTCTTGGTTTTCCTCCTCTTGTGCTCCCAACAAATGGGAGTAAAGGCTGCAGGGACATTTGGCCCAGGGATAAGGTACTTTTTAGGGACTCAGAGGATTTGGCTTCAGCTGTGGTATTCCTGACACAGGATGGTGGTTTTGTCCTGTACTCTTGTCCTGTCTAGTGAAAAGTGTTTTCTTTTGCTTGTCCTGTGCCTGGATTTTATTTTATTATAAATCTGTGCATCATCTTGGGTGATGGGTTTCATTCTTGGTTGCTGCCACTTGGTGCTACTGTAATGCAAATAAATGATTAGTGATTGTGTTGTGAGCAGTGAATGTGTCACAATTAGAGGAGTGGGATGCATCCTCTCCCTGCAGGAAAATGGAAGGGAAATGACAACCCCATGGGCTGCAGTCATCAGAGGAGCTTCACCTCTCAAAAAGATCCTCAGCAGGAGTCAGGGACTGGCACCTCCATTGCTCTGTGTCCCAGGACAGGGCTTTTGGAGCAAATGACACCCAGCAGCAAGAGAGGCTGCTCACAGAGACAGATTTAGGCATTGTGGACTGCATGGATTACTTTATGGCTTGAGATGCTGAAAGATGAAGCGATTCCTTCATTCATTTGTATTCCTGCTGTCCTGTATCTTGTGTCCTCCCTACATACCATGGTTTTCCTGGACATCTGCTCTCTGCAGTTCACAGTGCAGGTCCTTCTTTACTCTCCTGATATCCCTGTGTTAACAGAGCTGTTTGTGGCTGGTCAGTTAGCTCAGGGGTTTTCCCCAGGAGTATCAATGCACACTTAAAGCATGTTCAGTGTGACTGTCACACAAAGAGGTGCTCCTTTTGTTTCAGGTGCATCTCAACTTTATTGAGGATTACACCAGCCACATCATTTAGAGTCCTAGAGAGGTTTGGGTTGGAAGGGACCTTAAAGATCATCTTGTTCCAACCCCCTGCCATGGGCAGGGACACCTTTCACGAGCCCAGGTTGCTCCAAGCCCCATCCAACCTGGCCTTGTACACTTCCAGGGATGGAGCATCCACACCTTCTCTGGGCAGCCTGTGCCAGGGCCTCTCCACCTTCACAGTAAAGAATTTTCACGTATATCTAACCTAATTTTCCCCTCTTTCAGTTTGATCTCATTACTCCTTGTCCTTTCCCTACATTTCCCGATGGAAGAGGAAATGCGCTTAGAAGAGACGTACTTAAAGGATGCGTGAAGTCCTCAATGTTTCCTCTTAGCAGGAGATATCCAGATGCCTTTTAACGATGATTCTGTCCTTTCAGGCTCCCACTCCACCGTTTACAAGGACCCCATGATCCTCGTGGGGCCGGAGAACCTCACGCTGACAGTGCACCAGACGGCAGTGCTGGAGTGCATCGCCACGGGCAACCCCCGGCCCATCGTCTCCTGGAGCCGCCTCGGTAAGCCCTGGGGTCACTGGGATTTCCTGCTCCTCCTCCCCATAGCCATCATGTGGGAAATAGGTAGATGCCACTGACTATTTTATACAACAAGCGATTCACCCTCTCCCTTCCTACTAAAGCTAATTGTAGGCTTGAAGTGCTTCTTATCCTCGTGTCTACGCTGGTTTTTCTCTCTGCCAAGATCCTGTTTTCAGCTGTTAGAGAAGTGGGTTGGTTAAACCTGTAGATGTTTCTTGAAAGGTGATAATTTTATCTTTTCTCAAGTGACAGCATCTTCTGCTGCTGCATCAAAAACATCACCACTGTTGGCCTAGAGAAGC
Source organism: Platyrinchus mystaceus (assembly GCA_035041135.1). Lineage (NCBI taxonomy): Eukaryota > Metazoa > Chordata > Aves > Passeriformes > Tyrannidae > Platyrinchus > Platyrinchus mystaceus. The sequence continues at coordinate 2,852,240 of JAWWLV010000018.1, forward strand.
AAAATCATACGTAAACACATCTTTCACGTAAAAACAGACTTGAAAGAAACTTGCTACCTGTTCAGGGAGTTTTAAAACAATTTTGAGGGAAAGTGAGTGTTTAAAGTAGTGTGTCTGAAGCTCTTAGAAAACAAATGCTTGCTGCTGGGGTCCACGATATGTTTTTAAATCAGCACGGAAACCAGAGGTAGTGTCAGATGGCATCATACAAGTGGTGAAGAGCAAAGGGCTGTGTTTTTCCAAGGGTTATTTTAGGTTCTAACTTTGTGATAATAGCTTGGAAACTATTTTGCTCAGAGCAACACTTCCATTGCCCTACAGAAACCTGTGCTGAGCAAAAAGCTGATGGATTTTGTTTTATCTTCCAGAGCTTGTAACTCTGCCTGTGTGCGTGGTATTGGGTTGGGCTCACTTAGTGTTTCCCAAGCTGTTGGGGTCCACAAGTGATGTTGCTTTTGGGATGCTCATCTCCCCATGTTCCCCAAGGTGGCTGTGAAGCACAAACAGGGGTAATTCTGTCTCATGCTGCTGTGCTGGCTGTGGGACTTCACCCCCATGGCTCTCCAAGGGCCAGGGTCCAGCTCATGGGCAGGGTGACTTCCCACTCCAGAGCTCTCTGACAGGGAATGAGGACACGTACCCAGCATCAATTGCATGATTTTTCCATGTTTGCCCTCCTGCTTGCATCCTCTGGTGGCTTGTAAAATCAACCTGTCTCTGCCTCTAGCTGCTTTTTTTGCCTCCGGAGCCATAACCATCAGATTGATGCTGTTTTAAAGATTCCCCAGACACGCTGTATCACTGGTTTGGTTCTCCTGGACACAAGGCAGCTCTACGTTAGCACTCAACTATAATAAACTACTTTATAATTGCCTTAATTATAAGTGCTTATTACCTTCTTCAAAACACTTGTCTCCATAGAGCAGTGCAATAATGAAGATGTAATAGCACCGTGCGATGTTTGTCTGGACGGTCTGAGCTCAGCATTGCCTTCCACCAAAAATAAATACCCACTGCATGCAGCACTGGGGCAGAATGAGAGCTGAAAGAGATCCTGTTATTTTTCCCTCCCCTTCAGCAGGAATGGTTCCTGTCCAAAGCATCACAAGGTCTTGTTTATATGACTGTGATGTGGCACATGCACAGGCTCTCTGATGACTTGGTGGGTTTGTCGTCTCTTTGTAGCCATTGTGGAAGCGCTTTCATGTCTCTGTGTCTGTGTGATCAGGAGGAGGGAGAGGGTTTATGCTGGACAGGGAGATCCTCAGAGTATCTGTCATCTCTGGCTTCCTCCCATGGGGAGGTCTTCCTGAAGTTCCTCCTACAGAGCTGGTTTAGCTTAGATAACCAGTTAATGTCACAGAATCGTTAGGGTTGGAAGGGACCTCTGGAGATCACCTCATCCAAGCCCCCTGCCAAGGCAGGAATATACTCAACTTAGGAAAAAACCCCCCTCTTAATCCATAAAAAAAATCCATGGCCACGAAGTCTTAGAGAGGTGCAGCTGATTTAGCAATAGTCCTGACTTAATTTAAACAAAAAAAGTCAATTCTGTGTGAACGCCTCTCTTGCCTGGTCGAGGTAAAGAAGAGCTGTGGCATTGCTGGGCTTTGCACAGGGCACGCTGCTGTTTTGGAGTCTCCCTCTGATCCCCTTTGCTGACAGTTTTGACATTGTGGCATTTCTTCTGTCAAAAAGGAGCAAAAGAACAATTTTGCTTTCACAGCTTTCTGGTGCAGGGGAAAGCAAGCCATAAACACCATTTGCACTTTTTGCTTTGGCTTTGCTAAAACCTGGCTGGTTGTCAGTGGGAAAGGCAGCTATATTTTGCTTGAAGGGAATCAATCAAATTCTGGGCCAGTTTTTGAGTGTCACACAATCAATTTTGAATTTATTTTCCTAGGGAATATGTTGTAGCCCCCTGACCACAAACAGAATTCCTGTGTCTTGCCGTGCATGAAATGTCAACATTCATTAGAGAGCAGGCTCTGAGAGAGATGTAAAATCATTAAGGGTTTGTTCAGGGAAGATAGGGCTTTTCCTTTCAGAGCTACGCACTTCAGGCTTGGACCTGTATGTGTGCACAAATGAATATCCTGGGCACTTACTGCAAAGCCTTTTGAATGAACGACGATTTTAGTGTATCCTTACCCTTTAACTGACAGGCCACTGAGCTGGCCTCCATAAAAGGTACCAGGGCAGAATAATAAACTATTTAGAGAGATATAGAAAAGTGAGGCGAGAAAGAAAGGACAGTGATTATCTGATAGCGTTATACAGAAGTTGTCAGAAAGGGCCCCACAATGGGAAGGAAATTACTAAAGAGGGAGCCATTCAAGAAGTAAACTATACAACAATTGTAGGAGCCAATTAATTGGTAACTTATTGGACACAGAAGCTTGCAATAGATGGCTGACTGGTTGACAGGAGCACCGTTCCCGTAAGTGTTTAGAAATAATAGAGTAAATTTCACCACTTCACATACTGAATAGTCAACTGTTGCAATGTACTCTAAATATGCTAATCCACAGTGCCCAGTGTCCGCCCGAGCAGGAGACCCATGTGTCTAAAAAGTGGAAGGCTACTATGACACAATACAAAGAATTCACAAAAGACCTAAATGATCAACATTAGAAAGTTGTTACTGTCTTTCTACTTGCTACTTATCAAAGAAAGGCGTTGGTGTTGTTGCATATTCATATCGCCTGGCACGTTTTAAGGGGGCTCCGTAATTGGTGCCGGTGTGCCAATCACCCGGCTAGCAGGCAGAGTGGGCTCCAGAAAGCATCACATACACCTTGGGAAAATAAATAACGCGGCTCCCAAACCGCAGGCGTCTTTCATCCAGACTCCATCCCAGCAGGGAACACGGAAGTACCTAAAGGAAGGGCTGGAGAGGGAGTTTTTGAGAGGGCGTGCGGTGATAGGTCAAGGGAGGATAGCTTTAAGCTGAAAGAGAGTAGATTTATTTTGGATATCGGGAAGAAATTCTTTACTGTGAGAGTGGGGAGTCCCTGGCACAGATTGCCCAGAGAAGCTGTGGCTGCCCCATCCCTGGAAGTGTCCAAGGCCAGGTTGGACAGGGTTTGGAGCAACCTGGGATAGTGGAAGGTGTCCCTGCCCATGGCAGGGGGTTGGAACTGGATGGTCTTTAAGGTCCCTTTCAGCCCAAACCATTCTATGATTCTGTGAAGTCCCTACTAGGCTGTAGCTGGAGCATTTTTTGGGAGCATCTCCCATTTGGAGAATGGTCTCCTTTATTTGGGTCTGTCTGCTCTTCCCAACAGCTGAACCTCCCCCTTCTGTCCTCAGCAACTGACCATCGACAGAGACAATCTCTCTGACATTTTTTCACAGACTGGCTTGTTTTCAGCCCTCAAATTTTCTTCTTTTGACTTCATAAAAAGAAGTAGAAGGTCATGTTAAATGAGCAGTGGTTTCAAGCCTGCATGGGTCCCGAGAGCCCTGGGAACTGAGCAAGTGTTAGCTTTTGCAGTCTTTCAGCTCTCCTCCATGGAGACATGACTTGGTGATGGCAAGTGATGCTGGGGTTCACAGGGTTTGGATTGGCTGATCCAAGCCACTCTTCAGGTCTCTGTGGAAAGAAAACAGGGTTAAACTAAATAACAACCTTTGCAAAGCAGGTGTGAGATGTAAATCCCTCAGCACAGCAGTTCTGCAAAGTGCTGAGCTTTCAGGATGCAAGGAATTTCTTGTGTAAACATTCTTTATTATTTATATGTGTTGTCAGTGTTACTAAGTTGGACTAGATATTAGCTGAAGACCTTCTAACTGACTGTGGGACTGCTCAGGCTGAGTGAGGCACAGTAGAGTGAGAAGAATGGGAAAGTAGAGGTATTTCTATAGAAGCCCTTTTCAGTGCTCTTGGGAAGAGAGGAGTTGAGTGAGAGGTGTCTGGGATGATCTGGCACAGTGATCTTTGCTGGCTGTTAGAGGTGGTCACACTCTCTGACCCAAATGGCAGATCCCTGAGGTTTCTGAGCTTGGAGAGCTTTGTTTTCCAGGGAAATGAAAGATTCTTGGTTGACAGGAGATGTTTCTTCAGACCACCACACCTCTAGTTAATAGTTGGAGCCAGAGAGAATACTGAGGATGTATTGATGCTGTTATTTGGACTGTGGGGAGTACCTGCTGCAGGCTGGGTCTTTGCATGCTTAATTTATGGAGCTTGTTATAAATAATACAGTAAAACTACTGACATTCAAGTCACATTTCTGTGGTATTTGTCAAGGCAATGATGTGATGAAGGATCCAGGTATGGCCACTTTGCATCTTTCACTGATGTCATCCCTCCCTCGAGAGAGATTTGATTTTTACGCCTATTGTAAATACAGATTTCCAAAAGGTCTAATTTAAAAGATGAAACCAAGTTCAATTTGAATTTAATTCAGACCTCTCTACACTTCAGTTCAAGTGCTGTTTGGAAGGAATGGTTCCTTGTTACTGCTCATTAAATGTGGGACAGGTCATGTTTTACTGTCCTTTTAATGACTGAGCCATTTACTGCAGCAGTGGCTTGGCCAGCTATGTGATCATTTAATCATTTAATGGCATTGTTTTTCTCTCTCTAAAAGACCTGAGCTTTTTTCTTTGCAATGCAAATAATGAAAGGGTCTGGCATTGCCTGCCTAATGAAGTAAGGAAACCTTTAAGTTTCAAAACTTCCTGCCTTTCCATGAGGACCCAAGCACTGGCTGGGCAGCAGGTTGCAAAGTGGCATTTCTTGGTTGATGATTGGTTTGTCCCTCTCCTTGAGCGCTGCTTTGCCTTCGTGTTTTCCCAATCTGTTCCAGAACCTGCTGGTTATCAATGCCCCAAATCCTCATAATACTCTTTATTATGCAAAGTGTGATATTACATCTAAAGCAGGTGATTGCAGGATAACTTTTAACTAGCCCTGCAAGCTGTCTGTGTTGGAGCAGGAAGCTCATGGCAGGATTATGACACATTCCAGTAGAGCTTCCAGGAGGAATTTTTCAGGTGAATTTTTCCTTCTACTAGCCACAACTTTGAAGCACAAAACACAGATTTTTCTGCTGTAGCAGAGCACACAAATGTGGAGGGCTCTTGGGATGCTCAGGTGGGGACATCACCAGGGCTGGTTCTTGCTTCTCCCATTTCTGCAGGTTCTCCATGAGCAAACTTGAGAGAAGAACTGAATTCCCATTTCCCAGCTGATGAAAGTGTGCTCCCTTAAGCTGCTCCTCCAGTGAAATTCCTCCCCTGCCTTGCCCCTCTGCTCAGACACCCTGACACGTGCTAGGCCTGATTTAGAGCTGCCTTTGTCAGACAGTGCCTTAAAACACAAATCAATGAAACAATAAAAAGCAATAGCCTGATACTAATGAAACACGTTGTAATTAGAGCTGGCTGGGAATTTTCCAGAGAAAACAGGCTTTGTTGGAAAAAAAAGTGAATTCTGTGATACTGAACTATGTCACATGCCTCAGATCCATCCTTCAGGGTGGAGGCAGCCCTTTCCAGTTTCCCTTCCAAGCCAAAGCATCTGAGGAGATGTAACCCCCAGCTCAGAGCCTGGCTCCTTGGCCCTGAGCTGCTGGAGTTGAAAATCCAGTCTTCATGTGTTTTTCAAAGCCACAAAAAAAATCCCTCAAGGGTTAGCAGGCAAAAAAGTGTCACTTCTGGGTCGGGAAGTCCCCAGGTCATAAGTTGCTGGTGACTGGGAGAGTGCATCAGGGAAGCACTGCTGCAGGCTCACCGGACTTCTTCCCAGAGCCTCTCCATTGGAAACAGGCTGCTGAGCTGGTTGGATCCTTGGCAGTCTAATATAAGAACCCAGGCAATGGCTTGCAGAAGCTGAGATGATTTACCTTGGTTCAGCCTCTTTATTGAACTGTGTCCTGCAAAGAGCATCAGCTGAATCCCATTGACCTTACTTGGCAAATCCCAGGAACAGAACGTGGCACCACTCCGTAAGTGCGTAGGCTGGACCTCACCGAGGGCTGTGTCCTGGGGAACCTCACACAAAGCTCCAGCACGTGACTCTTGTCCTCCTCCCCTTCTTTCAGATGGTCGCCCTATTGGTGTGGAGGGGATCCAGGTGCTGGGGACAGGAAACCTCATGATCTCAGACCTCACCGTGCAGCACTCTGGGATCTACGTGTGCGCTGCAAACAAACCCGGCACCCGCGTGCGCAGGACGGCCCAGGGCAGCCTCGTGGTGCAAGGTGAGCAAACCCTCCACACAGCCCCTGGGCACTGTCATGGGGTGGGTTGAACAGCTGCTGACTGCACTCTGATGGTACCAGACACGTGGTTTCCCAAGTGGGTGTGTCTGTGTCCCACACAGGTGAGTAGCAAATGGGTATCATTCGCCTGTGGCCTCAGCTGTAAGAGTTGGAATGGTTTCCCACCCCATCACAGGCATTTATGTGGCTTAGCAGACATCAGTTCTTTGTTGTTATTATACTTTTAAATCTCAGCAGAAAGCCTGGGCTGAATTAATCAGCCAAATTTGTCTCATAGTCCTCAGCGATACAAGGGCATGATCACTGTTCTCATATTGGACACCTCTGAGTGGCAGATATCACTCCTGCAGTGATATCCAGCAGTGGGTACCACTCATGGAGTATTGCTCTCCAACTGAAATGGCACCAATTTCCAAAAAACCATTTCCAAAACATCTGCAAGACTGTTTTCTTCAGCAGTAGATTCTGTGTCTGAGCCTGTTGCTGTGACCTGAGTGAAGCACCCTTTGGGGGCCATGCCCATGGGATGCAGGTTTCTCCTCTTCCCACAGCAACTGTCCTGAAATGCTATTTGTAAAGGGCAGTTCGGCCCAGAGTAGAGATCAGCACTGAAAAAACCACACAAATCCCCTCCACATGCTCTGTGCAACCAGTCTCCATGGTGAGGGGAGCCAGGCAAGTATTTGAGAAGGCAAACCCAGCTGGCAGCGTGCTCTGAATGGCAGCAATCCGCCCCTGATTACAGGCACTCACCTCCTCTTCAAGCTCGTCCACTTAAAGCATCTCGTGCTCTCATCAGTTCACTCATTAACTATTGACTGATGATATCCTGAATCTAAAATTACACACCTCCTGCCGGAGCTGCTAATTGAACCTTTCATGCTGGTGATGGGCAAAGTGCCCTGCTCCAGCCCTGATGCTCACCTGACAGATCCCAGGAGCTGGTGGTGATCCAGCCAGCCACGGAGGAGCAATGTAGAAAGGGTGCTTGTACAGGGCTGCTCATGCCCCCTGAGCCTCAGGTGCTGATCAGACATGAGAGGAGGTGAAAACTCTGTTTCTTTTGCTCTTGGATTTCTGGGTGAGCAGTGCAACCAGAGGACCTCCCAACTGGGACAGCTATGAGTCCCCTTATTAATAAACACCAATCCAGGCATTAAGAGCAAGTTTGCTATAGATAAAACCCTTTGGAGCTGCTACAGGACAGCTCTGCACATGGTACATGTAGCAGAGGCTTCCTAAGCCCAAAAGCAGCCAAGCTGATGTCCAGGAGGAAGGGAGGCAGAGCCAAAAGAAGTTACTTGGAAAATCAATGGAATTCTAAAAATACAGCTACTGAATTCTGTTGACTGCTCCTGTTAACAACTGGATGAGAGAGTGAAAGGTAGCACAGCCTCTCATTGCTGCACATCAGTAGCTTTTTGGAGAGTGGAACATCACTCCCTGGTGCTGGAGTTCAGCTGGGGTAGAATTCCTATGTATTTTTGCCTAGGGAACCAAGATGAGAATTTGCCCCTAAAATGTTGATCACAGACTGTTGGAGCCCAGCCTCGCTGTGGGGCAGGGATGCTCTTGTGTTCAGCATCTGCAGAGAGGCTGGCAGTGGTATGGAGCAGTGTGGCCAGTGTGTCCTTGGTGTAGCCCTTAGACATGAGCTGCAGTGTTGCCCATGTTTTTTGGGGGACTGTTGTTGCCTGGAGGAGGGTAATGGCAGACCCTGGCCAGGCAGCTGAGCTCATCCCAGGTTTGCTCACCCTCCCTCTGGCAGCAGCTTTTCCTTCCTCTGCATCTCATTTTGCCTGAATTTTCCAGCTGAGAGGTACAAATGATTGCTGTTCAGGTTTGTCTGGGAAGAAAACAGCGATAATGACTGACATGGGAGACTGTGGGTTTTATCTTTGTCAAGATGTCAGCGATGCAAATTACATCCGTAAAGAGAAGAAAAGCAAAGAGCGGGCTATCAAAAGCCTGGTTGGAGAGGAAGTTAGCACAGGGCTAGGACAATACAGCGTCCTCAAAGCAGCCAGGCCAGGTACTTGCTGCCTTTATTCAGGGGCCCTTGAAGTGCCCGGAGGCACAAATTAACTTGCCCCGCGTCTTTTGAAGGAGGGACGTTTTATAGGTGGGAAACTCGGGGAGAAAGGGCGATGTTTCCTGTTGTAAGGCTGGCGCTGAGCCCCATCCTCCCTCCTGCTGCCAGCAGTGGTCCTTGTCCCATCACGGCAGCTGCATGGGCAGAGTTGTCCCAGCACAGGGCTCTGCTCTTCCTCCTGCAATAATGTCCTTTCCCAGTGCAGGCTTTCCTTCAGATCGTCTAACGCCATCTTATTATCTTCCTGGGAATTCCTCCTCCCTCCAGAGGGGAAGGCGTCAATCCCCCGCTCCCTCCCTCCCCGCCCTCCCCTGGCCATTTAGGCTCCTTTGATCTCTTTTGTAAGGTTCTCACACAAGAAAGTTTCCATTTTCCCTTCAGATCCCGGCGCAGCCATTTGAATATTGCTTTGTGCCGGGCTGCCAGTGAAAGTCTCACGGGGGGAGTTGTGGAAGGGCCGAATGCGGCGCCGGCTGAAGCGGAGGGTGTGTGTGCATGTGGGGCGAGGGAAGAGCAGGCCTCGGTGCAAAGGAAAAAAACATATCAAAGCGCTTTCCCTCTACCTCCTGTGCAATCTTTTGTGCTTTATTATGTGTTTGGTGTCATAACAAACTGATGGGCTGTGAATGGCCAGATGGTCACCAGTGTTCTCCACTCCACGCTTCATTTCCTCCTGAAAGCTATGCAGAAAAATGAGATCCCATCTCATAAATGAGGGCCCATCTTAAGGACACGGGTTTGAAGACTCTGCTGACAATGACTGCCTTGTTTGCCTTGCTTTCTGCTGGCAGGACCGGGCAGCGCTCCTTGGTCCAGCAGATCCGGCCACCGCTGCGCTTCCTGATGTTTCTTCCATGGTTCTCGCTCGCTGGCATCACAAGCCGTGGCTACTGGGTGGAATTCAGAAGCAGATGTATTGCAGTTGCTGTGGCTTAGGCTTTGCTCTGTGTTACTTGGTTTGTCCTTTGAGTTTAGCCCTAAATTCGTGCTGCAGGCCAGTTTCAGTATGTGCTGCTCGAGTCAGTGTTCCCCATGGACAGTTCCCCCAGTTCCCTTCCTGTCCACATTTTCCTTCTCAAGAGGAGCCACCACACAGGGACAGGTGGGCACTCAAATCTTGTCCATCAGGATGCTGGAGTGAGCTGGGGTGTCTGAGCCCTCAGCAGCATTCTCCCAGGACCACACCAGTAGGTGATGTGGGAACATATCCCACTGCTGTGGAGCTCCAGCCTGCACCTTGCTGGGACGAGAATGTCATGAGTGCTGAAGGACAGCCTGAACGACAGCTTCCTTGAGTGGTCCCTGCCTGTTCTCCAGGGAACATGGGCACAGGTTCCATCTTTGGTCCTTGCAGTCCCCATCACTGCTACTTACATCACTCACATAATCTGGGCATCCTCTGTAGTCAACAGAGAGAAGCCAAGTGAGCAGCAGTTGTCTTAAATCTGCTGTCACCGGTTGCTGTGCTTGACTGACTTCCCTGTTGACCTGCCTTCTGCTTTATGCCCTTATTGTAGGTGCCAGTAGCCTGATTTATGAGGTTTTGTTGTTTCCATGTTATTCTTCCTTCTCCTCACCCCAGCCTCCCTCCCTCCCCCTGCCACAGGCTACTTGAGAATTATTGACCCTTCATACTGAGGTGCAGTATGGATCCATTTGGTACTGGAGCATTGGCTGTCAGTGCTCCCTAATCCTTAGGCTCTTCTCAGTGACCTGTCGGTGCTCCCTGATCCTTGGGACCTTCTCTGAGCCATCAGGTGCTGCAAGGAGAGTGAAGCTCCCTTGGGGGACGCACTGGTGTCCCTGCTGACCTGAGGTGTCCCCAGAGAGATGGAGCCCATCCAGGTCTGCCGTTACAACCCGCTGTGACAGTGCATCTTCACTGCTATCACAGTTTGCTGAGCACAGTAAAAGCTATTGAATCACTTCGTTAACGATTCTGGGGGTGGTTTGAAGTGTTATTGCTTTTGGATACCAATGTCACGCCTTTAAATATTCATTACAACTGCATGATCCCCTCCCTCCCATTAAGTCTTGAATAATCAACGCTCTGCTTTCTTCATACTTCACAAGCCAGGGCTGGATCCTGCCCACTCTTCCTTGCCAGGTGTGAATCCTCTGCTCTTAACAGTGATCTCCATTAGTACCTTTGTTAAGATCTCGGTGGAGGGCTGAGAAATGCTTCCTCTGGCTGCCTGCAATGGCCTTTTGGCATTTAGTGTGGAAGGGGGAGAGGGGTTCTGGCCACTGCATGTCCATGCAGGGTGGAATGAGCCCTGACAAGATGCTCTATTAATTATGAATGATGAGGGGTGAGGGCCTGGCAGCAGGCAGGGCCTGGCTCAAGGCAGGGCTGGCAGCAGGCAGGGCTTGGCTTCTGCTCCTTTTCCACTAATCCAGGGACAGAGATGGCAAATTCTTGGTTCCTGTTGAAATTGTTTGGAAGGGTAGGGAGAGGACCCAGGAAGAGGAGAGCAGACATTCTTCTGTCCAGGAAAGGAGCCATTTGCCCCAAGACATGCACCAGCAGCTGCTTGAGGGGACTCGGCCTGAGGACAGGTATGGACACCGGGTCCAGGGTGGCAGAGGAGCATCTCCTTGGAGCAATGTCCATGTTAGGACCCTGGTGGCGTTCAGAGCATTTCTCTTTAACTCCATGGGTTTCCAGACCATGGGTTTCTGCTTCAGCAACCTGGGCTGTTTTGCCACTACAGCTCCACTCTGCTGCTCCTTCTGCTCCAAAAGGAGTAGGGTGAGACCTGAAAGGGACTGAGCAATGCCTGGGGAAAGCCAGGAGGAGCAGGAACAGCAGAAGGTCATCCAAGTCTTGCAGTGAGGGACGCCACGGAGCAGGGACAGCTCGGCACAGCCGTTCCAAGGAGCCTGCTCCCCAGAGAGTTTAAGCAAGTTAAACAGGGATTGGGGTTTTTGATCTGGTGGTGTTTAGCAGGGCAGCGAAGAGGAGGGACGGCAGAGGGGAGCAGGGACCCGAGGAACCCGCGGGGCCGTGGCACTGAACGGCACCGCTGGCGCCGAGCCAGTGGCCGCAGCTGCGCGTTCGTCACCCCGAGTCACACGCGACAGCGCTCCAATTACTCCCTCTTGACACGGGCTAATAAGGGAGGATAAGGAGAGCCGGAGCTTCCAGGAGGGTTATGCCGGATGCTTCTTTCCATATTTAAAACTTTGTTTCTGCTGGAACAAACGGTGGGTTTGAGATTTGATGGAGCGGCGGGGAGGGGGGGGGAGGCGGAGGCAGAGAGCCAAGCGGGATCTTTAATGAGGCTGCAGGGAGGAGCTGGAAGGTGGCTGTGCCCTTCCTTGGCATCGTGGATTTGCACCTGCGAGGGCTGCGGGTGCAGCTCGTGAGCCCAGATGAAAGCAGGGAGGTGCACAGCCACTTGCAAAATAATTGCTCCAGCAAAACCACGCCAGCACAAAGCAGGGGGCGGGAGGCTGAGGGAAATCAAGGCTCTAATGCTCTCCCTGCATGCCACAAAGGGACCATTCACTGTAGGGAAGAGGGGTTTTCCCCCTGCTTATCCTTGCTCCCAACTTCTATTGAACCTGTCTTGAATTTTATTTTAAACTGTAGGTCTAGAGGAGGAAAAACATAGGAGGGCAGTAAAAGGACAAGAGGTTGATTGGCACCTGGGAAGTTTAGTGGGAGGTTCTGGAAGTATGTGTCCGTTGGATTGCTGAGATCAGGTCCATTAGTAGACCAGAGTGCCAACTGCAGTGGCCTGACAATAAACTCTGTTGGCAGACACCAACGTAAGCAGACCTGCCATGCTCCACTTCCCTCTGATTATTAAAAATGAAGGGGGGGCTCCATTGAGGGGGACGGGCTCTGTGATGAATGTCTGTGTCTTCCTGCTTGCAGCACTTCCAACGTGCATGACTTCACTCACACACACAGGCACCTTTTGCTGCAGTTGGGCCGTGTTGCAGCAGCAGCAATGCTCTTCCCTTGCCTGCACACAGCTGGGGAAGAGCTTTATCCCCCTGAACTGCTACAGCAAACCCTGAGGGCTGTTTTGGCCATGAACCCCGAGGCTCAGCTCTTGCATCCTGCCTGCAGCCTGGCCACTCCTTAACACATTTGGTGGACCAGTTTGCTCCCTTCTCCCATCCCTACATCTCTGCTGGTGGCAGAGCCCAGCAGCCCCATGCTTGGAAAATGCTGGTGAGTGGCACTGGATAATCTTGCTTTTGTTGAAAAAATTTAACACCAGCCATCGGTTAAGTGACATTAGTCAGTGAATTTATTATGGGCCTGTGCCTCGTATCTGTTTCTCTTCATTGTGGCTGCTGCTGGTTCCACCTGATTTTAGGTTTGAGCAGCAACATGGAGCATATATATCACTTTGCCCTTTGAAGCAGAACTGCTTGAATAATCTCACCTCTTTGGCTGTGTCTGTCAGGCCCTGCTTTCTGTAGGCTGATACGCTGGTTTATGCTGATAAATGATTTTAAATCTAATTTGAGCTGCTGGAAGGGGGAAATCACTTTCTGTTTAACAATGTTATTGTCAAAGGTGAAAACATTTGAAGACAAGGTGAGCAGCAGTTACAGGCACGGTGGAGTCTCCTGCCAGGCTTGGCAGGACCCCAACAGTCCCAGGCTACAGATCTGGGGTAAAAAAGGTTCCCCAATCTCTTGGTGCCAGGAGAATTTGCAGCAAATCTGACTGGGGAGAGGTAAGGGGGCTTAAACCTTGCTGCTGTTTGCCTGAACCCTGCAGGACCTACCTCAGCTCTCCATCAGTTCTGAGCTGGCCTTCAGGTGCTTCTATGAAGCTGTGACTGCCAGGATGGGCAACCAAATAACCATGCTGCATTGATCACAGAAACACCATCCAAACCAGTTACCTGCTACCTACAGTTATCTGCTGTGGGTTGGCCAGGTATCCCATGTTCCCAGTCAGACAAGGCTTACTTGCTAGGTTGCTCTTTGTAGCAGGATAAGGAGGGATCATCATAACTTTTCTCACCCTCCTTCTCCTTCCTTCTCACAGCCCCTGCAGAGTTTGTGCAGCATCCCCAGTCCATTTCCAGGCCAGTGGGGACCACTGCCATCTTCACGTGTGTGGCCCAAGGGGAACCCCCTCCCCAGATCACTTGGCTGAGGAACGGGCAGATCCTGGAGACCAGCGACCACATCAAGCTGAAGAATAACAACAGGTAAGTCCTGCTGGCACTGCAGTGCAAAGGGATGTTGGGTTGCAAAGAGCTGATCTGAAGGTGGAAAAGTTCAGAAGCAGATCTGTGCACTGAGTCTGGGCTTTGACAGAGTAAAGCCCTGCTCCTCCTACCTGCATCTTGTAGGCTTGTATTTCAGTGCTCTGTGGTTTTTTGTGCCAGGACATCGGCATTAGATTTTGACTGTTGATACAGGAACCCAGTAGAAGTTATTCTTTTGTTCTGGTCACCATCTGGGTATTTCTGGAAGAACTTAATGTTGTCCCTGGAGCTGACAGGAACCACAGTCACTCTGCACTGGAGAAACTGTGTTTAACCCCTGAACATTGACCTGCCTGGGTGTGCAAATGCAAATGCATTAGAAATAATATTTGCACGGAACCTGACTTTCACTAAACTTCAGCCTTTTATCTCACCAGGGAAGAGTGTTTTCTCTGAGTACTAAATAACTGCATTTTCCTGTGAGGGGATGGGGATGTTTGTACTGAGGAAATGATACAGTGGGATGCACTTAGTGGGAAAATTACAAGTCGACGATGTAGTTTCTATGGAAATAGCGTGGAACAGTATACTACAAAATAATAGCACCTGTGTGTTGTAAACCTGAATTATTGGTAGAGGTTTGTACTCTGTGGTGTCATATAGCTGCTCTCTATATTAACAAATGTGTCTCATGAAAGCAGCTACCCAACCTCGCTGGAGGTCAGTTTAGACAGTTGGGAAGTGCTGTGCAGGCACCATGACTTGTTCCTCCAGGGAGAAGGGGGAGTTTATTTTTCTAAGTTTCTATATAATATGGCTTTTTGTTTTCAGGTTTGAGGGGTTTTTAAAGCTTTGTTGTGTGAAGGATGGGAGGATGTGCATTGCAAGAAGGATAAGGTGTGAGTTATAATAAAATCTCTTGTCAGTGGAGGTTTTCTCTGAGCTGGGAGTTTTTAGGGCTTCAGGGAACTTTGTGTGTGCACATACAGATGCCACTCACAGCAGGCTCGTGGTCTTCTAGTTCATTGCATGGGTTTCTGAGGCATGTCTGCACTTGTGATATGTACAGAGCAGAGACGGAAGAAGAGAAATTAGTGCATCCCCTTTTATTGATGAGGAAGCAGAGTCAGAAGTGACCAAAGATTCCCGAGCGGTCATTAAATCCATGACAAAACTGACACTGAATCCAGCTCTGCATCTCACCCAGATTTTTTACCTGTGAAATCATTCCTTTTCACTGTTTGAGGGAAGTAGAAGTCGGGTCTTTGGTCATGGTCCTGTCTCCTGGCCAGGTCCCTGTGCCTGGAGCTGCTCTACACGAGCGCGTGAGCTGCGACTTGGTGAACGTCGCTGGAACCGATTTCTTATGGGAATCATTTAAAGCAATTTAGCATCAGTCTTTTCCACAGCGAGCTAAATGATCAGATTACAGCATCTGGCACAGGCTGAGGGAGCTCAGCCCGTTCCTGGGGCTCAGCTGACACGTGGCATCTTCTCAAGCCATAGTAACACGACTGTAAAGCTGAGCCCTGAGGCCGCCGTACTCGACGGTGTTGAACTTTTGTCTTCTTTCGCACTAGTCTTGGTCCACTCGGACCCTCAGCCTCAGGCAAGTGGCCATGGCTGGTGTTTCCAAAGCTGTCAGTCTGGAAAATGCCCTCACTGGTGCAGCAGGTCTGGGAGCTCCATGAATTGGAGGAGACACATTGATGGATGGGGGTTTTTTTGGGCTTTTTCACGTTGTCCTTTGTTTCACTCTTATGGGCATGACAGAGTGCTGCAGAATCAGTTTGTGGATATGCCTTGGATTTGTCAGTCTGTTGCACTTGGAAAATATTTGTGTGTGTAAAGATGGATCTCGAATCTACTAGTAATGAAGCTACTAAACTGCACTATGAGCTTTTTAATTAGATTACATGGTTTCCTAGAAAATTCATTTGGATTAAAACTCTGCTTAATATTGCCATAGAGATCTGAATGTCCCCAAAGGGATCTTTAGGAAAAAAAAAAAAGTGAGTCATCCCAAAACATATCATGTCCTAATTGATTGCAAAATGTGTCATTAGGAGCAACTTCATTTTTGTGAATTAACATAACCAGAAGTGAGGTCCAGACCTGCAGAAGATGGTGCATTTGAGATGGTGCTTTGCTTCTGCAGCTTGAGGCCTCACTCCTGTGTGCAGCAGCATGTCTGCACAAACCCACAGCCGATGGATCCCTTGGGCTGTTGCTTCCCAAAGTTGGGAAGGGCCATTGGGCATCTCCCTCACCCACACGTGCAGTAACTCCAAACCCAACCACAGCAAACCCACAAGGTGAGGGGACTCCAGAAGCCCATCATTGCTGGGATGGGACACCAGCTTTAGGACAGGATTCACTGGAAATTGGATGTGGCTGCTGATGCAACACCAGAGAGCCACTTGCTGAGTGATTTCCAGTCTTCCAGCACAGTAAAATCAGCCTCACAGGCTGCCTCCGATAAATACCTCCTCCCTCGTGGTCCCTCAGATGTGAATTCCCATCACCTGATGTGTTGACGGTTTCTGGGCACATTAGCATTAAAGATCAGCCTTCTGCTGTGCCCTCTCCAGAGGTGGTTGTTATGTTTTGAAAATGCCAGCTGTGTGGGAACAAAATAGCCAATCGATGATTAGCAAAAAATCAAAAGCAGTTCTGGGATAGCGGATAATTGTTAATGAAAAATGCATGAAGGCTCAGGCATGGGGAATTGTGGGGTTTTCCATTAAAAGCTGTGAATAAAAATGACTGAAGGAGCTGCTGGTGGGGCTGCCTTGCCATGCTGGGGATGGAGCTGATAGCTGTGGGCTGATGCTGCACTGGACCAAGCTCTCAGATGGAGATGCTGGTGGAGCTTTTTGGACTTTGGTGGAACCATCCCTGTGTCCAGGGGATCCATCCCTATCTGATAATTTGAGATGCCTGTATTGCTCCTGGAGTGATTTGGTTTGATCACAGTCGGAATGCCTGAGAGGTGTAACGGGCATTTCTAGCAGAATTCCCACCTGGCATCACCAACCCATCCCAAAAGCAGGAGGAAGGGATGGTTACTGGCCAAGTTAACCAGGGGCTTCTGTAAAAATCGTGCTTCTGTGTTATTACTTCAAAATTTACAAGGAAGCATGAAACAGTCCCCAAATCATCACTCTGAAAGGTTTATTGCTTTTCTTCCTTTGACCCAATGAGGTTTGGGGGGGTAATTTTCAGCCCACAAGTATATCACACCATGGGGGTTTATGTTGCCATAATAGCAAGGAATAAAGGCCAACATCTTCAGAGAGGGTGGGCTCCAAATATTGATTTTCCAAGAAGATTTTATTTACAAAATGGTAATTAAGGGACTTCATTTGTTCCACCGGAAAAAGGCTTTGTTAGGATCCAGGCTCAGGTGGCATTTGCTCTCCTTGGTGACCTTTGCTGGGGAACTGTCTCCTTTTTAAATTCCTCCTCACTGGTCTGCACTTGGTTTAGTGCTCTGGGAATGTCTCCCTTCAAGGGCTGTGCATGTTCAGGGTTCCTCAGGGAAAATATTCCTTCGTAAGTGAACTTCAGGACAACTTTGCTCTTCTTGAACTCGTCATGCTGCTCAACCCCAGCAGTGATACAGAGAGGGGCCTTTAAGCACAAACATCCAAGCACTTGGAACCAGACAGTCTTTTTGGTACCAAACCCAGGGAAACCAGAGCCTGTCCTTCACAGAGTGGCTTTTTTTTTTCTGTAAAACCCATGTTAACTGGGTGCAGAGATGCAGATGGGTTTGTACATCCCTTTGTGGCTAGCACACCCCACAAACTCTTGGATTTGTAGGGATTTGGACCCCTTAAGGGAGGATAGAGCAGCTTGCAGGTTCTTTATGCTGTGAGTTTGAAGGCTGTTGTGATTGTGGGAAGGGTACCATGGAGCAAATCATATTTCAGTTCCCATGACAAATAAGTATGTGGAGGACTGGGATGTGAACCAGCTGCTCCTGATTTAAGAATAATTTATGGATTTGGCTTTGGAAGACATGTGGAAATGGCCTTTGCAAGGAGGGTCTCTGCACGAGCACCCAAAGCCCTGCTAAGCAGTGGGGCATCAGTGTGATCCTGAGGTGTTTGTGCTTCCCTGTGGTTCTGCAGAGGACTTCTCTGCTCCCTTCCTGGGAAAGGATTCAGTTAAGTCTGTGATTGCACTCTCTGGCTCATAAACGGGGTGAGTGGCTGTGACCAGCAAACATCCCTCCAGAAGCTGCACTTGGGTGAGTCTGTAACGGCAGAATCAGGCTGGGATCCTGGCCAGGGGGCTGCAGTACCTGCTGAATATAAACCAGCTGGAAAGGATTCCTTCTCCTGCATAACCCCACCAATTTCACCTAGGATGCCCTGCGTGATACTTAATTTCTGGATGTGTAAGGACATGCTTCTAAAGGACTGGGGGTGATCCACGGCGTTCCTCTGGGCTGCTGAGTGTCGCTCTTCAAGCTTTGCACCTTATTCTCAGCCTGTACAAGGGAATCTTCAGAGTACAGGGCATTTCTGCAAAGCTGCCAAGAGCCAGCACTGCCGAGGGCAAAGGCTCCTTTCCAGCACGGCACCGGCTGGCAGCCCAGGAGCGGATCATCCGGTGCAGTGTGGCACAACACAGTCCATAACAAACAGAGGCAGAGCAGGGATGGGGCATCCCAATGTGGCACTGGTGGCTTTCTGTAGGTGCTGGCACTGAAACCGCTGTCCCTGCTGGCCACGGCCCGCGCTGTGCATTGATTTCAGCACACTCCCTCCTTTGTGCCTGTGCAGGCTGATGCCCTTCCAGATGGGCCCCTCTTCTTTGTGCTGCTGAATCGATGGAGGGGCTTCCTTCAGTTCACAGACTTTTTCAGAGGAGCCTTTGGAAAGCCGATCTCCGGTCACCGGCCTGGACCCCTGACCCGAGCCAGATCAGTCATCCTGATTGCCTGTGAGCTGGGAAGACAGCTTGGGAATACCGCGCCTTTCGAGCGGCGGAGGCCTCTCGTTTCAGCTCAGCCGGGTGTGAATCTGCAGCAGCTCCTCTCCCCACTTCCATCAATGCCTGTCAGGGCATTGTGCGGGGCCGTGATGGAGCCCCGGGCTCGGGTGACCAGCAGAACCCCTTCTGGCATCTCGCCCCGCCTGACGTGCTCACGGCGCTGCCAGTCTGGCACTCGCGGGAAAGTTTTCCCGCAGCAGATGTCCCGAAGTGACAGATCTTTTTTTCCTGTTGACGGGAAGAAATAAAAGGGACACCGCGTATTTCAGATGGTTGAGGCACAGAGACGCTCCGCCACCTCCTCACGCGGCAACTGCAGATTTTCCTTTTGTTTGAGCTCCCTTAAAAAAAAAAAAAAACAACAAGGACAAAAAGCAGCAAAACCTGGGACTGAGCACTGGCCCTGCTGCACCTCATCCTCCACATCCCGGGAGGTGATGCGGTGGGTGAAGAGTTTGGCTGTGGCTGAGGTGGAAATGGATGCACAGATATCAGCTGGGATGGTTCTGGGGTTTGTGTAACTCACTGCCAGCCCCTGCCCTCCTCAGGGCAGCTGCCAAGTTTCCAAGGTCACGCCTGGGCTTGCAGGGAGCCTCCTTTGGAGGTCTGCCCGTGGGTGTCTGAGGGTCCCACAGAGAGAGAAAACCCTTTTTCTTACAAAGATGGTGCTTAGATGCTGGGCATTCTGCTCACCAGCTTCTCCACAGTCGCATAGCCAGAAATCCAGCTGTGTTACTGTCCCCTTGCCTGCACATCTTTCCAGCTAATGTGGGCTCCAGGTGGTCAAGACTCTCATTGCACAGCTCATCCAAACACAGCCGAGTAAATCGCAATGAAAATGAACTTTTTGAAGCCTGAAGCAGGTTTCCAGCTACCTGCCATGTCAACTTTGCATAGAATGTTTTATTTATTTCTTCTGACTTGACTGCACGACAGAGGCTCTGCTCAGCTCTGGGTCCCAGTGGCCGAGTGCCATCCTTCCCAGGACCACTGGCATCCTGCACATCAGCTGTGTTCATGTGTGAAGAGCTTTGCTCACCCCCCAGTCCTCCCAGGAGAGAGAAATCTTTGGCCCCAGAATCACACCGTTGTCATCAGGTTCCTTGCACTGCTTTCCAGCCTCTTCCCTCCTCTGCATCTTTTCCTCTCCCCACGTAAAGGAAGTAAATACACTTGGAGGCAGCAGAGCCTAAATACTCCTTGCTGCAGGGCTGCTTTGTGCCTGGGAAGCTGAGGGCTGCTCTTGGCTCATGTGCCAGCCCAGCCAGGCCACTCCTGGGTGCCCAGATGCGCGGCAGCCACATGGAAATAATCCCTGCGCTGACGGGGCAGAAGGAAGTGCTGCTGCTCCTTCCACACATCTGCTTTGTGCAGGGCTGGGAGTGCAGCTCTGGGATGGTCTAATCCTGCCTTCTGCCATCTGTCCTCTCAGGAGTCAGCCCTTGTTGACACAGCTGAGCCACACGTCGGGTCCTTCCTCCCTG
>JAWWLV010000018.1:2872332-2911249 GCA_035041135.1 Platyrinchus mystaceus
GCTCTGCCTTTCCCCTTCCATTTAATCAGGTACGTTGAGCCCGTGGCTATGAGAGGAGCTTAGGGCTGATTCTCGAAAATCACCATATCAGCTGAAACCATCACATTTGATATTCCATTTACAATGTTTCCAAGGAAACAAAGGCACAGGACATAAATAGATGACTGTTAAACATTTGCTCACTCACCATGGCCCCCGATAATTTGCAAGGCAGAAATAGAAACGTTAAATCAACAGCAATAATAAATTTTAATACAGGAAGGCCAATATTTTGCTGCAATTAGAAGAAGCATTTGTTCTGACATACAGGCAGGCAGTGGCAGGTTATTTATCATTTCCACTTCCAATGTTCAGTTTTTCACTTACATAAAAGGCAGCTTTGATTATGATTCCCAAAAAGCCATGAAGTGCCCCTTGCATCAGCAGGAATGCTTGGGCTTTACTTCTGTCCAGTCAAGTCCCAGGTCCACCTGGAATTCACTGCAGGAGAAGAAAGTAATTTATTTCTCCCCAGAAGCAAGCAGTGGGTGTGGATTTGGTTAGTTTTGGGTCATTTCTTACAGAAAAATAGCAACAAGCTCATGTGAGCTTTGGCCTAAGCCAAGGAGATAATGCTGAAGGCATTGGAGGCCTCGTGGTCTCCCAAGCATTCGTGGGGAGCCAGAATTAAACCACAGTGCAAAGGAATTGGACAGGACTGGAAGTACAGATGCACAAACAGGGATTAATCCAGAGTGGGGCACATATGGGTGACTTAAGGGCATTGTAAGCATATTTTATCACAGCCTGAGCTGCTGCCTCAGGGTTGGGTAAAAACATTTCAACGTCAAAAGCTGCCTTTCCAGTTCCAGCTCAGAGCTGGACATGGTGTGACACTCCCCACCCCATGTCTTGGAAGGGAGCGACACTGGGTATGTATTTATTTATTTATTTAGGTGGCCTTGTGTCTGATAGATAGTTGCAGATACTAGACTGATAGAATTATTAGGGTTGGAAGAGACCTCCAGGACTGGATCACGTTGTTCCTGGCTTGGTTCTGACAGAGCTTTCACTGAGAGGTCCCTCTTTGTGAACAGATGTTATTAAGAAAAGCTGCTTTGCACGTTCAGTGACAAGACAGAGCTGATCTGTCACACAGCTGTTTCTGAGTCAGTTTTTGCTGGTGGTGCAACCCTTGAGCTGGTCCTGAACTTGCTCTGGTTGTCCACAGCCATTGCTAGAGAGTCAGTGCAGGAAGGGCCTCCAGCTCATGTGGCTAATTCAACAAGGACTCTGGTTGTCCCTGTGCCCATCAAGCCACTAAACACCTCTCCTGAAGGTGGTGCAGAGGTGGGCACTGTGCTCAGGAATGCACTTGTTTGGGAGGCTGGTAAACAGCTGGTTTTCCCCCTTCCTTTAGGGATGTTTTCCACCAGCGTAGCCAGTGCCTGTCTTTATCTTAGACAGTGAAAACAGCATCTAAGCCTGATGTGGAGGCCCCCAAAAGCAGCTGGCAGAACTGTTCTGGTTGTTTCCCTGGGAGGGAGCAAACTTTGATATGCCAGCATCAAAAACACGCTCAGAGGTCTTGCAGACAAAACGTGTGATTTGCTGGTAAACTCTGGTTTTTGGCTCGTGGTGATGGTGTTTCTGGAAGTGCAGAAGCCAGAGCTGAGAATGTGACCCTGTTGGATAAGTCAGCTAATCCCAGTGTTACCCTAAGACAGCTCTAATGTGCTATAATGCAATTAGAGCATCACCAGAGGGCTTTCTGGCTGCATTTGATTAGACTTGGCTTAGGAACCGTGTGCAGTGCTTGGATGGGTCTCACTGGTGTGTACTGGAACTAAGCCAGATAAGCTGGTTTGGGTGTGTGGATGCATTTCCCAGAATCACAGAATGTTCTGAGTTGGAAGGGACCCACGAGGATCTTCAAGTCCAGCTCTGAAGTGAATGGCCCATACAGGGATTGAACCCACAACCTTGACAGGCTGCAACCAACTGAGCTAATCTCAGGGTCACTTCCCAGAGAGCTGTCTCTGTAGAGTGGCTGGGATCCTACTGAATCCAGGGCTTCCGATCCTGCTGTTCCCATCCCACCCTGTGGGCTGTCCACATCTGGCTGTACTTGAACCACAGTATCTGCAGGTTGAGACAGAGATCGTCTGCCCAGTCACGGGTTCCAGGGAATGACACATCCACCTCCTGGGCTTTCCCTTCCCCAAAAGCACCAGCCCACGGCTTCCTGGGAGCTCTCCGTGGAAGCAGAGGCTGGGGGGGGGGGTGTGCCCTGCCATTGGAGCCAGCGTGGAGGCCACGGCGTGGCTGCAGGGATGTGCTGCAGAGCAGTCGGTGAGGTGCTCGTCCCTCTCGTGTCCCCCACAGCACCCTGTCCATCTACGGGATCAACCAGACGGACGAGGCCATCTACCAGTGCCTGGCGGAGAACAGCGCGGGCTCCACGCAGGCCAGTGCCCGCCTCACCGTGCTCTGGGCCGACGGGCTGCCCAGCCCCCCGCAGGCCGTCAGGGCCGAGACCGTCTCCGCCACCACCATCCAGGTGTCCTGGGAGAAGCCCCTGCAGAACACCAAGGAGATCATCGGCTACGTGCTGCACATTCGGAAAGCTGCAGGTATGGGGCTGCACCCGCTGCCCGGAGCGTCCCCAGCCTTCCCTCCATTTACCCACTAGGTAGAACCAGGGAGTCTGTGCTGCTGGCCGTGTCCTCCATCACCTCCCTGTTTCTGATCAGGCTGTAACGCTGCTGTGAATACCAAAAA
Source organism: Platyrinchus mystaceus (assembly GCA_035041135.1). Taxonomy (NCBI): domain Eukaryota; kingdom Metazoa; phylum Chordata; class Aves; order Passeriformes; family Tyrannidae; genus Platyrinchus; species Platyrinchus mystaceus. Next base: position 2,875,093 of record JAWWLV010000018.1, read on the forward strand.
GGTGGAGAGGGTGAAGCCACGTAGTCAAATCTTGCTGCCCACGTAGCTCTCTGGCAAAGCACACAGAAATCATAGAATTAGGGGATCATAGAATGGTTTGGAAGGGACCTTAAAGATCATCTGGTTCCAACACCCTGCCATGGGAAAGGACACCTTCCACTAGACCAGGTTGCTCCAAGCTCTGTCCAACCTGGCCTTGAAATGTAAGCAGAAAAGTGTGTGTGCTGGTACACATCCCTCCCAGGGCCCTCAATTACCGCTTGCAAGACCTGTTTAGTCTCTTTACCTCTGGCAAAGCCTGACGCCGCTCTGTCCTCTGTCCCTTTGCCTCCCAGATCCCGTCGAGATGGAGTACCAGGAGGCCGTTAGCAAGAGCACCTTCCAGCAGCTGGTGACTGATTTGGAGCCCTCGACCAGCTACAGCTTTTACATAAAGGCTTACACCTCCCGGGGTGCCAGCAAAGCCTCAGAAGTCACGGTGGTGAGCACGCTGGGGGAAGGTAAGGAACGCTTCGCGCCGGGACCATCAGACGCTGACACCGGGTAACCGGGCACCCCGACACCCCCCCGGAGCGCCTTGGCACTCAGCCTGTGGTGGAGAAGCTCCTTGTTTCCACTCCTCCTCGTGCTCTGGGATATTGTGTAAAACTCACTTGTGTCGTTACAGGGGGGTTGACTGATCAAAGCGCAGCATCGCCTCTCACAGCTGATGTTGTCGCAGGGGGTGAGTGCAAACCTGCCTGCTCTCTGCATTGCAGCTGCTCTGGGCTGTTCCTAAACTCCTTGCTAAATGCAGATTTCCTGCTCAAGCAGCACCTCAGCATCTTGCAGCAGTTCTGGTGCTCACAGCTCTTACTTGATAGGTGACACACTTTTTAAGGTTTGATTATTTTTCGCTCTACCCTGAACAATTCACAGTAGAGCTGAGCTGTCCCGACCCACAAACACCTGCTTTGTAACAGCCTTCTCTTTCAGTGGGACATTAGGGTGACCTCCAAGGCTTTTTTGCTGACTTGGCCACCAGTTAGCTTCCCCTGTAAGAACATGGATGCTCTACTGCAGGCCCCTTGCACGCAGAAACCACAGCCCCAGTGTGATCTGTCAGCTGGCATTTTAGGAATGTTTTCCTAGAGACTCATCTGCCTCTCCTGCCCCTCCGAATCCAGGCTTGTCTCACATATGGAGACTAATTTCTTAAGAACATCATTCTCATGAGTGCTCAGGAATTATGACTTTGCAGCGCAAAGGGCCTTGGGTGTGAGGATGTTATTTAGCTTCAAGTGGAAGAGTGTGTTGACTTCCAGGTGGGGGATCCAGTTCTCATTCCGCTCTCAGCCCTTGCAGATATTTATTACAGAATTTAAGCAACAACAGCAATAAATCCTCGCCCTGCTGGGTTGTTGCCCTGCAAGTTTATTTTCCTTGATACTCTGCAGGGAATCAGTCACCCTGGGAGTTTGTTTTTCCTTCCAATTTAAAGGCAGAAGGATGGACTAAGGCAAAGCTTGAAACTCCTTGACCCGGTGCTCTGAGTTCAGCCACAGGAGCTACAAGCCAGCCATGCTCCATAGGACTTGGTGGCTCTGCAGAAGTGTGGGTCAAGGGAGGAGGGACTTTTTGTCATTATTACCTTCAATCACAAGAGGAATAGTTAGGGATCTGGTAAGGGGATCATAAATTTCCTGGCTCTCTGAACTTTCAAGGCATGACTGTCCTGCTCTGCTATCCTTTAAAAAGGGCTTGTCCTGTGTAATGAAGCTTCAACAATTAGCTCCCTGTTCAGGATGGACATGCTGTCTTGGTTCAGATCACTCAACCCCAGCTTGTGTTTGACTTGTAGGAAGGTAAAAAGAGATTTAAAAGCCCCAGTTGGCTTCATTTGTTCACATTTCTTCACTTGGGTGCCTGTTGCCTTCTGCTCACAGAGGAGAGAGCGGGTTGGAGAGCCAGGATCTGGTGGCTTTTGTCACCAAGTTGAGGTTTCACTGCAGATTTGCCTCTTCTCACAGCCAAGATGTTCCACCCTGTGCCTTCCCAAGGTGCACAGGAGAGCTGTGACCCTCCTGGGCTCGGGGAGCCCCTGGATCTGTGCTGACAGCCTCAGAAAGGGATGAGTTTTCCAAGACACGCCGTATCTGGCAGACAGGGATGGGTGGATCTGGCAGCCAGGGGCGGCTCGGCGGAGCCAGGATAGGGCTTGTTGGAGTGGCCAGCAGAGATGCTGCCAGCTGGAGACTGGTTTGAGTGACTGTGTTCAACTGGTATTGTCTGGAGTAGGAATACGAAATCTCCCTGAGAAATTCAGAGGAGTAGGGCTGCTTTTGGCTCGGGGCCATCAGCTTTTCAGGGGTAGCAATACGCTGAGAGCGCGCTTGGCTGAAGCCTCCAGTGCTTTCTAGATGCTCTTCCCTGTGTGCCAGTGCTAATTCTGGATGGAAAGTAGAAGGGATGACGCCGTAGAGAAACAACCCAAGTGAACCTTTGTCCTCCAGAAACCTCACTCACTGGGAAGGTCCTCCTGCCTCCTCCCTCTCGTCCTCCTTTACGCCGTTTCACAAATGCCGTGGTATTTTAAACCTCAAACGCTCCCCGCTTCATTAAGCAGCACACACTCCTTGTTCTTGTCTTTTAATGCTTTTTAGGGTTTTCTCCAGGACTTTTTGACATTTCTCTAGGATGAAGACTGTTCCTTTAGTCATCTTCGGCTAAAGACGCCTTCAAGAAGAAAGTTGAAATGACCTGGGGAAAATTCCAAACAGCACGGAAGAGGAAAACAAGTATCCCAGCCCTTAGCATGAGGGAGATGCCTCACTTACAGTAGCTCCATATTATGTCTTATATATACTTCTGTGAAGCACCTATTTGCTGGTGTGTGTTCCTATATTTACACACACACAGATATACTTCATTGTATACACTTATTTGTGTAATCACATTATAAACAGCACATGCATTCTGCGAGTGCATCTACCTATAATCAGTATTATATATATATATATACTCAAAGTTTGAATAAATACGATATATTTCATACTTTGAAGGAGAGATATTCTTGTGGTTTTTATTAAATGTAAGGCTCTGCAACCATAAAATAAAGCCAACTCTTCGCAAATCAGGATGGCCCACATCAGTGTTTCTTTGTCCATGGGATAATGTGATAATTTCCCTTTCTGTGGTGTTTTCACCCGTGGTTTGGAAAATGATGCTTTAAGCAAGAGTCCAACTTCTCAGAGCGGGGATTTTGCCCTAGAGGGAATTGGGAGAATGAGAAAAAAGGAGCATTTAATTGGATTGCAAAAATACTCAGCCTCGGGAGGAATGGTACATTCTGGTATAAGTAGAATTTACTCTGTGTTTTGCACCCAGGAATTCCTAAATTCAACCTTCCCAGCAGTGAAATGCACATCAGAATAAATCCTAGCAAGAAGAGGTACTTCATCCCATTTTTTTTCCCATTGGCAGCTCTCAGGCAGGATGGTATCTCATTAACCTGATCCAGGATACTGGGTCTTTCCTCCAGAATCCACATGGAGATGCTCAGCAGTCAGCAGGGACTTGTTTATCTCTGTGTGCTTATTTGGAGGGCATCAGGCAAAGCTCCTGCAGCCTGAAGTGGGGCATCACTTTGGGAAGAGAGAGGGTTGCCCAGATCCTCCTGCTCACCTGGAGAGATGTCCTTCCCTCCTCCAAATCTCCTCATGGAAAAGCTTGAGCTCTCAATGCCTGGGAAAAGGCAAATGGTTGTGCTGTGCAGTTTTACCAGTGAATTGAGGAAATGCCCTTTTTAGCTCTCATCAGTCTCAGACTGACACGGCCACGTTTCATCTGCTCTTCACCGTCGCTCACTAATGGTTGTGCTGAACTCTCTGCCAGGGGCTGGGATTGCTCATCCTTAGAGACCCTTTGGGGAAAATCAAGCCAGAAAGCAGCTTCAGTCCAGTGCAAGCCCAGCAATCCTTACAGTTGGGAATTGCTGAGCTTGTAATCATGTGGGATTGGAAAAATAGCCTCGAGGCTGCTGGAGAAGCAGGGCTGTTGTTCTGCTGGATAGTTCTGCTGTGGGGTGTAGCCAAGCTCACTGCCTGGTGCCCAAAAACCCTTTTCCCTCCTGGTGCTGGTGCTGGAGCAGAGCCCTGGGCAGGGCAGAGCCTGCAACACCTTCTGGATGGTGCCAATGGCTGGGGAGCTGATGGGAGCATTTGGCTTGGGGGTGTTTTGTGGAAATGAGGGTAACAAAGTCATCAGTGAAATATCCAAAATGCCCTGCTGAGACACATCTCAGTGTTGGTATGATCAGTGTTGGAGAAATGGAGGGAGGGGGAAGTGTGGGTCTGTGCCCCAGTGCTGCTCAGGGCTTGGTGCAGAACCAGCTTTGGAAAACCCAGATCTATCTGCTTCACAACCAAATGGGCTTTTGTTTGCAAAACTTTGCCCCTCAGCCCAGGCTGATGGGGTGGGGCTGGGCAGATTTCTGGGGACCTGGGGAAGGAATGGCCAGCCCCCTTCTACAGCACACCCTGAGAACCAGGGCAGGGGTTTGGGGTTTTGATCAGGGCAAGAGGTGTCCGGGTGGACTTTGAATCAGGTGCAGCAGCAGGGCCATCTTCCCAGCTAACCCCCTGTGCACCCCTAAGGCCAGGTAAGTGCCTGCCTCCCAAAACTAGACATCCCCAGCTGTGCAGGGATCTCAGGCTGCTCAGATGTTTAGGGCTGTTGATGAAGATGCCCCGTTCTCTCCTGAATCCCCAGCACAGAATCACAAACCTCTCTCCTAAAGCTGATGGGGAGAGCAAGTCCCCTGCACCCTGCAAGCCAGTGCAGGTACCTAGCACACTTATAAGATGGATGTCTCCAGCTCCATCCCTTCTGGTTCCTTCCTCCCTGGGGGATTAATCACTCTGAAAGGTCCTTGCCTCAGGGTGAGGGCAAAAAAGTGGAATTTGAGAACGCCTTGCCAAAGTTGCTGCATTCCTGCCTTGACCCGACTGGGCTGAGCATCAGATTGCAACTGAAGTGTAAAAGTAGCCTCTGCTTGCTGGTCTGAGCAGAGGAAACCCTTGGAAACACCTTCAGCTTCCTGAAGAAGTTCAAAGCTGTTAAACCAGATTCTGGTGCGCTCTGATTTTTCTCAGTCTCAGCTGGCACATTCTTTGGTGCAGTGACTGCAGAGAAAGGCTGCTGGGGAATTTCTCATTATGCAGACTAAAAAGCACATGCAACCCACTGTCTTTCTCTCTCTGTTTCAGTCCCAGCCATGCCATCCCTCTTTATTAAAGTCATTAACAGCACCGCCGTGCAGGCGACGTGGGAGCCCTCCATCAAACTGGGCCAGCACGAAGGCTTCAAGCTGTACTACCGCAAGGTCCACCTCTCCCAGTACACAGGCCCCGTGCTGCTGGCCAGCAATGTCACAGCCTACAACATTACCCACCTGGGTGAGTATGTGACACCCTGGTCCCTGTCCCCTCCTTGCCCCGGGAGGGTCTGTCGTGATTAGCAGGAGAGAGCTCGCATTTGTTGCCCCACCACTAAATGAGAAATGCAGGAGCTCCCTCCCTCCCAGGTTTTTGGAATGCTTTCCCAGGAACAGGTAGCTCTTTGCAGCATCCTGTGTGTGTTTGGTAAGATGCTCATTTCCCAAACAAGCCTCGCTCTTGGTGACACCTGACCTGTCCTTGTGTCTCCCCTGGCAGACGCGTCGGTGGTGTACGAGGTGAAGCTCCTTGCCTACAACCAGCACGGGGACGGAGACTCCACTGTCCGCTTCGTGTCCCTGAGGGAAACTGTGGAGAGGACGGGTGAGACAGGACGTGGGTCTTGGTGGTGGTTTGGGAAACTGCTCTGCAGGAAGGTGGTGAGGCCAGACACATCCCCCAGGCCCCCGTGGCTCTCACCTTTAGCCACTCGTTTATTTTCAGCATCACAAATAGTGCTGAAGCAAAACCCTGCAGGCCTGGGACCACCTGGTGCTGGCAGGAGTGGCTTCCTGGCCACGTGGCTTGTACCATTCCTGTTGGCCAGTCCAACCTGATGACTTTTGGGGATAAAACTAACCCAGTGTTCCTGTAATTGCCAGTTTTGTCCCCTAAGCTTGAGCCAGAGGTGAGGCTGTGAAAATGAACAAGCCCACATGCATAAGCTAAGAGCTGCCATCCTCAGGTGAGATGTGGTGCACTGAGCATCTCCACTCTCCTGGAGCTCTTCTGGATATTTTGACCTTCACGGGTCAAAAGGGAGGGCACGTGGCTTTGGAATGGGAAATGGCTGCAGAGCACAAGTCCTACTTTCTGTGGCAGCAGAGGGGAAACCTCTAGAGGGAATCTCTTAACTGATCACACCTTTCATATTCATCTATGTGTAAAAAACATCCTGCTGTTCTTGGAAGCCTTTTAAGCCTTCCAGTGGGAATATCTTCAAGAGATAGTTATTACTCCTCTGTCTGTGTTGGAGTAAATACTAATCTCACTGGCATCTGCCTGCTCAGTGCTTTCCATCATGCCTGCTCTGGCATGGTGGCCACCTCTCATCTCCCCCTTGGGCACAGGGGATGGCAAAAATTATTATCAGAGTCTTTTCTGTTCATTAATTGTGTCTAATGACAGCAGCCAGGTAATGGGGCTGGCTCACTATGGAATTCCAGTCCTGTGCTTGCTCTGAGTTCCTTCTTGGAGTGCCGGGAGCAGGGAAGCTGCTTCAGCAGGCAGTGACCCCCCCACCAGCTCTGCATCTTTATCTCCTCTTCCCATACACAGCCCAGGCTCCACCTTTGGCTCTGGGCTCCCCAAAAGCTGGAGGAACAATAGGAGAGAAGCACCACTGAGTCCCCAATCCCCCTTTTTTCCGACAGTACTGAATCCCCCCTGCGACTGCGTGAAGGACGAGCAGAACAATAAAACCTCCACGACCGGCATCATCATCGGGATCCACATCGGTGTCACCTGCATCATATTCTGCATCCTCTTCCTCATGTTCGGGTACCGAGGAAGGTAGGGATGCTCATGTCACTGCTCACAAGGGGTGATGGACCCTAATGCCGTGTGGGTGTCCCCACCTGAGTCTCGCACCCCCAGTGCGATGCTGGACTTTATAGGATGGATTGAAGGATGAAGGAGCGTAGCACAGGGATAAGGCAGACTCAGGCTTGGGGGAGGGAACGGAGGACGAACCATCTTTCTCACCCTCAGCCTCCATCTCTTTATTTTGCAGGCTGCTGATGTGCAAAAATGTGCAGGAGCAGCTCTCAACCCCACAGATCCCCAGGAGCCAGCGGAGCGCCGCGGGCCTCGTCCTGAACGGGGCCGCTCGCAGGGACAGGGACGACCGGGACTTGAACGGAAAGCAGCTGGATATGAACGAGCTGGAGAGGTTATTCCCAGCATCCCCGTCCCAGGAGCAGCAGGATAAGGGAATGACGGTAAGTCCAGCGGCACATGAGATCACCTGGCTGCATGTCTGAGCGCATCGGACGTTGTCACTGCACTGTCCCCTTCTCTCTCCCCAGTCGGCTCACAGCCCGCCGGCCGCCCACGACGACACCCAGATCTCCACACTCCCTCTGGACGAGTTCAGCATCATCGAGGAGCAGCCAGACCCCCTCCCAAAAGCCCCCCGTGGCAGCAGCCCCTCTGCTCCGGCTCCCGACCACGGTCCCGCCAATGAAGGATAAAACTGCCAAGACTCGAAGCCTCTTGTAGGAGTTACCAGAAACCAAACCCGCGGCTGGTGATGTCTTTACGAGTTGTCAATCTCAGGTCAATTGAAGATTTCTACGGTCTGATTGTTATTTTTTTGTTTTGCTTTATTTTTATATATATATATATAAATATATATATATGTATACAGCCTTTTGGAAGCTCTGTGAAGTTTTATCTTTCTGACCTCTCCCTCGAGCCTCTCGGTGTGTTTTGTCCGACGGTGGCTTCGCGAAGACTGGTCACGATGAATTTTCCCCTCAGCTGCTAAGTAACAGACTCCTTGGCAGAGTTTGGCAAACTCTCCCGTCTTCTGACAGACTGGGAATATGGTAGAGCCTCCATCTCCTGGCATCCCAGACTTTTTCCTGATCAGCAGCTTTAGGACTACTTTTTGGATCTATTTTTTATTTCCAGAAGACTGGATTTGGAGAAATCCTTCTAACTTGACTCCAAAAATCGAGGCCCAGGAAGGCTGTCTCTCCATGGATTCGATGACTTTGTACACTTTCGCTATTTCTCAGGATACTTTTTTTGCTGATTGACTCTAAATAATATGAAAAAAAAAAAAAGCAGAAAAAAAAAAAAAGAGTGTGTGTGTCAAAGGATGCCTGAGGGCTACTGAAAGACTTGGACAGACAACCCGAGTGAACTCAGAACCTACCTCAACCGGAATGAATGTCTTCTGGGAAGCAGAAATACCTGCGTCTTCCTTCGTGTTCAGAAAGCAAGTAGCAAAGCACTTGGTCAGTACAAGCATGGTCCTACCTCAGCACTCACGCTCCGTACCTGCCGCCCCGGCGGCTTCGGCGTCGTCGTTCCCGTGTAAAGCACTTCCAAACCTTTGAAAGCAATGTTCTACCTCAAGCATGAGAGAAGCTCGTGTGTGAGTGTGTGAGAGTCTGTGAGTGTGTGTGTATGTGTGTCTGTCCTCTCCTCTGCCCCAATTCCTGCCTCTCCCACCCAGCCCCTCACGAAGCGCGATGCTTCACTAAGTGTTATGAGCTTTACTTTTAGGGGCTCCGGTGTGATTTTGGAGATTCCTGTCGTGGTTTTTTTACTTTAAAGATTGTTGGGGCTGTCACAGACAAGCAGTGTGGTGCTCTCTGTTTTTCCCTGGCATCGCTGCCCTTCCAGGGCTGATTTGGGTGCTGGTGGTGGCTGTCTGAGTCCATCCTGGGTGCTCAGTTGCTGGCACTGGAGCCAGGGCACCTTCCTGCCCTGTCACTGTGCTGCTCCCCAAGGCTGATTCCCAGCAGGATGATTTATGGCATGTGCCAGCATAAGCAGCATAACACACCCCTGGGGGGTGGCAACCTGGATGTCAATGTCTTGTCCCAAAGCCCACCCTGCCATTAGGAGCACCCACGGGCAAACCCTGAGACAGCACTTCCAGAACCCCCTGAGATGCTACTGAGCTGCTCCCAGCTCCTCCAGTGCATTTCCAGCCACAGGAGAACATCCAAAGGATGAGTGGAGCCAAAAAGGGCTCAGTTTCCCTGGGAGAGACAAGGTGAGGAGGATGCTGGGGGCTGCCAGCATCCTCCTTCCTGATGCCCAGGGTGGGCAGAGGAGCTCCCGACACCAAAGAGAGGTCTTGTCCCCTCCAGGGATCAACCACCAAACTGCCACTGTGGGGTTTGGGTTGTCCTGGCGTGGTGCAGCCTCGTGAGTCGGTGTGTGACCGGCATCGTCCGTGGGGTGAGGTGGGGACAGGGCCGGTGCCCGTTCCCTGCCACGTGGGTTGGTTAAATCCGGGCGAGTGTGAAGGTTTGAACTCTCTGTGTAAGTGGTGGTAAATCAAACGTTGCCGTATCTGCAAGGACAGTGAAAGGAATCAGGAAAGGAAATGAGTTTAAGTTTAAAAAAAGTATTAATTGTATTTTTTTAAAATGGTACCAGTGGGAGAGTCCCTTGTGTGAGAAACATCCCCCATCACCTGCCCAGCTGGCAGTGGGATGCTACCCATGGCCGTGTAAATAATACCACACACAGGAGGATGAGCAAATTCCTCTTCCCTGAGCTGTGTCCTGGTGCTGGGCTGGATTACATGGAAGCAGACTCTGTCCTTCCACATCATCCACCTTGGCCCAAGAAGATGTAATGAGACCAGCCTTGAGAGCAAGGAGCTCTTCAGGCTCGGTGTTCCTAACCTTCTGCCATTATAATTCCTCTTCCTGTTGACATCAGGCAGAACAAAAAAGATGTGAAGGGTTAAACTTTGTCATTAACCCCCCCAAACAGCCTCTCCCCACCCCACCAAAGAGGCTAAATGGGCCATCAGACAGATCCCTGCAGGAGGACATCGGGGATGCTCCCTCCTGTGATGCTGGACCTGGAGACAGCCTGGGAAGGGAGCGTGGGGGGACAGTGCCATGTGAGTCCGATAGCACAGCCCACCCCATCGTGGGAGCTGCAGGATGGAAGGGGCAGGAGGGAGGAGGAGACACCAAACAGCTCAAGTTATAACCTCATATCAAAGACAACCCGATCCTCTCCTGCCATCCCCCTCCTGCCCCAGCCCAGCTTTTCTTGTTATTGTTTTCTTTTTTGGTGTGTGTAACGTCACCGTTCACATTGAATAAGTACCGTTGCCAAAGTGAACACAAAACCTAGAGTAGCGTTCAGCTCAGACTTCCTGAAGCTGTGAACATGCTATTAATTTAATATCATATTATTGTGATATTGTAATAGTAACAAGTATTTGTCACTACTTCCTTTTATTAAAGGGAAATGCTGTGCCATTTGACTAGTTGGACTACAATAGTATGTCAAGAGTAGAGCTTTTTCTTTTGTGTTTTTTTTTTTTTTTAATTATGCAGAAATGTGGTGGCTTAAACCAATGCAGATTCTGTGTTGGTTTGAGATGGTTGAAGATGGATGTAAATCTTTAAAGACTATTTTTTAGAAGTTTAGCTTTTCCTCTTTTTGGGGGTTTCTTTTCCACTCTTTTCAATCTGTACTGTTTGGGATGTAATGTAGATGGTTGTGGCAACTCAGCCCATGAAGGGATGGGGCTGAAGTCTGGTGATCCATCAGGAGGACATGGTCTTCCCTGAATTATCCAAGTGCATGAAACTGGGCAAAAAAACCCCACTCCAAGTGGCATATTCTGGCTTTGTGCCTCTCAGCTGGAGAAGCGACACGTAACAGCCCCTGTTGCTGTACATCAGTGCCTGAGCCGGGCTGGACACAGAGCTGTGCCAACCAGAAACTTGGGAAAACATCACCTAGAGCACAGCTGGCCTTGAATCTGTGAAATGAGAAGGAAAAAAGACCAAAAAAAGAGCTTGTGTTTGGTTTCAGCCTGGGGGGACAGCCTGTCCTTGGTTCATCCAAACTGCTGCCCAGAGATAAACCCGCTGGGCAGGTGTTGGATCTGGTGCAAACTGCTGGCAGCCACCCATGTCTGGGGTAGGAATCTCATCCTTTATTATTTTTCCAAGCAAGTAGTTCCACTAATTCAACCCTCTCAGTTGATCCCAAAAACCTTCTTATTTTCTGGCTCTGGTGAGATGAAATTACAGGAAGGAATAAATATCCAAAAGCTGATTTTATTTTTTTTTTTATTATTATTTTTGGTAACCTATAATGGGCACAACCTATTCTTGGAGCTCCCAAGTTGACCAGAGATGGCTGCTACCTCAGGGATAGTATCCACATTGTCTTTAGTTGGACAGGGAATAGTTTTATGCTGTGACAGGGTATTTTCACGCTGTTGGATTCAGGTATTTATTTGTCTACCATTATCTTTCTTCTTTCTTGTTTTATAAAGGTGCTGATATATTTAAGTGCTGGTCCAGTTTGGGAATTTTAAAGCTTCCACCCCAAATTATAACAGGGGACTGTAGACTTTAAGTTGGCAATAAAAGAGGAGAGAAGCTACGAAGCCTTGTTGCTTCTGGATGGTGAAGGGAAGCTGAGTGACAGCACTTAAGTCTGAAAAGATCAGTTAAAAAAAAGGAAATTAAAAGCTTATGAAAACAAATGGGGGAGAACTACTTACTCACATCATCTGTGCAAACAGTGTGTGGAAATCTATCCCTCCCTGTGCGCTCCGGAGCGGGCAGGTTTCAGATCCCATCTAGCAACTTGACGCCGGCTCATTTATTTCCCTCCCCACCAAATTAAAAAAAGGGAAAGAAAAGTTGATGGCCAGTTCTCAGTTGGTGTCCAGTCACTAACAGTGTCCCTCAGGGATCAATGTCAGTCCTGTTTAATATCCATACTGATGATCTGGATGAGGGGGTCAAGTGTACCATGAGCAAATTTGCAGATGACACCAAGTTTGGGAGGGAGTGTCTATCTGCTGGAAGGCAGGAGGGCTCTGCAGAGGGACCTGGACAAGCTGGAGAGTTGGGCTGATTCCAATGGGATGAGGTTCCACAAGGCCAAGTGCCGGGTCCTGCACTTTGGCCACAACAACCCCCGGCAGCTCCAGGCTGGCACAGAGTGGCTGGAGAGCAGCCAGACAGAAAGGGACCTGGGAGCTGGGATGGACAGGAAGCTGAACATGAGCCAGAGTGTGTCCAGGTGGCCAAGAAGGCCAATGGATCCTGGCCTGGCTCAGGAACAGTGTGGCAGCAGGAGCAGGGCAGTGATTCTGCCTCTGGACTCGGCGCTGGTGAGGCCACACCTCGAGTGCTGTGTCTGGTTCTGAGCCCTTCAGTTTAGGAAGGACATTGAGGGGCTGGAGCAGATCCAGAGAAAGGGCAACAGAGCTGGTGAAGGGTCTGGAGCACAAGTGCTGTGAGGAGAGGCTGAGGGAGCTGTGGGGGGCTCAGCCTGGAGAGGAGGAGGCTCAGGGGAGACCTTCTCATTCTCTGCAACTCCCTGACAGGAGGGTGTAGCCAGGTGGGTGTTGATCTCTTCTCCCAGGCAACCAGCAATAGGACACAAGGGCACAGCCTTAAACTGCACCAAGGGAGGTTTAGGTTGGACATCAGGAAGAAGTTTTTCACAGAGTGCTCAGCCATTGGAATGGGCTGCCCAGGGAGGGGGTGGAGTCACCGTCCCTGGAGGTGTTTAAGGCAAGACTGGATGTGGCATCAGTGCCATGGTCTGGGTGACAAGGTGGTGTTGGGTCACAGGTTGGACTCGATGATCTCAGAGGTCTTTTCCAACCCAGTTGATTCTGTGACTCTGTGAAAGGGAAGGTGCCTGGGCTGGAGCTGTGGGTGGGGAGATGGGAATGAGGGAAGCACCAGCACCCCCAGCCAGAAGCGCTGCTGGCACAGGGCCACGGCACTGAAACCTGCTGGGAATCAGGGAAACAGCTCCAGGTTTACTCCATGGGCAGAGCCTGGGCTTTGGCATCATATGGGAAGAAGGGACAGGGCTGGTGTGAAGCCCAGTGAGTCAGGGACAAGCCTGATTTCACGGGGCTTTGGATCAGGATCTGACTTAAAAAGCAAAGAGGGATTTGTACTTTGATCGTATTTCCATCATTTAAACTTGCAGTATCTTTATGTTTGTAAGAAAGTCACAATAAAACCGATGCTAAACCTTTGTCCCAGTCCTTTTTGGGAATCAACTGTTAGGAGTAATACTAAAAACCCAAATTGCAAAGCACTTTTCTACTGTTTATTTTCTACCTTTCTTACTTTGAACTGTCTTGATATTGAAATCCCACTGATCCCACGATTGTTAGCTCTGTATTAAAAAAAAAAAAAAAATAAAATAAAACCCAGGTTTTTTGTAGTTTGCTCTGTTTAGATTTTAGCCTGTGGCTACTTGTACAAGGAAAATAAAGCTAGAGTAAATGAGTCTGAGTGGGGCTTTTCTTTTCATGTGCAGGGTTGTGGTGTGGGGGTTGTGCGGGGCAGCTCGGGGCGTCACCACTTCACAGGGACAGCTGATGACTTTGTGTCCTCTCAAAGAGCAGCTTCCAAAATGCAGCATTTAAGGGCTGGGTGGGTTTTGCTCATAAAACTCCAGCCAAGCCATCAGTGAAGGCCACGAGGAATAAATGAGTGAGACCGAGCCCAGCACTTTGTAAAGAGGGTTTCAATAAGCAGGTGAGTGAAAAGTCGCTTCAAACAACTCCCTGAAGCTCTTGGAACTACTAAATCGCAGCATGGATGGTCCAAATATATACTTCATAATAAATACCAGCATATAAACTGATTTTATTTCCCAGTGGCAACACAAGAGGTGAAAAAAAGATCAGAGTGGTCTCACTCTGGGGATTTCCATGTAAGTTCAGTGGAATCTGGTGCTTCAGATAGCACTGCAGAGTCAAGGTATTGCATAGAGCTTGTGGCTTTCATTAAAAAGGACTTTCCCTGCCTTCGTGGCAATAAAAAAAAGGTTTGACAATATTAATCTAAAGTCTTAGAAACTAAAGAAATAAAAAAACCCCAAGCAGTAGGTTTAAATTGCTTTGATTTTTGGCTGTTTGAAATATTAGGAGCCTCAAAAAAACCCCCGAGTGCTCAAAACTCATCTTTAAGAGGAGAAATCTCCTTTTGACCGTGAGCATTCAAATTTCTGCTGGAAACATCTCAAATTGACTCTTCAGCTCCAGAAATATTAAAAAAAAATAAATTAAGTTGGGCATTTTCAGCTCTGAACGCTGCATTCCTGCCTCGGATATCGCTGGAGAAGATGTTACTGCTAATGCCCCAGTTATAACCCTGCCAACACAGGGAGAATTTATAATATCCCATAAAGCCCTAACTAGGGAAAGGTCATTTTGCCGTTAATACCGCTCGGGCATCACCGCTTCATTTGGTGACACTTTTACAGAGCCACGCTTGATTCCAGCAGGGCAGCTGTAAAACCTTTATAGCGACATCTTCGGCCTCCAAAAATCATCTTAAAAATCAAGAGCTGGAACATCTTCGTCAGCAGGTGCAGGCGGCTCCGAAAGGCTCCGCTCGCTCTCGGTGTGGGATCTCCCAAAACGCAGGGTGAGCTGGGGGGGGATTTTATCCTTTTATTCCCAGCACCTTCAGAGCCCACCAGCACTAAATTAAAAGTCTCCTAATTTCATACAAAATTCTCAACCCCTCGCCTTGCCCAGAAAGCCATTTCCTTAGTGCTAAAATAGCTAAATTAGTCTTGCTCGGCGTCATAACGGAGCTTGTCTTGTTTATTGAGCGATAAATATAAAGGTACAGTAACTAAATTCATCAGTCCCTAAACACAGCCGTTGGGAATGGCCATTTCCACCATCCAATCTACGGCTGCATGAATATTTCAGAGTCCTCTTTCCCTTGGGTGCTCGCCTTATCTCTGGAGCCTGGATATTATTTTCTGCTTTTCAGCTTTTTGGATGTATTGGAGGAAATGTCATTATTTGGACCTGGGTGGATTACAGTTGACTTTCCTAAGCCAATTTATATTGGCAAGCTGCTGTTTTTAAAAACCCCTATAAATCACTCCCATGAATTTTAATAATACAACGTGGTTTCAAACGTGCTCCCTTAATACGTGACACACTATTACAGGCGGCAATCGCTCCCCGGGTCGTGAACTCCGTTTTACCGTCACCTTCGGCGAGCGCCGCGCGGGGACCGGCGATGCCTCGGCCAGAGTCACGGAAACACCCGTCCCTGCCCCAAATATCTCGTCCTTGCAGTGATTGTGGTTTAACAGCGTGACAGGAAGGTGCCTGTGCTTGCTCTGACCCACTGCACTCGACGTTATCTGACTGCCCAAAGCCTAAATGGCAGAATTAAATCTTAATTGCTTGAAACACTCATTTAGGGAGTTATGCCATGAGCCCCAAACGCTCCTCAAGACAGCCCTCTGGGGGGTTTGGGTACTGGTCATGACATGGTCACCACCATCAATGCGTGTTTGAGGCCATTTAAGTAATTTCTTTGTCTGAAACTTCACTTGAAAGATCAGGGATTCCCTCCCTCCCTGCCAAGACCCATTCCCAAGGCAGAGCTTGGAGTCAGACCTTAAAAGATGCTGGCGCAGAAATCATGGGGATTAGAATTACTTGCTGATTTTTCCCTTAATAAAGATAAAAGATGCACATCCAGAATGAGACTCCAAGCTGGAATCCAGTTGGATTCACAGCTCCAACTGGTCCAGAAATTCCCCCATGCCAGGAGACGATGCCAGACCTCCTCATCACCTGTTCCCTTACTTTGATGAGTTCTATCTTTGTCCTGTGCAAATTATATTTTCTTCCCATCCCCAATGCAAGGACCCCCCGATGCCTACCAGCTCTCAAAGGATGTCCATGCAGTGGGGAATGGTTTCCTGGTCGGAAGAGAAAGGGCTAAGAGAGACAGGGAATAAAGGCCAGGGCAGAGAGGAGATCTTGGGAGACCTTCTTCAAGGAACCACGTCATGGAGCATCTCCTGTGGATCCTCTGGGGGAGCTATGATGGGGTTTGGTGCTCCAGTGGTGGCACTGGTGATGTCCCCACTGGAGAGTTGTTTGTTGCCCCGTTTTAATTGTACAGAACCAAAAGATTGGAATATTCCATCCCTGGAAGTGTCCAGGGCCAGGTTGGATGGGGCTCGGAGCAACCTGGGATAGTGGAAGGTGTCCCTGTCCATGGCAGGGGGTGGAACTGGATGATTGTTAAGGTCCCTTCCCACCCAAACCAGTCTGTGACTCTGTGAATATAATAAGCACATCTGAAGGAAAGAGGATCGTTAAGGGATGGACTAATTGCAGGCAGGGAAAAAATAACGAGCCAGACTTTGCTCTTTGGCTTCCAAAGGCACCGAGGGCTCCCCAGCACGGGCAAAGGGGTGCCAGGACCTCCCCAGACCTTGCCACTGCCTGCTCAGCACCACCGAGCCCCGAAGCAATCACTGGTTTAATGTTCTTGGGAGAAAAAAATAAAAATAAAAATCCCGTTTGTGCAGGGAGCAAAGAGGCTTTTCAAAGGCTTTCGCTGTGATGATTTACCCTGAAATGTTGTCACGTTCATCATTAATCTATTTTTTTCCCTTTCTGTAACTTAACCTGCGACAAGCCGACGTTGTAAGTGCTTGATTTTCCAAGAATAAATTACAGTTTCATAAATGGTATTTTGCTTCGCTGCTCAATTTGCAAGTGAAATGATGCCAATTGCTTTGTTCACAGGATTTTATCTAGCACGAACAATACCATCCTCGAGATTTATTTATTTTTTAACCCTCAAGTTATTTTCGGAGCCTGTATAACAGGAATACATGGAGAAGTACACGACAGCCCATATGTTTTGGCATTATCGACTAACCACGAGCAGATACGAGGGCCCACATGCCTATAAAACATCGATCTGGGAATGAGATGTCACGCACAGAGCGAGCCACTGCCCAAAGAGAAAACAATCCCTTAGATCAGAAATATTTGCAGTTGTCCCACACTGGGTTAGACAGTGCCCTGAGTGACTTTTTATATATGTGATTTATGATTTGGGGCTGGCAAATGAGTCCCTCCCCCCCCACCTCCTCCAGCTTCCCCCAGGAACCCCCCATCTGCCCCGTGGACCAGCACATCCCCAGTGGAATCTTCAGCACACAGGATACCTCAGCCCCATTGAAAATATTGTGGGTTTTACACCAGCTTAATATTTTATTTTTTTCCTATCGTGATAAAATTATGAGAAAAAGAAAAAAAAAGGCAACTTTGAGCTATTTACATTTTTTTAATGCAGAGGGGTCCTCCCTGCTGGGAACACCAGGATCTGTCCAGGGACAGCCAGGGCCACACAGGTCAGGATGTGCCACCATTAAACCTGGTCCATCCTTTCATCACAGGAAGGAAAAGAGGGAAAAAGTCCCTGCATGGGAGATATTAATATTACAAGATTTGGTTATCAGCCTCTGGCTTCTCCCAGGACTTTTTTAACCTGCACTTTTTGGGCAGACCTTGTAAGAGATGCTTTTCTGGGGGAATATTTTGGATGTTGATTCTCTTTTGGCATAAGACAAAAAGGAAATGGAAATGGTTGTATTTGGAATGGAAACCTGGCGTTTGAGGTGTTTGTGCTCACCAATACATTGGGATGAGTTTGTGAAGAGCCTGGAGCTTCATCTCCACCCTTGAACTGAGCCACCTCGCCAGAGCTGGTTTGTTATTTGGGTTAATGAACCATTTAACACAAACCACTGAGTTATGAATCTGCAGGTGACATGGGCAGTAGAGGCAATACTCACATTTCCAACAGAGATACTGAGGCACAGAGAAAATATTTATCTCTCCGCCTTCAGATATGAAAATGTGTTTGTTCTGATCCTCCCTCTGCTTCTCACCCCACTTCCCTCACCCCTCTGGATGAGACCTCAGGAAAGGTTTTTGCTTTTCCCTTGCAAATGGATGTTTCAAGACAGTGCCAGACCTTCACGGACTTTGGATTTGGCATTAAACAAGGGACAAATTTCTGATAAGAAACCCCATCACCAAACAGAATTGTCACCTATTGGCCAACCCCAAGAGGAAACATGGAACCCCAGAGAAATGAAACATTCACAGACAGATAAAGTGTGTCCCAGAGTCCCTGCTGAGGACATCGCCAGATTTTTACAATGAGGAAAACCAGATTAAAATGGAATTTAAAACAAGTGAGGAGCTGCCCGCTGCAGGTACCATGAGGACGGGCCCCTCCATGCACAGGGCTGTGGCCGTGAGCTCCGGGCTGCAGGGGCTGGGCTGCTAATGGCTTTAAGCGGCGCTAATTGATCCGAGCAATCTGTAATTACGGAGCGGGATATGGTGGCAAAACACTGGCAGAGCATTAACTGCTGCGAGAGGAGGAATCCAACTCACGGCTGAATCGATCCTCGGGCAGCCGGCACTGACAGCCCCGGCCCCAGCGCTGAGGGTTTTCCATTGCGCTGAGCTTTCTGCAGGAACGTGCTGATTTCAGGAATATTTGATGGGAGGGAGGGTGGCTGTTAGCTCTCTTAATCCATTTCTTTGCATTCTGCCTTCAAACCCAGGCTGAGTCACTGCACAGCTCCCCTGGCTTTGCCCACGCCGTGGCAGCCCCTGATCCAAAGGTGCCCAAACAAAAGCGCTGGATATCTTTGCAATTAATTAGTCTTAATGACAACCTCCAGCCGCATCAGTGCAGGGCGTCATACGAGCCACCACCAAGAGCTGCGCCGTGCGTGCAACAGGGACCTGCTCTGGTCCTCTTGCTAGCGCAACTCATTAATTATTCTAATTAAAACACGCGTTAGTAGGTACTTCTGATGGCGAGGGGCTGCGTGGGGCCGAGGGGGAGATCAGCCCCCAGCTCCTGCCTGAGGCCATGGGCTCCCAGCGAGAGCCTGAGGATGCAGAAGAGAATGAGCAGCAGAAGGAGAGGGGGTTTAGTCTGGGGACAGCGCTGGGAAGTGACAAGGTGTAGGGAGATGACATTGTTTTGCAGTAACCTCCCAACCTTCGTTAATGCTGCTGTCACAGCACCAACGTGCTGCGTTAATTAAAACGAATGGTACATGACAGAGCAATAATTCCATTATTTCTCCATGCTTGCACCTCCCTGTGCTTCATCCTCGAAGAGCGGGGCAGGAGAGCGGGGTGCCAGGACCGAGGGTCCCCGAGCAGCCAAAGGTCCCTGACCTGCTGCCTCCTGTCAGGAACCTGGTGCCACAGCAACAAAGACACTCTGGGCTCTGCGGCTCCCGATCCCCTGCACACCCCACGCCACTGCTACAGCAAATCCCTCCCTCCCCAGCCATGAGGGTCCACATGCCACATCCACACAGGGACAGGACGAGGGCAAGGAGGTCCCTGGAGCCATGGAGGGCATCCAGAAAAGAGACAAACCCTTCTCTCCCACAATTAACAGCTGCAAGCAACAGACAGGGATGGAGGGATGGTGAATCAAGGGTTTTGCTAAAATGCCTCCTCTGCAGAGGCTGTTCTCCCCCCCTCCCACACCTCTCCCTGCCTCTGTCCAACAGCATTCCCAAAAGACTAAACACCTTTGGTTTCCATGGCAGCCTGATTTTCAATGAGCATCCTTCAAGTCCTAACTGGAAAGAAAGTGTTTCATTAATGCATACAGGACACACTGGCATCTCCCCGGGGCGACAGGATCCTTCCCCCAAAACTAGAACCTTCTGCCCATGGCTTTTTTATTTTAGTGGATTGATGGATTGACAGAGCCAAGGGAAGGGGCTGGCCAAGCTCTGCCAGTGACTCCTGAAGCTTGCTTAGAGAGGAAACTGGGCTGCTTTTTCTTGGAGGAGATTAAATAAATAAAGTGATGTTGAGCATCGGGAGATGGCACATGGGGTTTCCCTCTGGAGCAACTTCCTTCCCTCCAGCCCACTGGGGAGGGGACAGTGATACCTCCTGAGCTGTCCCAGATACCAATCTCCTGGTTTAAATTTGCCTGTTTCCATCCAGACTCTGCTTCTCTCTCCCGTTTAACACAAGCTGAGCACTTTGCGCACTCACAATTTGCCGTTTCTTTTGGATTTAACCCCATTTAATGGCTCTGCCAGGCAGAAAGTGCCCAGAGCTGGGGAATGGACAACTAATGAACTAAAGATTTGAAGCACAGCACTTCAGTCCTGCTGGATTTCATCAGAAAGCGCCCAGAAATCCTTCAGGATCAGAAAGAGTCAAAGGACGTTCCCCCCCAGCGCAGGGGTGCCAGGGCAAAGCGGGGTGTGTTTGCTACGCCACGTCCAAATAAAGTAAACCATAAAGCAGAACGAGTGAAATTTTTTAGCAGAGGATGCCCGGGGGGAGGATGCAGAGCAACTCAACCTTCGCTAGCCTGGGACCTTTCAAAGGTTTTTTAGGAGAGCCCAGGTCACGGCCCAGCCTCGGCCCTGGCTTTTCCCAGCCCGGAGGATAATTGCCGTCCAGCCGTGCCGTACCCTCTCGCTGACCCCGCCGGGGTCCCAGCCACCCTCCGGGGTTTGGCAAGGACAGATATACGGCTGGACCTCAGGGGGCTCCTAAAAGCAGGTCACGCCGAAACAATAAAGCTTTGTCGGAGGCAAAGGAGGGAGCGAAGCCGCGGTCAGCCCCGACCGCTGCCGCGGGATTTACTGCCCGCAGATGGGATGGGGGCTGCGGATGAGGCACCGAGCACTGTGCCGGGGCAGCGGGGAATGGGGAGCTGAGAGAGTGTCCCCACACTTGGTGTGGTGCCTGGTTTGTATGTGCAGCAGCATCTTTAGCTGCTCTGGAGAGACAGGATTTGGGAGGTCTCAGGTAGGGAAGGGAAGGGTCCAGTTCTTTTGGATGCCTCCTTCTTCCTGGTGGGATGACTAAATCTGGATCTCGCTGAGCTGAGCCCCAGAGCAGGGTTTGGCCCTGGGGAGGTTTGCTCTGCTTCACACATCACCTGACCTTGTGATGAGCCTGGCCATGTGGATCCAAGCATTTCAGAGGGATCTGGACCTCAGTTCTCCATCCCTGAAAGGAAAGCGGGATGCTGCCATGCATTTATCCATCATATTTATCCAGGAGGTTAGGAAGGAGCCATAGGGACATGATAAAGAGCCTGTCTATGCACAAAGGGGTGGTCAAAGACCATCAAAGGTAAATGCAGATAAAGATGCTGCATAGGACACAAAAGTTGAGATAAAAGGTATTAGTTTTTAGAAGATCACCTAACAAAGTTAATTTTAGCATATAATGACCATCCCCCTCAGTGCCTCCTTCTCCACTTTCTTTGAGAGGGCACACAATTCTTCATTAAGACTCAAAAGCTTCATGTGCCAAAAAGAAGCTAAACACATTTTCACTTGTCCAATAACGCCATCTGCACTGCACGGGGCTTTTTAACAGAGAAAAGCATCTTTTCCTTAATCCTTCTGCAAAAACAGGGCAGTCATCACAGCCAAATTTCAGACCAGCCTTGTGGTTTTCTGACCATCCCTGTCCCACAGGCCCTGATGCATCTCCATGGCACAGGGCAGCCCACAAGCCCTCTCAGCAAAGCCTCCGGCGCTTCCACGAGGCAGCTCTCTGCCAGGAGAGAAAACCCATTACAGCTCCCAGGAGCAGAACCACGATGGGAGCCGCCAACGTCATTAAATGAATATTCATAAATTATTTTGCTACACAAACAATATTAATATCACACCTTCCACCTTCAGTAGCCCGTCACGGGCAGGGGCTCATTAAGACACCAGACTCCCAGCAAAGGCTTTTGGTTACATGGAAACTCAGAGACTTTATTAAACACGAGCAATATATTTATTTTAATAGAGTACAAAGCCTGGATTTGGCCACCCTAAAACACCACTCGGAGCTCCGAATCTCCGAATAACCCGATCAAACAAGGCTAATGTGTGCAATATATCTTGGGTGAGTAATATACAGCCACATTTCCTGCTCCATTTACCCAGTTTTAACTACACCTGACCTACTCTTATCCTAATAGAAAACGGCTGCTCTTCTCATTGCCTGTCCTCCACACATGTTTTTCTGATAATGACCAAACCTAAATCACTTCCCTTTCTCCTAAGTGCTGGGCACCAGCTGTCTTGTGACATTTAACCACAACAAGTCCTTTTGCAGGACCTCCAGGTTAGTTCCTGGGGCCCTGGCCCTCTGTCCCTGTGTCCTGTCTCCATCCTGCATCCGGGCATCGGAACTAAGGCATTAAGTGAAGCGGCGGGTCCTGACTTCAGTCACAACAACCCCATGTGATGCTACGGGCTGGGGGAAGCGTGGCTGGAAAGCTGCCCAGTGGAAAAGGAGCTGGAGGTGCTGCTTGACAGCAGCAGAACATGAGCTGGTGTGTGCCCAGGTGCCCAAGAAGGCCGGTGCCACCGGGCTTGTGTCAGCAATAATGTGGCCAGCAGGACCAGGGCAGTGCCCGTCCCCCTGTGCTGGGCACTGGTGAGGCACCTCGAATCCTGGGGTCAGTTTTGGGCCCCTCATGACAAGAAAGACACTGAGGTGCTGGAGTCTGTCCAGAGAGGGGAATAGAGCTGGGGAAGGGTCTTTGAGCACCAGGAGCAGCTGAGGGAGCTGGAGGGGCTCAGCCTGGAGAAAAGGAGGCTCAAGGGGGATCTGATCACTCTCTACAACTCCCTGACAGGAGGTTGTAGCAAGGTGGGGGTTGCAAGCAACAGGACCAGAGGAAACAGCCTCAAGTTGCACCAGGTGAGGTTTAAATTGCATATTGGGAACAACTTATTCACCAAAAGGGTTGTCCAGCCCTGGCACAGCTGCCCAGGGCAGTGGTGGAGTCACCATCCCTGGAGGGATTTAAAAGACATGTAGATGTGGCACTTAGGGACACTGTTTAGTGATGGTGCTTGGCAGAGCTGGGTTAACAGTTGGACTCAATGACCTTAGAGGTCTTTTTCCAACCCAAATGATTCCATGATTCTATAATCCCAGTCCCATGGGATTTCCCTGTACGGCCTCACCGAGGAACCACGTGGAGAAAAACCTGGGAGCTGCCTCAGCTCTTGCTGCCACTTGCTTTGCAAGCCAAGGTCTCGCTGCAGCAGTGAGGATGCTCTTGTGAGCCAGCACCACACATCACATCGCTTCATGCCAGGGTGAGAGGCTCCCCCAAACCCACCAGCATCGCCTCACAGAGCAGGTTCAGCTTTGTCAGGGAAAAAAAATCTGCTTCCAAAGGTGTTTCCCCCCACCCCATGGAGCTTAGCTCGGAGTGTTCCATCGAGGTGGATTTAAAGCTTCCTGAGCAGCGTGTTTAAATGGCCAATTTGACTAGAAAATGTGCCTGATTCACAAGCGCTGGCTGTGCTTTCTCCGGCGCTAAGAAATCACAGCTATATTTCATTATTGTTACTAATTGCTATAAAGTATTATGGGGAGGCAATGGCACAGGCAGAAAGAAATATAAACCATTTGCAGCCTATTGACCCCGGAGAACATTTCCCAAGCTTGCTTAGGGGTGCAGAAATTGGTGCTCGGTGCAAATAAATGAGCAAAAACCATTTTCGGAAGGAATTAGCGCAAGGCACAAGCAAATTGCAGCAATTGTCTCTCTTCTTTCTAAGTGCTGAATTGCCTCTATAATTCCCCATCATTTAGTTGCATAAATCTTGCACAAATAAACCGGCAATTTGCATATGCACAGAAAAGAAATTATAGAAACACAAGGAAAGAAGTTATATTTTGCCTTCATGGGCTGGAAATAAATATGCATTGCTTACTGCCTAAGCTGTGTTTGGCCCAGCTCAGAAATAAAAATTTAGGAAACCCTTTAATTTTCAATAATAAATACATATCAGAGGATGAAAAAAAAATATATAATTTGTGGCATGTGGAAGCCCACAGTTCCTGGGTTGTTGCATCATGAAGTGAGACGGCTGCGGCAGCAGAGTTGTGTGTGTTCAGGCAGAGGATGCAGCGTGATCACAGAATCATAAAAGCCTAGAATGGTTTGGGTTGGAAGGGACCTGAAAGATCATCTGATTCCAACTCCCTGCCATAGGCAGGGACACCTTCCACTAGGCCAGATTGCTTGAGACCATGGATGATGCTGATGCCTTCACGACCATGGCCAAGAGATGCAGCTCTCCATGGCCGATGGGAAGTGATGCCGAGGGGTCAATGCAGCTGCCTCTGGTGTGGTTCAATCCAGCCCTTACTGAAATAAGTGCAGAGGCTTTTGGGGCAGCAAATGTCTCTTGAAGGCAACACCCCTTTCACCCCATGTCCACTTTTAGCCGTGAAATGCCCGTTTGTTTGTTTGTTTGTTGTGATTTCTATGCAGTGCTCTGATGTTTCCCCACTGCAGGAAACCCAGGGTCCAGCCCAGAAGAACTTAAATTCTCTCTCTACATTACTGAGCCATAATGCACTGTCTGGCCATGGACCCCACGGGTGGATGGAGGCACCAGTGGGCAGCAGGCAGTGGGAGTGACTCTGGCTGCTCGTCATGCTGGTGGAGGCTTCCCAGAGGAGCAGAGTAGCTGTTTCCGATTAACTCCCCGTGTGACTGATCTCATTCTGGAATAAGAGGGTGTTATTCCAAAACACCATAATCCTCTTCCAAATGACTTAATCGCATTTGGAATAACGTGCTTTTCTTCCAAAACATTCATATAGGGAAAAAAAAAATCGGCTGTGAAAAGAATCAATCAGAAACAGCCCTTCGGAATAACACCTCGTGCAGAAGAGCTCTCAGAGGGGACGTGAGATACTGCACTGGTTTACAAAGATTTAATACATCACTATCTGCAGTAATTCCTGAAGGCTGAGAGAGCAGCACAACTGAGGCCCGTGGCATCTCCTCCTTCCTCACTTTGTCTCCAAAGCTGTGGAGCTCCACAATGATCCCACTGCACTCTGGTGTTTCAAGCACCCACTCTGCCCCTCGTGGTCCCTATGGACCAAATGTGGCATCTCTCCATGTCACGTGGCTGGAGCCTTGCTGCAAACCCACTGCTCAGGGATGTGTCAGTCAGGCCAAGTTGGAAAGATAAAAGAATGTAGAAGACCCAGACTGTGTGCCCAGGAGAAGGTGCCACCAACATCCACTGCCTCCCATCCCACAGCGCTTCTCTTTCTCTCCTCTGCATCCCCCACACCACCGGGGCAGGAAGACCCTCGTGTCAAGGAGGAAGAAGAAGCAGCAGCAACCTGGGATGAAAGCAAGAGCTCTCACATCTTTCATCCATTAACTAATCATTCCTCCTGCACAACACATGTGCCAATTCATCATAGGTGATCAATACCTTCCTTGAGGCCCCAGGATGATGAACGTCGCTGCTGATATTTAAATGACCTTGAGAGAACGGGGGCAGCTCCCTCAGGCACAGGTCAAAGAGCCAGGACTGAAGCTCTCTGTAAGATGATACGTGGTCCCAAGACGTCTCCGTAAGGCACAGAGAAATGTTTTGGGCTAGAAAGCTTCTCCATCAACACAAGGGAAGATTTTAGATCATGCAGAGGCTGGAAGATTACGCCGGATCAAAAGGACGTGGATTTTGTGTGCAAGGCTGGAGCAAAAGGATGCGACACCTGCCTGCAAAAGGGTAACGTGATTCCCCATCCCATGCTCTTGCTCTGGGATTGGGGTCCTCATGGCACCTCTGTGATCTCCATTCTTCATGGAGACCATGAGCCCCAAGTGCTCCTGTGTTGCTCCTCTCTCAGGTGCAGTCCCTCACTCCGTCCCTAAGATCTGTGGCAGGGTAAGGACCAGCTCTCACCCTCTCCAAACCACCATTCATCTCACCAACCCAGCAGGACCCGGAAGCTGCTGTTCTCCTGCGTGAGGAATTTCTGTCTTCAGCCACGGGTCTTCCCTTTGCCCACTTTCAGCAATGCCAGCAGGAAAATAAACATCAGTCCTCCTCCACGTGCAACGCAAACATGTCTCAACCCTGTGGGCTACAGCGTGTATGGCTTCCCTTTCTCAGAAGGGGAAAAAAGAAAGATAACTAAAGATAACTAAAGCAGTTCCCTGCCTTCAGAGAAAGCGAAAAACAATCCTTTAAGACAGCGGTTTGTCCTGCAAAGCTCCACGTTTTGCTCCAAAAATTATAACTGAAAGAAACGCTGAGAACTGGCAAAGCTCCTACAGTGGTTGTTTGCGTGATTCAGGTTAAAAATAATTGCTGTCCAGGCTTATCTGCCTGACATAAGTAATTAGATCACAGAGTACTTATAAGCTGCCATTTCCTATGAGCATATTTTAACATGGCCTTTATCGTTTGACCTTTATATCTGCAGCGGCTCCATCCGCTCCTGTGATGGATTTATTTTTGAAGATTGGGCTCAGGCTTGCCCGTCCTCGGGCAAGGATGTGGCACAGGAGACGTATTACAGCCCCAGCAGCTTCTGCAGTGAGGACAGATCCTCCCATCACAAGGAGGAGATGAGCCAGACCCAGACCCTGCTGCAGCTCCACCAGAATTAATCTGCAGGGTTAAATTTATTGGTTGCACCAAGGGAAGCTACTGATGGGCTCTAGAAAGGGTTGGCAGTGTAGAACTAGTGGCAACACACCATTGGAAGAGAATGGTCTTTATTATATGAGATATACTCATATATCTCACATATTCATACTTTCCCAAAAACTATTCACACTTTTCTCCCCCAAAAAATGGAGAAGCCTGAAGATTCTTTCTTGTACCTCTCAAAAGCAGAAGATGTGCTTCTCAGCTCATGGAGGAAGCAACTCGCAGACTCCCAAAGCCCAGAGGAGGCCAAAAACAAAATGCCAAGAAGGAAAAGGAACCAAGAGATTCAGATCACTGCCTGTATTTTCAGACACGAAAACAGCCATAGGGAGACTCTGATCCCATGCACAACAAACCCTGCAGGTGCACAGCAGGTACTGGAGTCCTTCACAGCTCAACAGCTCTGAGTAAATTAAAAAAAAAAAAATCTAAGACAACATCAACTGTTTCCTTTCTGTTTTTATGAATCCCAGACTTGAGTAGGCTCCCTCTTCCCATTGGCATCCCTTGAGAAGCAATTTAACTTTGCTGGAGCTGTCAGATTTGCAAAATAAGAGATTTCCTTTTTACACCTCACTCATTTTTTTCATGAAATCTTCTTTTCTTCTAAAAAACATTTTCAAACTCCCCTCACTACTGATGGATTTGTTTTTCTTTTATTGTCAGAACCTTCTTAACAACGTAAAGACCCTAAATGCAAAGAGGAAGCAAGGACTGCTGAAAAGTTGGAGTTTGTATTTATTGCAGTGACATCTGAGAGGCTGCTTCTAAGACAATATTTCAGAGCACCAGCTCAACTCCCACCAAGTGGTGGGAGCTCTCCCATCCAGCTCATCCAGCACTCCACACCTTTGGAGTGTGTGGAAAAGCCAGTGGGGCAGTTCATCTCTTGCCACAGACAGGACATGACCTGGATTGAAAAGATGCTGTATCACCCACTCAAGCTTTCCACCAAGTGCTGCCCTCCCACCACATCTCGAGCAAGCCCCCAGTCCATCTGCCCTGGTTTCCTGCTGGTAGCTCGTGGTGGATTTGATAAGCTGAGAAGGACCATCAGTCCCATACAAAAGCCAAGGCCATGTTAGAACTTCAATTGCTTTCAGAACTGGTACAGATGGGAACAGCTGCTGCAACCCAGAGCTGTTTCCCATCAGGTAGGCAAAGCCAAGGGTCTCTACTGAGTCCCACAGAACTTTGTTTCATCTGCAAGTTTGTCTCTTTTAAGGGGAGGTAGAATAGCTCTTAATAGGATTTCAGGACTGATTTATCTATCAAGGACAAAATCCCACAATGAGACAACATCATGGGGAGATTATTCTGTGTTTTCTGAAGGAGAGAGCACAAGATTATCCTGAAACAAGACTTGTTTCTATTGAGATAATGACAGATAACTGGTAACCCCCTCTGCATAGCTGGGTGACCCAGAGAGCATTCCCAAAGTGGAAAAGCAGCAGCATTTCCAAAGGGAAGGAATCCAAGGTCTGATGTGGACTCAGTCTGAAAGAAAAACTTCTGGAAAGGATCAGGGCAAGGCCATGAATTTATGAAGTAGTTGTTCGGCTGACTCTAATTTTTAAAGCATTATTATCCTTTTAGCAGGGCTGTCGGGTAGATGGAAGCCAGAGCCAGTGTGATGAAGAGCAGCTGAACAGCGATTTGCAGCAGTTCCTCCTGCCTTCCACACTTTTTTTCTGCAGAGCAGTGAGCCAAATTGCTTGTAACCAGCTTTACTGCAGCCTGAAATGCTGCAAAAAGGGAAATTTCTGGGCTGGTGGTGTGAGGAATGAAGAGGGAGAATGAAAATGAAAAAGGGAGAGAAACACTAATGGCAAGTCTGGAGACCCACTGGTGTTCCAAAGCCAGACAGGTGATGGGAACATTTGCTTCAAATCCTTGGAGATTCTTTCTAGACTGACCCAAAGGGGGCAAACCAAAGAGCCACTTCTGCAGATTTAAATGCATTTTGTGTGCCACTGCAGCAAATCCTTGCCTTGCTCACAGTCATATCAGCTGCATTTCTCCAGCAAAAGCAGCTCAGTCGGATGCAGCACCTCTCTAACCTTCCAGGTGCTCACATACCACCTCCCAAGTAATGCAATCAAAACAATCCAGCTAAAAGCATTTCATCTGGCCTAGGCTGAAATGAATTGTTTCTAATAAAACTAAAGCTCTTTGGGACAACTAATGGGTGCTTATTAGTACAGGCAATGGACTATTCAATCAACCATATAGGGAAACTAATGGGGATTGATGGCCAAAATACAAGATGAGGGCTTACCTCTTTAAATAAACAGCTGATGGGATGGTGATCAGACTAATCTTAGGTATCTGTGGGGCAAATTCATACCTAACTAATAAAGAGACAAACAAAATATGTGGAAAATAGCCTCACTGGGTCCCTGGGGGTTTTAATGTTATTGCCGTGGCAGCAGGTGGGTTTCCCAGAGATGCTCGTCTTTCCAAACAGGACACATTTGGGAGAGAGTTAGAAAGCAGCTGGAAAACCTCTGGATGAACCTTTGCACTCAATATGGCCCTTTTTTTAAACCACCTAGCAGACAATCCAACCTTCCCTGCTTCATCTCCTCCCTTCAGCAAAGGCTTACCAAGATTTTTCCAAAACCCAAGGTTTTTATACCTTTTTTCTTTAGCAAACAGAGGAATGGAGGGATTTTCAGAGCTGAAGGAAGGGCACATGCACCTCTGGGGCTTCCAAGTCACTCTTCCCTGCAGCAAACTATTCCTTGATCTCCACCCTCCCATTTCCTTCCCTTTGAAAGGCCTCCGACCGGATCACAGATGGCAATTCCTATGTGACAGATCCTAATGTCATTATTGACGACAGACCAGATGTCCAGGGAGCCATATTGCTCCTTTTAATCCAAAATTCATCAAGAGCCTCACCTTTGTACTTTAGGGTGAGTGTAAAGGTATCTTCATGGGAAGGGGTTGGGGCCACACGTTTTTTTCCCTCTCGGCTCATTTCCCCTTGGAGGAGGGGAGAGCTTTGCACAGCGTGGCTGGGAGTGACTGAACCCGACACCAAAGGGGTCCTGTTCTCAACAGAAGCATCATTAAAATGCTACAAAAACCTCTCTTGAACTTTAAAAGGTCCTGGGAAGGGACATGCTTCATGTGACAGGGTGTGTATGAGCCTCAAGCCGTTACAAAGTGCTGCTCCTGCTCCCTGCTGCATTTTAGGTGCATAATTCCTAGTCGAGAGAAAGAAATAATCCCTTTTTTGGCTTATGGAGCAATCCTGACTCCTAATGTATCAGTTTGTCTCCTGCCTGTCAGCTAAATACAACATATTTTTCCATAGATTAAGTGCTGTATAGCTCTCCTGCCATAAGGCACAGCAGCTGGATAAAAAGGGAATGACACGGGATCAGCCTACGTGGGAGATGCAGAGTGGACCACAGCTAGTTAGCACCAGGTAAAAATCCACAGGTGACTTGTTCCCACGAATATTTTAAAGCAAGAGCTCTCATGCTCATTATCTCTCTTGGAGACAGGGAAAAAAATCCCAACAGCCTTTGTGGCAGGGAAGACAAAGCTTTGCTCGGTGGGAGATGTTCTATATGGCATAATGTATGCCGGGAGCAATCCCGGTGTTTTATGGGCCCGGTTAGTGTGAAGTGCAAAACAGGCTTGGGGCTGAGCCTGCATTATTCATGGGGGACCTTAAATATTTCAGTGCAAGACTGAGGTAGGGAACAACATAACAATGGTGAACTGTCCTCTTTCTTCCCCTAAAACCACCATGTTTAAGAAGGCAAGCGGGTAATCTTTTCCTATCAGTGTAATTCCACGCACCGACACATCCCAGGGAATGGCAGGATAACAGCGAGGCAAACCCCACAGTCCTTCCAAGGGAGGGGGAATTGTCCCATCCAAAAGATACGTCCTGTCTTTGGAAGAGGAACAATTCAGTGCCTGACATTCATATTTGGAGATGGTTCACCGGTTCTGCTGTGCGTGAAGGGACACATCAGCAGGTGGGTGGGCAGACAAGGAAAGTTTCTGGCAGTTTTTCCCCTCTGAAGCAGCAGGATTTTTTCCACACCACTCTCCAGTCCCTCTCCTGTGCATGACTTACTTATCAGAGGCGGTGGCTGGTTCACAGCAGGGCAGTGGGAAGCTGCATTCTAACCTGAAATTGCAGTGTTCGGGGTGATGTGGTCAGAGCAGCGAAGGGCAGAGGCAGGTGAGGAGGCAGAGCTGCCTCTGTGCAGATCCGCTGCTGCCATCAGCCGGCAACTGGAAACCGGCACAGGGCACATCCCCTCCCTGGGACGAGAGCTAAACCAGGCACAACACACACCGCTCATGCCAAACCCTCCACTGGCTCTTTGCACTCCAAAGAGGCGGTTTTGGGTGTAAAGAAGAGCAACGCAGCAGATGGGATGCTCAGACACAGGGGAAGGCTGGACCTCTCCAGGCAAAACTTGCCTTTAAGTGCTGCTTTATCCTTTCCAGTGCCATGGAGCTGAGAATCACTGAAGCTTAAGGATGGAGTGAAGGTGTGGACAGGGTTGGGCATTCTGGAGCTCAGCAGCAGTGGGATCACTCAGGCAGCTTCCTACACACTGTTCACACAGTGCTGAAGTTGGACCAGAGCTTTGTGTGCAGTTCCCCTGCAGACAGTCTGGGTCTTGCTCTTTACTCCTTCAGCTCTAGTGTGGTGTTGAGACTTGTGCACAGTGAGGTTTGGCCAAGCTTCAGATAACCAGTTATTTAAGATAACATAATTCTGGCCAGAGCTACATGAGATTCCAGACCTTTCTCACTTCTGTTTCCCTTCCTGCAAAACACCCTGCAAAGATAAATCTTGGCAGCTGTCTCTTGCACGAGATAAAACAGAACCAGCTGAAATGCACCAAAATCCGTTTCTGCTCTTTCTAGAACCATCAGAAAGAAACCCAAGAACAGTAAGAAACCCCGAGATTTTAGTTCTGATGATTAATTTGTTTCTCTCCCATGTTCCTTCTCAGCTTAGATCAGGGCTCATAGAGAGAAATTCAGATTTCATAGCCAGAAAACCTTACACTAGTCCATTGTATTAGTTTATTGCTGACCTGTTACATGTGCTGTGTTTCCTTCACAGAGTTGTTTGCATCCAGCCCCTTTCAAAACAAAGCTGCACAACTTTTCTTTTGAAATCATTCCTCCAAAGGTGAGGAGACACAGGGCTCAAATATTTCTGAGATAACAGCCCTTTATTTGCCAGGACACATTGCTGCCTGTGGGACAAGTGGTGCACATCCACAGGTCTCTTCCTACAGGACTGATAGGACCACTTTAAAGATTCTCTTTCATTTAGATTAACTGATAATTAACAGGCACAGCTGTTGCATCTTTGAGAAGATGGAGAACACAGAGACTGCAGAGAAGAGATGGGCACAACCTGCACATGTCCCCATGCCAGAGCACTTGGCTTCTTCCATCAAGAGCATTCCTGAGAGCCAAATCCTGGTGCAGCCCCTGTGCCGCCCTGGGGATCCCCATATCATTTATCTCCTTGGAAAAGCTGCAAAGCTCTCATCCTGGAGGTGGGGAAGAAGCACTGGGTCCCTCCTTGCTGCAGGGGTGTCCCTGCAGACTCTCCCTGCACCAGGCAGGTGCAGCACAGACATTGGGGTGCTGCCATTCCCAGCTCCTGCCAAAGCTGACCCACAGGATCACTCCTGACCCGGCTTGCATTGGAGCCTGTGACCCAGAGGTGAACTGCTCTATATCCCATATCCAGTCTCCCACTGAGTTTATTTTCTGGTGTGGCAGATCAAAGACTGCTGTAAGGAGAAAATCTATCAAAGGCTCAGCACCCTAAGATACATCCAGCTCTCTTTTATGTTTACTTTTAACAAGCATGCTCCTTCCTATTGTTCAGTGAGCGCTTTAAAATGGATAATTATCAGATTTCCCTATTAATGGAAAAAATCAGGCAATCATAAATCTTAAAACGTGCTACTATCTGCACACTGCATGTATCACATTAGGGAAAAAAAACAATCTGTGGAGAAAAGCTATTACAGAGTGACCATGGCTCGACTCAGCAGCTGGTTTTAATTTCAGCAGAGGATCCCCTCTGCTTCCCAGCATCCACCAGCCCTGCTCTTCCCACTGCTTCCCTGTAAGCACTGCGAAATTCCAGTGTCAGCCTTGCACATCACACACCACAGCAATTCTCTGCATCTGAGACAAAACTGCCAGCTCCTCACTGCATCTGCCTTGCCCTTCATCCAATCCTAGAATCGTTTGGGTTGGAAGGGACCTTAAAAATCATCTCATTCCAGCCCCCCTGCCGTGGACAGGAACACCTTCACTAGACCAGGTTGCTCCAAACACCATCCAACGGGTTTGGAAGAAGTGAAAAGTTCTTTTATTCCCCCTCCACAGTGACCCACACAAAAGAATAAGGACACATGGACCAAAAGGTACAGGTTGGTCTTGTGGTTAAAGCAACAGACTGGCATTCAGGAAATTCCAGGTGGGACTCGGGTCCTCTCCCTCAAAGAAGGTTGGAATCTAAAGTAGCTGTGAGGACTAGTCTGAGTTTTTCTACAGATTTTGAGTGGCTTTGGGTAAATTGCTTACCCACCCTCAGTTCCCTGTGCTTGCTGGGATACTTGTTCCCATTTTGCTGGGATGCTGCAAGGATTATCTGGTATTTGGAAAGCTCTTAAATCCATGTAACTCACAAGTAACAATTAAATATGCTCCTGCTTTTAGATCAGAAATACAATAATTGAGAGCAGAGCACGTTTTGTTTAGATTTTCTTATGACTGAATTCACTGAGACAAGTGACAGAAATATGATTCATTTATATTCAAACTCATGACTATTTCCAAAACAGTTTACTTTAATCTGAGCAATGGGAAAAACGTTAAAGGCAAGACTATTTTTACCCAGCTGACTCAAGAAGGCTGTTTTATTCCACATTTCTGTTTTCAATAAACATCCCAGGACAAACACATTCCCTGCAGCAGATCTATGCAAAGGACAAAAAGGCGTTAAATCCTAAGGTGGGGAGGGGGGGACGAAGGGAAGGGATAAATAGTTTACTTCTATTATCTTTACCATATGTTCTATTCCAACTGGATACACATAAACAGCATGTAATCTTCAAGCTCAGCTTTAGACTCTTTGAAGTGACCTGACCATACTACTGATTTATTTCAAACTAACCTTTCTCTTTGAACCCTAGGTCAAGGTTAATTCCATAATAAAACATACCTTATACAGCTGGCTGTTCCAGTGGTGCTAGCAAGGAACGAAGCCCTCAGTCATAAGCATTTGTTTCACTGAGTGTGGTATTGTATTTCTATTTTCCCTTCCCTGTATTAATTTCCTTCACAGACCCTAGTTAAGGGGAAAAAAACCCCCCCTCTTTTCCGGTCCATGAGATCAATTTTAAACACACTGGAATTAAATGAAGACATTTAAGCCACGTTTCTTTGCTGAAATGCATCCGCCAACACCAGAAACTATTTTTATTACGGTCTATGTTTAATAATCAGATCTTCAATTTCATAAGAGGCTGTACAGCCACGTTATTCAAACTCCTGCACTGGCAACGACCCTTTCGGTATCTTTTACAAAACCATCTTTGCACTGAATCACAGCAAATCACCAAGGATAGCTCTTCTATCTAGGAAAAGAAAATGGGAAAACGGAAATACATCTGAAGGGCACTTCTCTGAAAAGCAGAAGAGAGTTCCTTGCCAGTGCCCCAGCCAGTCTTGCCTGCCTGTTGGTATTAAAAGGTACAAGCCCTCCAAGCAGGGGTGCAAAGGTGAGGGAGAAAGCGTGGGATGTGGGATGCAGTCGCTGGGAGATACTGAGGTGCACAACCTACTGCTGAAGGATTGCTCATCAGGCTGTTTTTAAGAGGACTGGAAAGATGCTTTTGAATCTCAGCCTCCAGCCCACGGCACGTGCTCACAGCACTTAATTAAAAAGCCACAACACCAAAGCTAAACCAGCAGCTGTTCCATGTTTCTCCTGACTCCAAAGCCTTGCCAACATGGTGCCTCCTGGAGCTGTTGGGAGACGGATGAGTAGAATTTTTGTGGGTTTGGGGCTCCTGCAAAGCACAGGCTGGAAAATCTCATCTGCTGCAGGTAACACCAGGGGGAATTGCACTTCCCCTCCAAAGGAACAATGACTTTATCCTCACGCATTTTGCAGCCTGAGTCTACAGCGGTTGATGATCGGCATCAACAGCACACAAAAGGTGCACCGCCCCTAAAACCGGCCCCAAAAGCTTTCAGTGCTTCATCTCTGCCTCAGGGGCAGCTTTGTAAAACAGGGTTTAGATGAGTTTGAGCAGACAGCACTCTCGGGCAGCATCGATACAGCAAACTTGTTATCTCATCAATATCTGTCATTGCCGAACGCAGCTGAGCCTGCCGTAATGGAAGCACCATCCATTTGGAATCCCAAAGGTAGGCATCAGTTTTGGATCGATGCTCTCAGAATCTCCATTAACTATTACGATGCCAGTGATGTTTTAGATCTATTTTGGGTTAATTTCTTTATACCAGGGCAAGGCCACAAAAGGCCTTCACGGCACTCTTAAATAAGAAGCGGTGGCACAGTAAGCCCAGCATCCCCAGGACCGACATGGTTCCAAGGAAACCCTTTTCCCTCCAGCTCTCCATTCCCAACTCACCACGCTGTCTTTCTCTTCCAGCTTCTCCTCAGAGGCTACTGCCTGTCCCCACTCCTTAGTCACATGCCAGGATGTCCCCCACAGCAGAGCCCCAGCTGGCAGTGCCGTGTGTGTCCTGCCCTCCACACCACGCTCTGTCCAAAATCACAGCCCCGGGCATGCTGGGAGGTAAAAGATACAGCACGCAGAAATTCCTGAACAGGAGAGTCTTTCCCTGTCCCAGGGATATCAGCAGTACTCCTCCTTTCTCCTCCACCACAGTGAGGGGTATCTTAAATGAGATCACTGGAATTATATCAGTTCAAGAGCTAAAAATAACAATGCAAAACTCCATCCAAATGCATTGAAAGAGACATCTCTACCATTTTCTAATCTTCTTAAACGGGCTCCAAAAATTGTTGCATTGAATGATTTATTAGTGAATGAAGTCAGCCAATTAGACAGCCAAGGACTGATTTTTCAAAAGGATCACACAGAACAATTTAATATCATGGGAGATAATAAACATGTCCTGAGCTGGATCACTGAATGATGTCGCTAACAGCCTGTCAGAGATAGCAGATATTTACAGCAGAATAGGGCACCACATCAGATAAAGTAAAATACATCCTCTCAAGGATATAGAAATACAGAAAGGAATTGCTCCAGCTGCATTTCAAGTCTGGGTAATTTCCATAACTCCTGAGAAAAAGCTTTGTGTGGTGCTAGACCTCTTCTTAAGTCACCCATCCATGCTCCTGGCACACAGGAGACCCTCTGGAGCAACCATGGGAAAAATAGCACAGACCTCACAGGCTGGACGATGTTTTAAAGAAAGAACCATAAATAGACAACTAGTAAATTGGGTAACCTAAACCAAAGGTACCTTT
The DNA here is from genome assembly GCA_035041135.1 of Platyrinchus mystaceus. NCBI lineage: Eukaryota > Metazoa > Chordata > Aves > Passeriformes > Tyrannidae > Platyrinchus > Platyrinchus mystaceus. The sequence goes on from JAWWLV010000018.1 coordinate 2,911,153, forward strand.
AAAATTGTTTTATCTACACATTGACACTAGATGTGAGACCTAAGCAAGTATTTGTGCTGTTCTAGAACTGATGGCTTCCTATTGCAGCCTTGTTCAC
>JAWWLV010000018.1:2921554-2937351 GCA_035041135.1 Platyrinchus mystaceus
TGCCCAAGGGAAATTTGCTTTCTTGAGCAGAGACATCTCCCAACTCACTACACATGCAACCACAGCAAGCCAAGAGTTGTTTTTAAAACAAAGCTCTTTCATCCTGATAAAGTCCAGATGCTTGTCCAAAGCTGAGGTGGCCACAAAAATAGCCAAGGAAGCGCTTCCTGCCAAGTCCAGAGCTCCTGACTGCCCAAAGTTTCACAAAACTGAAAAAAACCCAACAACCCACCTGGCTCAAAACTAAGTTTCTCTTCAAAAGGAAAAAACACATTTAATAACAATCATCAAAGAATGAAAAAAAAAAAATAATCCACTATTTCTAAGTACTTGAAAAGGACAACAGAATTGAATAAACCCATACCCAGAGAAGAGACCTCCATGTTCTCAAGCAACCTTTGACACAGTGGTAGAAAGCAAACAATCCATCTTACTCACCACAGCTCAGCTGATCCCTCCAGAAGCCTCCTTTGCCCTCACAGAGCAGCCAAAGACTGTCAGTCCCCACCTGGCACTAATAAGTGCTGATGGGCCCCTCCACCCACCAGCTGTTTCCCATCACCTTCCCTCTTGGGACACCTCTGGCATCACCTGTGGGGTGTCTGCACCTGCCCTGCCTTGGCAGAGCCAAGGGGCTGGCACTGGACAAAGCAAACGTGTCCAGCAAGTGATCTGCAACCTGCCAGCTCATGCCCTGGAATATGGGGTCAGAGAGGTCCAGAGGAGCTGGGCAGGGTCATGTCTGGTTGGCACTCTCTGATTACCCCAAACACCCTCCCTCCTGGTCAGCCCTGTGTCCCAAACTGCTGTGTAAGGATGTGTCCGTACCACCCCCTGCACACCAGAACATGGAACAGGACTGTTTTCCCTTCTGGCTATCTCCAAAAGGGAGAAGAAGCCCCACCCCATACCTATCCCACTGTGGTTCTTTGTACCCCTCTTGTCCAAGCCAATCCATCCCCACAGAACTAATGCCCTTGCATTAGTCAACCCTCAGATATTTAGATCTTTCCCAGACTTGTACCACAGCCATGGTTGAGCCAGGCAGGCTCTGAGCCAGGAGATCCGAAAATTCCAGGGAGCTTTTCCTACAATGGGTGGATAAAGAGAGTAAAAGCCTGTGATCACACCTTTACAGCCTCAGGGTGACACCATCCATGCATCTCCACACCAATTATGTAGGTGCAAGGGGCACTTGAAGACTGGACACCCCATGGACATGGCCCTGGACCACAGAGTCTCCTTCCAGGGGTGGATGCTGGAAGTGAGAAGTAGCTTGATCCCAGAATCAGGGATAGAGCATGTGTAGGGTACGAAAATGATGTTTTTCTAGTTCTCACAGGGCTGCCAGAATATGGCAGAATGACCACAAATACCCCCAAATGTTTTTCACCCTGAGTACAGGCAGGAGATGCATTCCCCGTTCTTGGCCAGAGACCCTCACCCACCAAAGCTGGGTGGAAAACCTCCTTAGAACAGCCTGCAGAATGATCCTATGGGACAATGGAGCCCCAAAGCTGTGCCTCCCATCTCCTTGTGGGTACGTCTCTCCGTCAGACTGCACTGACAGTTGTCCCGTTGGAGCCCCCTGATGCCACTCCACCGTTTACAGCACCATCCTTGGTGCTCTTCTCCGAGGCTGAGATGGGTTTGTGCCTCTTGTGCCTGGTGATGGCTGTTCCAATGCCCCTGAGACACAACTGCACGTCCTCCCGAAAGGAGGGGGTGTAGAGTCCATAAATGACAGGGTCTGTGCAGGTGTGCAGCAAGCCAAAGAGGAAGAAGCTGTGGTTGACATACTCTGGCATCTTCTGGATCATGGCTGGCTGGAACCAGTACCACAAGCCCAGGAGGTAGTATGGGGTCCAGCAGATGATGAAGGTGGCAACAATCACTACGGTCATCTTGAGAGTCTTCATGCGTGCCTTGGAGATGTGTTCATTTTGACTTCTTGTCAAACCTGCCAGGGAGAGTCAAAGGGATAGTTGGAGATGGGGGGAAACCAGGAGAACACAACCATCTTTGATTGTGCTTCTATCAGAGAGGGGAGACCATCTGGTGGTCCAGTCCATGGCCCACATGAAGCAGAAGACAGCAAGGAATGGGGTCAATTAGTTTGTGTAAAACCCCTTAATTGGTTTATCCTTCAAAGGGTGTTGGGACAGACCCAACAACAACTCCAGGCTGGAGCAGGTTCAGTCATGGAGTCATGGTGGACACTAAAGGGCTGGGACCTGCTTACCTTTGTTGATCTTTAGCTGCCTACTGATCTCCCACAGGATTCGGATGTAGCAAGCAACCATGACGCTCAGGGGGGTGATGTAGAGGGTGGTGAAGGTGAACATGTTGTAGACAGTTTCCTCCCAGTGCGCTCGGAAGCTCCCGTGTGTGACACACTGGGTGAAGTTCCCTCCCGGAATCGTGTGCAGGTGGAAGAGGAAAAGCTGAAATGGAGAACCAGAGAATAACTCAGAGAGGATTTGGAACAGGGCCCTATGTCCTGTGCATGGAGAGCAACTCCCTGCTGCTGTCGGACTGGGAGAGGGGCTCTGGGCAGCTGACTCATGGTTTGGTCAGGATGGATGGGATCTGACAGCTGAGAAATCCCATTTTCTCACCATAAAAAAAGTTATTTTGGTCAGGAACTGCTCAGGTTCATCTTGGTCTGCTCCAAAATGTTTTGCAGTGGTGCATTTTTAGGAGAAGATTACCATGTGCACAAGGAATTAAAACATAGTGGACAGTGGTTTTTCCCAGCCCTGATGTGGCACTGAACAGGTGCTGTGAGGAAGGTGCAAAGCAGCCGTGACCACCCAGCGCACAACCTCGCTGCTTCCCTCAGCACAGCCAAGCCGGTGGTGGTGGAGCCCATGGATTGGGACGGACTGGTTGGGAATCCCTTCTCCAAAACCACCCCAGCCTGGGCAAACTCCACAGGACAGGCACCGAGCCCTACCTGGGGCAAAGCCAGGAGCACGCTGCTGGCCCAGGCGGCGCGGAGCAGCATCCCATTGCGGCGGTGAGCGCGGGAGAAGGGACGGAGCACGGCCGCGTGCCGGTCCAGGCTGATCACCACCAGCACCAGGGCGGCCGCGTACATGGCAAAGAGCTTGAGGAAGTTGAGGACCTTGCAGGAGACGTCCCCTCCGTACCACTGCACCGTCACGTTCCACGCCGCGTCCAGGGGCATCACCGTCACCGTCACCAGCAGGTCGGCCAGCGCCAGGCTGAGGATCAGCGGCTGCACGTGGGATTTCCTCCTCTTCCTCAGCAGGCTGCCCAGCACCGCCGCGTTGCTGCCCGCCGCCAGCAGGAAGAAGACGGCTGTGACGATCACACGGACCTTCGCCGCTCGCGTGAACTGCGGCTCGACCCAGTACTGGGGGTAGGCGGAGGCTGAGACATTGGTGTCCCCCCGTGTGGTGGGGCAGTGGGCGGATGCAGGGAGCTGCTCCTCGCTCATCCCCTGCCGAAATGCGGGTGGCAAAGTGAAGAAGCCCTTCTTAGGGGCTGTGTAGTGTGCTGCAGCTTCAGTGTAAGGAGAAATGGGGACAGGGTGGGATCTGCACTGGAGGCACCAGCAGCAACCTGCCAGTCCTGTCCCGTCCCATCTTGTCTCGTCCCATCACCGCCTGTCCCCTCTGTGTTGCCCACTTTGATGAGGCACCACGTCCCCCAGGCCCGGCCGCCCTCCCTGGGTAACCCCTGCTGTAGCTATAGTGACTGCTCACACAGACATATATTTTTAGCTCCTTGCGAGGCTGTTGAGCAGCTGGGAAGCAGGAGTGGTGGCCAGGACCATGGGACCAGTCGCTGCCTGCCAGCATCCTGCTGGGAATGGGTCATACCAGAGCTGGCTGAGCCTGTGCCGAGGCAGCCGTGCTCGGTTCAAGGACTCGTCCTTCCTAAAGGGGGTTTGCAAGCAAGGATCAGCTTTTCAGAAACCCCATGGCCCTTTCCATTAACATGTTAAGCCTTGATGATCCATCTCCAGTGCTGGATTGGAACCGTGGGTGGGAGCACCCGGGAGTGGCCAGGAGGGGAAAATGGGGATTCCACACTGTCCAGGGACTGACAGTGGTTCTCTCAGGAGAGGATCACAGTGGAATTTAGAAGCCTGGACTTCCACAGGACCCTGGAAGCACCAGCTCAACACCTCTGTACCTTTCCCTTGTGAGGCAAAGCAGGAGGAGGAGGGGAAGACAGAAACCACCCTCCAAAGGGGCTGGCAGGGGGATGATGAGCAACATGGTGGTCTCCCATGCTTGATTTAATTGCCCTTTTTTCTTAAGCAGACCTCCAATTTCAAGGGCTAATTCTTCCAACTCTTGGGTACATGAGCTCTTAACAGTCCCAGCTGCAGGTACAGTACATCTCTTACTGTTTCAAGCACCTTCCTGTTTGCTGATCCCAAAATAAAGCATTCCCCACCTTTGCATAAATAACAGGAGCAGCAGAGATCAAATCTATCTCCCCAGCTCTGCAGGATGGAGATGCCAACACCTTGCAGCAAACCACCCTCCTCCAACCCCACCACCCACAGCCTGAGCCCCCCTCCCCTCACTGCTTTCACCCCCTCCCTCCTCAAAGACCATCCCAAAACCCAAACAAACAGCAAAAATAAAAAGCAGCTTAAAAGTACCAAGTTGCTTACTGGCTATCCCGAAGAAATAAGGAGAAACCTGTGTCCAGGTCAGGATTTCTCCCGGCTGATGGGAACATACCTGGCATGCCCTGATGCCGAGAGAAGATGCTCCGTGTGTTTCCCACGGGTCTCCCACTGCTGCGGTGCTGAGTCAGGATGCTCCAGTGTTTCTTTGCATCACCTCCCTGCAACAAACCTTGAAGCAGTAAAATCTCCGCTTGCCAGCGGCCAAGCCGGGAGCGACGCTGCTGTTAGCACGGGAGTATGCAGGCATCTGGAGATGGGAATGCTGCTGCAAACATTCCCTGCACCAGCAAAACGGGAGTGGGGCACGCTGAGGTGGGCAGCCACGGGCAGCCTGGCTCAGGCAGCCACCACCACCCCTGCCCTCATCAACTTAACGAGCTGCCCTCTTAATGAGCAGGCAGCGGGGATGATGACAAAGCCGCCGTAATGCAAGAAATGGCCAAAATTCAAAATGCTGTGGCCAAATGTGGCCCCGTGAGGGATCAGTGCCAACACTCCCGGCACCGGTTTGCTATAAATACAGGAAAATGAGTTAATTATCCCTAGAGTTGGTGATGAACGTCCCGTTGCTCAGACAACCGGGAGACTCACAGACACACACACCCCCCCACCCTCAGCGATGCTCCTGGACCACACGGGTCCGTGGGAGCATCACAGGTACGTGCCTGGACTGGAAATGCTGCAAGGAGGGGATTAATAAGAAGAAACTTGAGGCATTTTGCCACTGTAATGAATACACTTTTTTTTTTTCTGCACTCTATCAGTTCCCATCTTGTTCTTTCTGTGTTTCTTGCAGCATAAGGCAGTGAGAGGGAAGGACCTTGGGAGGGACAAAGAGCTTAAAAAAATATGATGTGCAATGCAAGGGCAGGGAGGGAAACGGAGGACACCCTGCTCCTCTGGCCAGCAGAAGAGCCATGGGGGTGACAGAGGGCCAGCCTCAAGCACTGCTGGGGCCAGCACTGGCAAACACACTCCCAGTGGCACCACAGGGACTTTAATGACATGCAAATAGACCTTCACGTGTCCCAGGCTATGAAATTAAGGAGTACGTGGTGTACAGATCCCTGCAGGTCCCAGGCTGGCACGGGTGGCTCTGCATTGTTCCCCAGGAGGAGAAGATTCACTTTCTGGGATAGGTTTTCCATCATTAAACCCAATCCCACTTATTTTCAGGAGGAAATGCCCGAGCTCTGACTGGGGTTGCACCATCTCTGAAATTGCTCTGCTGGCAGGAGTGCTCCTGGGCATAAGCAGAAAAGGACTTTTTCCCCTTTGTGGGTTTAAGAGTCAAACTGTGTGTCAGAGGGAGCAGCTCCTGAGAGCAAGAGATGCTGCAGGCACTGGACCACGTTGGCCCCAGGGTGCCCTAAAACCTCCATCACTTCTGCATGGAACTGCCAAAAGGGATCAGGCTGGAAACTCTCTGCTTGAAGCCACAGAAAGAAATTCCTGCATTCAAAGTGCTTTGCATCTGAGGGGAAAGAAAAAAGCAGACCCACCACCGGCACTGCCCGTGAGCACCAGCCACTCCTGCAACATGGGAGGGGACTGTCCCCATCACCTCCTTACCTGGCAGGGCCATCGCCCCCCAGTGCCATGGGAACCTGCCTGATCCCGGGGGGAAAATAGCACAAAACCCACAAAGAACTTGGGTGGAAGCCTGTTTGTTACAGCAGCCACCTCCTCCTGGCATTGGGCTCCTGCTTAAAGCCGAGATTCCGCCCCACACACTCATCCCTATTTTTCCTTTCGTTTAGCCCTTTGCACCTGCACGAAAGCAATTAAACAGCGAGTCAGGAATGTATTCCCTGTTTGTCCTTCGTTCTGGCCGGTGGCCTTTTTGTCTAGAAATGTCCTCCTCATCCCCGACTGTATGATGCAAGAGAGGGACAGGATTTTTCTTGGGAACTGTAAGCCTTGCTCATGACACAACAAAGCCTTTAGTCCCTGTTCAGAGAGGATTTTTTTAGCATACCATCACTCAGAAATGTCCTGGGCATGCATTAGCAATAAGTCTTATTTTAAGGGTGGGGTCCCTAATTGAAATGACTATTTTTCTCCGGCGTTTGCACAGTAACCCCCTTGTGTTTTCTCTCTCTTTTTTTTGCTCATCTCCTCAAAGGTCAGCTTGGATGTTGTCTGCTCAGCAGCCTTCAGCCCAATCTCTGAACACTGGTTTAACGATCACAGTGGTTTGGTCTCCAGGATTAGGAAACAGTGCTGGCAGGAAGAGCTTGTTTCCATACATCCCAGCTTGGCTCTTCCCAAAACCCTCTCCTTTTGGGATGGTGCCCCGATACATCCCCAGGGTTGATGAAACCCAGCACTGGGTCATGAGGGGACAGAGCATCCCCCAGTGATCCCAAATAGGACTTATCTCTGCAGATCCCCACAGATCATCCCAGGATGCTGCAGAAAACAGAAACCAGAAAGCCACACTGGGTAGCACAGCCCCAGTGGTGATTTCTGCACGAGCAGACCTTAAACAAAAATGCAAGTGCTGTGTTTTTCCATTGGACATCCCATATAAACTGGGATCTTATCCAGGGAAAGCAGCGTGGGATATAGTTTCCATTAACCTAGTGCAAACACGGGGCAGGGAACCTGCTGCTGTTTATCCTGATAAATCACTGCCGGGGTCTTGGCTTCCCAAAGAGAGAAAAACTTGTATTTTCCTCTCTGAGAGAAACTCCAGCTGCTGGGAATTATGGGGGAGGAACAATGGGTGATTCTTTGGCTGGACCCATCACCTGCGCCCTCACCCCCAGCACCCTCACCCCAGGCAGGTGCTTCTGCCAGGCTGCCTGCCCAAAAACTCCCCTTTGCTCAGAAATCCTCACCATTTCAGTGGTTTTTAATGCTGATTTTTTTTTTTTCCTCTCCAATTCTTCTCCTCCTCCTCCAAACCTTGAATTGTCTCGTCCAAGGAAATTTTTGTCTCATACTGGACTCGAAACAGAAAGTCTAGTCAGGGACATCTGACATGCAATGTTTTTGTGAGTAAATACCAGCGTCCATGAAGTCATTTCCCGGGGTTAGAAATGAGCTCACCTCTGGAACGGCTTCTCTTCTTACCCAAAGTTCACAAGTCAAGCATTGGGAAGCTCCCAGTTTTCTGCCTTCTCATTAAATAACAGCATCATAAAGTCCAGCACGGTGCCACCGCTGGCTGTATGCTACAAACAGGTCCCGAGCGGGGCATCACCCAAAATTCCCTAAAATCTTTGCAGCAAAAGGCTGAGTCTCAGTGGTCACCAGGGATAAACCAGCACCCCATTCTGCCTGCTCAGCCGGCCCTGGCCACTCTGCCGAGCCTGCCAGGGCGGATGGTAATTGCTGCCCCTCCTGGGGGTAATCTGGGTCATCCCAGTCCTCCTAAAAACCTTTGTTTAAAGCAGAGGGAGGGATCTCTCCTGCCCTCCTGGCTCAATTACTTGGTAAACTGTGTCTTTAGACCGTTTCTTGGTGAAACAATGCGCTGGTTCTGATTCAGCTTCCTACATCAAAGCCTCGCTGATAAAAGCCCTTCTCTGAGCAGGTATCGGACAGCAGTGCTGAGGAAAACGTGCTCAAACCTGCTGCAGTGCCCACCTTTTAAGACCCTGGCTGGTGCTTCTGGTGCTGCTGAGCCCAGATGTCCAGAGCATCAATCCCAGGGGTTCCCCAAATTCACATCTTCCCATGAGGAGCAGCAGCTCTCCTGGTCTTTCCTCCATCTTTCACCAGGACATCTTGACCAGAGCAACATCCCCTTTCCTCATCTTTAAACTGGGCAAGAGAGAGGAGAGAATTTATCACCCCAGACCAAACCCTGCGGTCAAGCTCCAGAAAACATGGTGGGATTTGGTGCCACGTCCCATCTGCTCACCACCAAGTGATAAAACCCGGTTTCATGCATGCATTGCCACTACACACACAGCTCATCCTCCTCACAGCAGCTTTGCTCCCCTGCCCAAGCTGGAATTTGTTTGTGGGGAGAATTATTTGGGAACTTTCACCTGGCACCTCGACCTTGTGATGATCCAGTCCCCAGTAAAGCAAGAAAATCACCCATGGGGTGGATGGAGGGGCCATGGGTCCCCTTCAGCTTGGGCACACACTGCCCTGGCCACGCTCCCATTGCCCTAACTGGGTATTTTTCTTGAGCTGGAAGAAATTATGAAATGCCAATGTTTTCGTTGTGACTAACCATGGAAGTGAACAATTTTGCCCTTGTTTTTGGACCGGGTTTACTTGCTCTTCTTGCCTTTGCCTTCTGCGCCCTCTTTTATCCTCCTCTTTTTCTACTCCCTATGGGACCTGTCCGTCACATTGCTCCAAATATCCTCCTCCCTCCAAGCCCCCAAATTGAATTGTGTGTCCCCAGGCCATATTTCAGTGCTCCCTTTGGATGCTCCTTCCCAAACATGTGCCAGATGCAAGGGCTGGTCTCCTTTGTTGCACTGGGGGAGAGGTGAGATGTGGGGAAAGCCGACATCCCTGCGGGACCCTCGGCGGTGTTACCCGGAACTTCATATCTCCAAGCAGTTTTTAAGGCTTAAAACCACCCCTGGGTTTACTTTATGCAGGGACATGATTCTTTCCTGGGCTTTTCAGAAAGGATCAGTGGCTTGGTGGGGCAGATGCCATCAATGCTGAATTTAATGAGCCAGAGAGATATAATTTCTGCTCCCTGTGTTTACCCTTCTGCAAGAAACCTGCTCTGAGCCAAACTCTGGGACTGCAAGACTCAGGTATCCCTTGGGATGAGCATCAGTGCTGACATCTCCTCCCATCTGGCAGGCGGTGCTCCATCTGATGCCGGGAGTGTTGCAGTGAGTTTCTCTCCGGAAGGGCTCATCTCCCGTCCTGCCTTCCCAACCTGCTCCTGGCAGGTTTCATCTCAGCCAGGCCAAGCTGCTCACACTGGGAGCTGCTGGTCCTTCCTTCAGCAGCGCTTGGCCCCCACCAAACCCTCTGGTGCGCTCCCGGCAAACACACATTTGCCCTCAGGCGAAAGCTGATATGGCCACGTATTCCAGGGGGAATCACAGCAGCGCTGGAATTAGCTCGGCAGAGACCGGCTTTTCCAAGCATGGCCTGGGCACGAAGCATGAGATCGAGAGATGTTTTGCATCTCCGGTCGCCCCCGTGACCGCGGCGCTCTGGGAAGGGGAGGCATTTCCATGCTGTCTCCTGCCAGTGCAGATGGATGTTGGCAAACTCTTTCGGAGCTGAAACCTGGGGGTGGATCGGCACCCACTACCCCAGCCCAGGCTCAGCTCCACGTTGCTCAGTGCAACAATTACCCTGAAATAAATTCCCAAATGGCTCAATGAGGAGTGCCCACCACCCACTCAGCTCCATCACTTCCATTTTCTGCCCATTCCATGTAGAGGTTCATCTGCACACTAAAAATACACCTTTTAACCTGAAGTTCCATTTTCATTGCTGTTGCTGTTGCCTCTGGGCCATCTTACACAGACTACACCTCTTCCATGTGTTCCCACTTGATCCCTGCAGAGCAGGAGAAAGACAAACTGGAAGACCCAAGCCCTCCCCTGCACACTCATGGATCACACACGATGATGCTGGTTTTTAGGAAAAACTGGCTGAGGTTTTGCTGGTGTAAATCACTGCAAATCTGCCCACCTCGACCTGGTTCATAGCAAGAAAATCGAGGAGGAAAAGTCACAGATGAGACAAGGGATCACCATCCCATGGGTGGGAGGCTGTGCTCCGTGCCAGCATGGGTGCCCAGCCTGGAATGCATCCCAGTCCAAAGCCAATGCCCGTAAATAAGAGTAATAAATCAAGGATTTCTTCAGGAGCAACTAATCACCCAAATCAACATGGGCTTTGACACAGGATGGTCTTTGTCCACCAAAGCCTGTCCAGAGCTAAAGCAAACAGCCAGCAGGCTGTGGGTTGGAGCTCTGCTCCTGCCCTTCCTTCGTGGTGTAAATGTCCCCATTGAGGTGCTGCCCTGGCTGGGACCTGGCCACGTTCCCATCACACCCGTTCCCATCCTGCGACCGCTTTGCCATCATTGATCTGAGGTTGTGCAATAGCTCAGGCCCTGCCACAAGCCCACATTTGACAGCAAGATGTTCCCAGCAAATATTGGTGTCATTCCAGCACATGGCACCGTGATGCTGCCCTGCAAGTGTCCCCGAGCAGTTAATGCTCCAGGGAAAGGTTGGGATGTGCATAAGTCATTGAGGGCTTGAAAATAATGGCCTTCTCCATCTTGCAGAGAGTTTTTAAATGAGCCAGGATTCTTATCTTAATTTCCCCAGCTCAGCAATGTAATTAAAAAGGGATTTGTTACTGAGACACTTCTGGTGCTCTCACAGTATCATCCGTCTCTGCTCTTCCCAGCTGTGATGGGAAAGGAAAGACATGGCATCCAGGAGGCAAATCCCAGTGGGACTCTGCAGTCCAGAATATCCCAGTGACCAGCAAAACTCTCCCCAAGGAACGTGGGTCTGGGATTGGGGCTCTATGTATGAGGTGGCGATGCAGGTGACAGTCCCTGGGCAATCGGATAGCAGATGTGCCCTGCAAAAGCACTAGAAAAAGCCCTTTTCCTTGACAGATGGAATCATGGAGCAGGGAACACCCCCTTTTATACATGAGGGGGTCAGTGCTTGTGCCAGCAGACATTTGGGGGCTCACCCTGTGGCCAGACCTCACGACCAGCACAGCCACATCCACTTGCTCTCCCCTCACTCCTGGCTCTTTCAGCACTCCAGAAAAAGCCTTCCTGACCTCCACTGCTAAAAATCACTTTCCCTCGCTCCTGGCTCTCCTGGTGTCCCCACTCTGCACTGCCTTTTACATCTCTTCCATAAATGAGTATGAGAGGAGCACTGCTGAGCCATGGTTGAAGCTTTAGCTCCTAAGCGAAGCCCTCCAGAGGGGGAAAAGGTCCGCTCACTCCTTTACTCCCAGCCACAGCCTGTAAATCCTCATCTGCACACTGAAAACAAACTCCAGTAGTTCATTTTTTTGGCTCTTTTCCAAAGCTTTTAGGCAACTGGAGTGTGATTTTGTGCTGATGAGGCGGTGGAGGAGGGCTTAAGTGAAACAATATTGTGGTGGCTGCACGGTTTGCTCCTGGTTCGGAGCTCAGAGCGAGCCCCAGGGACCCGCCACATCTCCAAGTTCTCCTGCAAACCATGGAAATCGCCAGTCAGGCTCCTGGGACAGCAAAACAGGATTTCAAAAACAACATTAGCCACCCCTGGAGCATGGCTGGAGAAGTGCTGGGAGCCAAGTGCTTAATGAAATCCCAGCTCCCAGCTCTCCCTCCTAAACCGCGCAAACTTCCCCAAAGTGTTTGGGATGGAACAAAGTCATCAATCAGTTATTTTAACTCCCAGCTCCGTAAACAGAAGCAAGCCCAGAAACATGCAGCAGGGGAAAATAACCGTCAGCTCCCTTCGGTGCAGCGGAGAGGGCACAGGGAGGGAGGGCGAGGGCAGCCGGCCGGGAACTGAGCACGGCCTTGGGTCCCAAAGCACATTTCATGGGCCCCACAGAGCATTTCACACACCCCACAGCCTGTAAATTTGATGTGCAGCCCTGAGAGCAGCCCCACCATCCCTGCCATCCTCCTGGCACACTGCAGTCGGCTTTTGATGATGGTGGCTCAGACGATGCTCTATCGGAAAGGCTGGGAGGCACAAAGAGCCAGGATGAGCATCACTAGCCAGTTTTCCCCTAGATTTATCAGATGAACACAAGAAAAGTTATGGATACAACCACAGAGGAGCGTGGGGAGGGAGATGCTGCTGCACCATCTGCTGTCACACTCCTCTGACACTGCCCCAGCCTCAGCACTGGTCGGGGGGGGAGCATTAAGCCTGGCAGTGTTCACATAAATACATTAGAGATTTGTAATTACACATTAGTGATGAAACCATGGAAAAAACCCAGGAGATCTGGGTAGGCTCCCCAGGGTTAATCCGGGAGGGGAATGAGTCCAAGAAGCTGTGGCTCTGCTGCTTTCCAATGGGAAGCACCAGCCTTAGGCAGCTGAACTCACTGATGATGGGCAGAAAGACAGGAGCAGTTTGGTCTGGGATACATCCTTCCCACCGGCCATGGGTGCCACAGCCCTGCAGAGTGACCACTGTGGGCATGGGGCAGCACCTGCCTGACCCTCCATCCAATGGATCAGGGCATCATTCACCTCCAGGCAGATGGAAAGCAGCTGAGCACCTCCCGGAGCCGCAATGCTGCCAGTGGTGTTCAGCACTGGGAACATTTGGGGATCTTCTTGTGCTGCTCCATCCAACATCAACCACATGTTGGAGCTGCAGAGAGGGATGGCCAAGCCAGGAGAGATTGTGCAAACAGACTTTTCTAGAGACTTGGGTTTTGCATGAATTCACATGTCCCAGATCTGCTCCTGAACACACACACGTGTCTCTGGAGCTTGTCTTGAAGGAGACGTGCTGGAGAGGAGACACCCATGCTCAGGGAGGTGTAAAACCCCCTGCAGAAGTGCCTGCACCTGCTTCCATAACATAAGGAATAATATTTCATTACTTTTGCAGAACAGCACGTTTCCTCACCCAGCAGTGATGGAAATTAATGGAAATTGATGCCAGGATATGGGCAAGCAGCTGATGGGACCAGAGATGCCTTCCCAAGGCATTGGTGTTGTGTTAGGGGTGGGTCAGCCATGGTGGGAGGTAGGTGCCATCCAGGAAAGATGAATTCCTTGCTCTCCACCTCGGCACTTTTCCCACATCTTGTCCTCATCACGGCGGGGAAACGTAGCCGAGCTCCGTGTTTATCTCGGAGGTCTGGAGCTCCCAGTTCACTGTGTGCTCCTTGCCCACCGCATAAACATTCTGCCATTTTTTGGCACATCTCAGGTGTTTTTTCCTTTTCCCTCGTAAACATAAACAGGAGCGGGTGTAGGTCACCGCCGATTATTTTACGTGACATCTTGATCCGTGTTCCTCCTGCACCACTCCCTCTGGCAGCGGGGCCAGCGAGGATTACTAGGAGGCAGCTCAGGACACCACTGGCACATCCCACATGCCACTGGCTGCCCCAACACCCGTCCCCGTCCTTGGGGGGATGGCTCCTGACACATAAAGCTTTCACACCACACTCCTGCAGCAACTGGCAGCACAGTCCCACAGCGCTGGGGCTGCGTGTACGGGTGGCAGAAACTTGCACCAGGCCACATGCCTTGTCAACACCCAGAAACCCCGAACCCACAGAGCAGCTGCCACAAGTCACATGGGAAAAAACATAGCTGCAAAAAAGAGGAAAGACCTGAGGGGTTGAAGCCAGCCTGGGGCAAACAGGCAGCTCTGGTTAGGGGTCACTGCTGGATCTCCCCATGGCTCGAGGGAGATGCAGTCATATTTATTTGCAAGGATGGTCCTGTCTCTGCAGCTCTGTGCTACTGCTGGTGTCCAAACCAATCCCTCTGGCTTTGTCCCACATCCTCACATCCCCACAGCAACCTCATTTGACCCCTGCCAGAGCCAGTGCAGGGGCAGAGGTGAGCAGGCAGAGCAGGGAATGGTGCCCAGCTGAGCCGTACCCCAATGCCTGTGAAAGAGGGGAACAACATGGGCAACGCCGGGTGGGCACCGCATTTGTCCCAGACCATGTAAAGCCAAAAAAGCACCCACAAAACTCACTGTCTGCTTGCTGTACCTCCACCTTGGACGTTCGGCAGCATCTACTTCAGATCCAGACCCCAGGTGAACCCCTGAGAGTGACGGTGCTGTGCCGGGACGCGGTGCCCACACCGGGACGCGGTAGCCACTCCGTGCTGGCACCGCTGCCAGCCGCGGCGGCTGCTGCTTCGCCGCAGGTTTTTGTTTACCGTCACCTTATTAAGGGATTATTCAGGCTGCGGTTTCCTCGCGCGTCCGATCTGTTTGTGCTCGCGGCCCGTGGCTCGCTGCCATCCCCTAAGCTACACGCCGGGCTATATAAGCGACCCCGCCGCCTGGGCGGCAGGGAGGTTCGCACACAGCCCGGCTCGGCACGGCGCAGGGCACTTTCGGTAAGCTGCAACTTTCTCTCTCCTTCCCAACCGCCTGCAAATCCCTGAACCCGCAGCTGACAAGCCCTCGCCTCACCCCCGGATCTCGGCTCGACTGGCGGCTCTGTGGCGACAGGACGGGACTCTCCTCAACTGGGGTTTTTATGGTTTTTTAGGTAAGAGAAAAAACGCAACCCAACCCTGCTAAGTTTTTCCCCTCCGTGGCAGAAAGCGGTTATATAATTCTGCTGTGTTATTAAAGCGGCGTAATTAACAGTGGCTGTGATTGAAGGCGAGGTGGAAATTAATTAATGAGCAGATGAAAGCACGGAGGCTGAAAAACATTGATGGGGATGCGCTTTGCTGCTTTCCGCTTCTCCCTTCCCCGTCCCAGCTAATGCGTTTGGGGCAGGGTTACGGGGACAGCGGGAGCGGGGATTCGGACTGGGACGGTGCTTTGCTCACACAGGGCTTTTGATCTCCCTCAGCTCCCTTCCAGAGGGGGGGGGACACAGGCAATCCCAAACCTTCCCTTCCGCCAAGATCCAGCCGCTTGAACCCCCCCCCGCCTTTCCCAGCATCGCGTGTCTCGGGGACAGAGGGACGAACCTCATCCCAAACCCAGCACTGAACAAGTCGCAGTCAGCTCCAAAAATAGGTGCCGAGTGGGAAACAGGATTATTTTTCCTGGTTATTGTCTGGCTACGAGTTCATGGCCCCACTGTAAGCCCACAAAACACTGTTCATGTGTTGCTTGTTATTTTTGCTTGACTGGGATTTGCTGAGCCATAATCAAAGTATTTCCTAGCCCCACATTCCCCAGTCTCAGAGGGGATGGTTAGTACCCTTTACAAATAACAGGGTGTTCTTACTGCTGGATGCTCTTTGTCAGGCACATTTTATGGGGAAACTGAGGCACTGAAAGGCTGAGGGAACATTTCCTCCCCTCTGGCTCATTAACTTTGGATGCATAAAATAAAGGACCAGCTGGTGCCACTTGGGATAACACCACTCCATGGGTACCTTCAGAATATAAATACACAAATTCTTGATGCCACAGGGCAAAGGGACTCACTGAAAACAAAGTCTGAAGTGGCTGAGCTGGGGAAGAGTAACACAAAG
>JAWWLV010000018.1:2940182-2994505 GCA_035041135.1 Platyrinchus mystaceus
CCACATCCCTGTCCCTGCCTCCCCACATCCCTGTCCCTGCCTCCCCACATCCCTGTCCCTTCCTCCCCACATCCCTGTCCCTGTCTCCCCACATCCCTGCCAGAGCTCTGCGCCCCAGCTTCTCCCCCTGCTTCCACTTTCTGCTTTTTCTGCTGTTGAGGTGCCACACAGAGCCATATAATGCTTTTCCTCCACTGCACTCCCCTCTTCATTATCCTATTATCAACAGCCCTGCAGATTAAAGCAGCTGATCCCAAAGGAGCTTAGGATCTTGCTGGGACCCAGCTTTAATCTGCTGCACATTAGATTTTTGCTAGGGGAAAGCACAAACAGGCATTTATCCATGGGATGGGATCATGTTCCCAAGCCCACCTCCTCCTGCATCCCTCAGATTGCTAAACAAGGCCATGGATGTGCTATTTGGGGTGCTGAACTGGAGATGCTGATGTGCCAACACACTAAAAACTTGCCCATCTAAGCCAAGCACTCCCTCTAAGCCAGACATGCTGCTCCCATGGCTGCTCTCATTTAAAGGGTCTTTTACACTCACCTGCTTTGTTTTTGGCCATCACTATAGAAACAGTCCAGCCCTGTGCCTGTCCACCTTTCTAGGAAATAACCCAACCTGCTTTATTACAAATAGGGTGGAAGAGCAGGTACAGGAGATGACACAACACACATCTCCAAGAAACCCCATTTTTAGAAACTTTAGTCACAAGCTCATTCTCACAAACATTATTAGAACATTGTCACTAAAAAACAAGCCCAAACCACAGATTTGGAGTGGATCTCATCCATTCAAAGTAGCTTAGATTAATAACAACTAGTAGCCCCATTAAATAAATCCCTTTAAAAATCTAATCCCATTTTAAACTCTCAAATGTGTTTTGCAAACTCTCTCTGTGATTTACCAGTCAGCTGGTCCCTCACATGTTCAGGCTGCTCAGTAGCATCTTAGGCTTCTGGTTTGCACACAGTAACAGTGGTGCTCACAACAGGACACGCACTGCCCCTATAGAAAACATATGTTGAAGTTTGGTTAAAGACATTCAACATGGTCATACCAAGAATTTTACCCTTTTTTTCCTTCTATTTAACCACATTTGAAACACAGGCGAGTGTTGCCCTTCAGACAGCATTGAAATGACAATGTGTGTTTGATTTCCTTTAAGCCAAAGTTATTCAACACTAAGCATGAGCTGCCTGCACTTTGCTCCCCTTGAGTTTATCTTAATCATCCTGAATTCGGTAGACTGCAGGGAATTAAGTCAGAAGCCTTCAGACGCCTTCTTGTGCTTTATTTCCCAGCTCCCTGAAATGCTTTGAGTTTGTTTAATCCATGTGGTGCATAATATCCAAATGTATAGTCTGAGCTATATAGAAGCTGCTAAGAAAACAACTGCCCATTTTTGGGGGCAGCTGTACGTGTAATGTGCTTCTCAGTAACACACCACTGATGTTATTCAAGGTCCACTGGTGCAAGATTCAAAAAGGTTTTTGTCTCCATGGTCGAAATGGAGCGAGTGCTCAGCAAAGTGTGGCCAAACCGGGGTGCAGAAGCGTACCAGATCCTGCCTAGCTGAGCGCTTCTGGGGCGTGCACTGTAATGAAGCAACTGAGGAAGGGCGGCTCTGCATTGGACATGTTTGCTCAGGTGCTCCTATAACCTCACTTACGGGCAGGGGAGGATGTCCTGGTCTCACCACCGCGAAGCCCTCGTGCTCCCTTCGCTGTCATTTTACCGTCTTTCTGTCCTCTGCCAGAATTCTGTGATTCCCAAGCGAGGCTGGAGAACACAACACGGGGAGTTTATAGCCAAGCAGCAAGATAACAGGGGGATCCAGATATGGGGAATCATCAGGGACTCACAAAGATCTTGGCAATATAGAAAAAAAATCCCATTACTCTCGTTATAACAGCAGCTCTCAGGGTGGAGTCAGCAACTGCAGGCAGATGCCTTCTCCAGGAAGGAGAAGTGTTGGCAATATCAAATTGCCACAGCCCCTGCTGAAGGGGCTTGTAATCAATTATAGTGTTCTTATAATCCCCTTTAAACAAATAATTCTGAAAACAGTCAAATATTTCCTGAAGGAGAGTTGTTTCAGGTTTTTCCTGATTTCTTACATATATTTTCAGCTTTGAAAAAAATTATCAGGTAGTTGCTTTACAGGGATAGTCTGGGATTTTAAGAGGAATGACCTGAGCCTTGGGAAGAGACAGATTATTATTTAGGATTAATCACTATAGGTAATGAATATGTTTCAGAATCACTGGGATATCAATTGTTAAACCCATTGGATAATGCTCACTTGGCACTTACCCCATGTCCTGCCCAAGCCAGGATACCATTGAATAAGGGGAGACAGCTTTTGGGATAGACCACAATCACGACTTTTGGGCATGAGCTGGTAACAGAAACCTAGAAAGTTTAAGGCATTTGGATTTGTAATTTTGCCAGAGTTGAGCTAAGAGCTCACAGTGCTGAGCTGGATTCAAATTTCTCTGAAATTCAGCCCTTTGGGGAGGTAAATAACAGTTCCTAGCTGTAATTATATCCACGTGGCTGCTTTCTACTAATTGTCAGGTTCAGAATGACATCGTCCCTGCGTTTCCAATGCACAGCTGTGGATAATCAGGAAAAATGTGTTTTGGATACAATTTATTTCTTATGCAGTATCTGCCTTATTGCATCTAAATTAAAAGCAGACGCGAGACCGTGCTGTGAGCGTTGTGGGGCTGTTGTTTTGACCTGCCTGCCTCTCCTCCAGGCTGCAACATCACCTGCCCCATGGGCCGTGTCAACGCCGACTGTGACTCCTGCATGTGTGAGGACGCCACTCTGCACGGGAAGGTGTCTCTGGAGGATGGGTCGCCTGCTGCCGACGCCCGGGTCTACCTGCAAGCCAAGAAACTCAAGCTGCTGACCATGGCCGATAACAGAGGCATGTTCCGGATCCCAGGGATTTGTCCTGATGGCAAAAACACCCTTAAAATAAAGAAAGCCAAATATGCGACAGCGACTGTCACCGTGCCCAAGAGCACCAGGAGAAACCTGGCGATCCAAGTGCAGCTGCACAGATCAGGTAGCCCCAAAGAGGGGGGGTGCAGGAGGCTTTATGCAGTAATCAGAAATAAATGGTGATTTTAGGAGGGGAAGAGTAATGAGATGGCCTTTTCCTTGTCCTGCAGGCAAACCCTACATTTTCAGGAGCCCAGAGGACAAAGCCAGGAGAGTGGGACAGAGTGTGTCGTTCTGCTGTGATGCCCGTGGGAGCCCAGCCCCTGACCGCTACCTCTGGTAAGGGACTCGAGTTTGATCTGCCAAAAGTCTTAGCTGTCCCATGGATTCCAGTTTTGTCTCCTTACCATCTCTGTAAGGGTGGGGTTTTAGGTATAAACCAGCTGAATACGCTGAGAACTGATTGCTGCAAGTGATGGCTTCCTCAAGACGTGCACAGCAATGTCATCTGCTGAGGGATTCACTGGAAGAACACACCAGAAAAAGAGTTTAAAAACCTCAGCAGAAAGACTGGCAGCTCTGCCTGCCTGCCAGCTGCCCAGCAGCCACATCTCAGGACTGCCAGGGCAAGGAGAATAATTTTTAGGTGATGCTACACAACCAACCTAAAAACGGGGAAACTGAGGCAGAAGGTCTGGCAAAATCCGCATTGCAGGATGAAGGATTAGGCCATCGCTCTGCTCCAGCCAGGCAGTCAGACTCTGTCCCCTTAACTGTTCCTGGCAGGTACCACAATGGCTCACTGCTGGATCCCTCCTTGTACAAATATAAAAACAACCTGATTCTGAAGAACCTGAACAGAGAACAGTCAGGAGAGTATTTCTGCAAGGCCAGCAGCGCCGGGGGGTCGGCCAAGTCCCAGGTTGCCAAGCTGGATGTCATAGGTAAGAGAAAATGTGCCTGATGCTCTCCAAGCAGCTGGGGAGGCGTTGGTGTGCAGGAACCAGAATCTGTGACACATCTGGGAAAGAAAAGTCACAGGAAAAATACTTGAGTTTGTTTCATGCATCCATTTGCAGATAAGCTTGTGTGAGCTGGTTATGAACCAGATGCTCTCTACAAACCGGAGCTCTGGATTGCAGGTGACCTGCCAAGCTCAATCTGCTGCTTTCAGCAGGTTTCTCACTGTACTTGCTGCCTGACATGGGAACATTTCTGTTTGTTCAGGGGTCTTTTAAAACCTTAGGACACACTTTATTCTGGCCATAGTCAAAAAGCCAGGCAGCAGCAGAATATGCAGATGGTTGGATGGCCATGGTGGGCAAGGAGGAGCTGAGATGCTCCCTGCAAACAGCTCTTAATCAGGGACCTAAAGCTAAAGCTGAGCTACCTGCTTCACTGAAACCAGGTCAGATGAATTCAGCTAACCAGAATCCTGCAAAAACCTCACTCTTATTAGGAGCAATGTTTAGCTTAAAGGGTTTCAGACCATATAACAATGTCTGTACAACTATTTCATGCTGCTCATTAAGAAATCCTATTCAACAGGAAGAGAAGAGGCAGCCTGCGACCCCCAGCCCCAAAGCCACCTCATCCGACTTCCTCATGACTGCTTCCAAAAAGCAACAGACTCCTTCTACTACGACGTGGGCAAGTGCCCAGCAAAAACCTGTGTGGGGAAGCTGGATAAGGGACTCCGGTGTAAGGACAACGTCTCCTACTGCTGTGGGGTATCCAAAATGGAAACCAGGGACATATCCTGCAACGGGTACACGCTCCCCACTAAAGTCATCGTGGAATGTGGCTGCAAAAAATGCACCGAGACCAAAATAATGGTTCGAGGCAGAGCCACAGCAGCAGATAATGGAGAGCCATTGAGGTTTGGCCACATCTACATGGGGAACAAGAGAGTGAGTATGACTGGCTACAAGGGAACCTTCTCTGTCCACGTCCCAGCAGACATGGAGAGACTGGTTCTAACTTTTGTGGATCGGCTGCAGAAGTTTGTGAACACAACAAAAGTTCTGCCCTTCAAGGAAAACGGAGGTGCTGTGTTTCATGAGATCAAGCTACTAAGAAAGAAACCTCCCGTTACACTAGAATCCACTGAAACCAATGTGATCTCTTTGGGAGAAATGGAAGAAGATGACCCAATTGCTGAATTAGAAATTCCTCCCAACGCATTTTACAGGAAAAACGGAGAGGCCTACAGGGGCAAAGTGAAAGCCAGCGTGACGTTTCTGGACCCAAGAAACATCTCCACAGCCCCCGTGACACAAAGTGACCTGAACTTTGTAGACGAGGAGGGAGATGTATTTCCGCTCCGCACGTACGGCATGTTTTCCGTGGACTTCACTGATGAGAGGGGCACCGAGTCCCTGAACGCAGAAGACGTGAAGGTTCATTTGGATGCCGCTCAGGTCAAGATGCCAGAGCACCTGCAAGAGATGAAGCTTTGGTCCCTGAACCCGGAGACAGGGTTGTGGGAGGAAGAAGGGGACTTCAACATGGAGAAAAGCAGACGGCGCAAAAGGGAGGAGAGAACTTTTTTGGTTGGGAACATGGAGATCAAAGAAAGGCGGCTTTTCAACCTGGATGTCCCGGAGAGCAGACGGTGCTACGTCAAAGTCCGAGCCTACAGAAGTGAGAGATTCCTGCAGAGCGAGCAGATCCAAGGGGTTGTGATTTCTATTATAAATATGGAGCCAGAACCAGGGTTCTCCTCCAACCCCAGAGCGTGGGGCCGTTTTGACAGTGTGGTCACTGGTCCCAATGGTGCTTGTGTGCCCGCCTTCTGCGATGAGCAAAACCCCGAGGCCTATGGAGCTTATATCTTGGCAAGCATGGGGGGCGAAGAGCTTGAAGCTGTGCCCTCTGCTCCCAAACTCAACCCTGCTGCTATTGGGGTCCCACAGCCATACCTCAACAAGCTCAACTACAGGAGGACAGACCACGAGGACTCCAACACTAAGAAAACAGCATTCAGCATTAACATGGCCAAGCCAAGCCCCAATTCCCCAGAAGAGAACAACGGCCCTATTTATGCCTACGAAAACCTTAGCGAGTGCGAGGAAGCTCCTCACAGCGCTGCGCACTTCAGGTTTTACAGGATAGAGGGACACCGGTACGACTTCAACACCGTTCCCTTCAGTGAAGACGACCTCATGAGCTGGACTGACGACTACCTGGCTTGGTGGCCCAAGCCCATGGAATTCAGGGCCTGCTACATTAAGGTGAAAATAAACGGGCCCCAAGAGGTGAACGTGAGATCTCGTAACATGGGCGGGACGCACCCGCGCACCATCGGCAGGCTCTATGGGATCAGGGACGTCCGCAGCACCCGCGACCTCCAGCAGCCGGACGTGTCGGCAGCCTGCGTGGAGTTCAAGTGCAGCGGAATGCTCTTCGACCAGGACCGCGTGGACCGCACGCTCGTCAAGGTGGTGCCGCAGGGCAGCTGCCGCCGAGTGAGCGTCAACAGCATGCTCCACGAGTACCTGGTGAACCACCTGCCCATGGCCACCAACAACGACACCAGCGAGTACACCATGCTGGCGCCCCTCGACCCGCTGGGACACAACTACGGCATCTACACCGTCACCGACCAAGACCCGAGGATCGCCAAGGAAATCGCCCTGGGCAGGTGCTTCGACGGCTCCTCTGATGGCACCTCCAGAATCATGAAGAGCGACGTGGGCGTTGGGCTGACTTTCACCTGTTCAGAGAGGAGCCCAACGGAGCAAAGCATCTTCCAGTCTCAGAGGAACTCGGGCCAGCAGTCCATGCTGATTCAGCCAGGGCAGAGCCCCGCGTACCGGAGGCCGCCGGCAAGCCGCCGAAACAACCAAGGCAGGATCCCCATGAGAGGTCAACGTCCCATCTCCTAGAGCTGTAGAGGAGCATTGGTAAAGTCACTCACGCTCAGTTAAATACGATTTGAAAGTAACATCAACCTGCTAATAACCTAATTGAAAGCTGGTAGGTGTCATTATTTGTGAGACGTAATTAAGGTGCCACTTCTTTTTTTTTTTTTTCCCCCCCACCAGAAAGACATCAGGCAAAAATTGGGGGCCAGCAGCGGTAGTGAGTTCATGTCTTATTAAATGCATCCATAAAAATCTTCTTTCTGCCTGACATTAAACAGCTTCACATGATAGCCCAAAGGGAAGACTAAACCCATGATTCAATTAAGTCACGTACATAAAACATTCTTCTGTTCTGCAGCTGCAGACTTTGCCAGCCCAAGTACCTGTACAGTAGTTGGTAACATGAAAAGGAATAAACTGATTTCCTCATACTGAATTCAACTGCAAGGTTTCGTACTTGAAATGTAAGTATTTTATTTATTATTAGCTTGTTTTAGAATGACTGTATTCAAGCTAAACTATCGGCAGCTGCAATTCTAAGAACTCATATGCTCAATAGCACAGAGAAGCCATGTGGATTTGTAGGCTCCACGTGGATAAAGCTAGAGTTTTCTCTTGCTTCTTGCATTATTTGACAAGAAAATCCATGCTCTATGATAGGGTAGGTTAATAAAAAAAGTAATTTTGTAACTCTGACAACGTTGTGTCACTTCTGTGTTTGAAATGCCCAAGTAAATAAACCACATGTAGAGCAGAGCAAGGAATAACCTGCAGGATTTCACCGTTCTGTTCACAAACAGGTCACAGCTTTATCAGTGTGAGACTGATCCTGGGTATGGGTGAGGGGTTTGGTGGGTGCCTGGTGCTCCCCCAGGTCCAGGGTTTGGCCATGGCATGCTGCAGTCAGGGAATCTGCGCCCAGCTTGAGATGTGGAGAGTCAGTGACAGTGCTGGGAGAAACAGAGCAGCAGGTCTGGGCAGGGATGAATCAGGGAATGGAACAAGATGGAGGGAAGAGAGGGCTGGGAACCTGTGCTTTAAGGATTATAGGAAACCAGGCACTACAGAGCAGGGCTGGGTGAAGAGACAGGGAGAAGACAGTCTTTCCTCACACTCAGCAGCAGGACACTGCTGGGCAAGAAGCTGCCCTTAGCTGAAGGTACAGCTGGCCACAGCAGGAGTCAGGCAGTGATCCCTCTCCAAGTGACCTATTAAATTTCCTTCACTACTTCTAGAGCAACAAGGACCTCACCATCACAGAAGACATCCTGTGTTTGTTTACTCCCAAACACTGGCAATAAATTTTTGGGGTGCAGACAATCCAGCAAGCCTTCAAAACCGAAATTCCCACTGAGAGAGATCATGAATAGGTGGGCAGTGCTACTGGGTGCAAACTGGAATTCAAACACGTTTCCCCTCTCCTTCCAATCCCCTCCTATGGATATGAATGTCTATGCTGTCACACCTACAGCAAGGGCACAGGGAATCTTTCAATAGTGTTTAGCAAGCTTCCGAACAGGTTCACAGGTCTGACCCAGGGCAGCCTGAAGTATGCTTAAACAGGTAAAAAAAAATCCCTAACAATCCAGGTTTTTAGGCAAATTGACAGTTACCAAAGAAAAGCGTAAAAGGAAGAGCTGTGGAATACTCTGGCACATCCTCTTCATACCAGTCAATTTAGACTCTGTGTGTTTTCTTTTGTGTCTAGTCTGCTGCAAGGGCTTGGCTCGAGCCTGAGCCAAGGCAGCCAGTGGGGAGCATTAGCTTGGACCTTCCCACAGAGCTTTTGGCTTGCACAGAGAAATGTCTCTTCCCTCTGCTCCCCTCCTCCTCTGCAGACAGACAGCCAAATCCCAAACTTAGTTTCATCACTTTGAGGGTGAAGTAACACAAATGACTTCTACAGACCAATCCAGGAGATAAATGGATGAAAGCAGGCTCAGGAGATGATCCCTGTGCTGCATGTGGGCTTGCCAGTCAAACACAGCAGAGTACAGGGCTCTTCCTCCTGGGGAGAGATGCCTGTTGAACAGCACTGAAACGGTCACAGCCCTACAGCCTGGAACAGCCAGGAGCTCTCCAAGTTTCCCCAGACTGTCCCCCTCTGCAGCTTAGCACTGACTTGGAGGAACAAACTAATCTGTGCACTCACCGAGTCCCTGAGCTCTCCGAGGCTGCTGGCAGAGTGTGTTGGACACAGAGCAAGACAGAGGTTTCAAACACGGGTGCTCAAGCACTACCAACAGAAAACAACCTTGGTCCCACAAGCACCACTCAGTGCTAACACTTCACCATCGTTCCAAATACATTAAGCAAGTTTATACAGCAGAAAAGCTGCACCAGATCCTGGCATCCCCCACTCACACGGGTTTTATGCTACAGTTCAGTGTCAGTTCTGACTTCTCCAGCTTGTGTTTATGGTCAGTGTACAGCAGTGTCCTTTCTGCAACCTGAAACCTGACCCACACTCCCACATATCAAAGGAGAGGATCAGCTGGAGGAATGCAGGGAGGCTGGGACTCAGCTCCTCCCTCGCCCTTAACCTTCGGACCACCAACCTTGAGGAACAGGCTGAAGCAGGAGACCTGGCTCCTAAACGGCAGCAGGTTTGTGGCTGATGGCAGAGCATCTTCCATTAAGGTCACTTAGTTTCCAACCCTCAGACAAATCCAGTGACCTATCCCTCCCTCCTGTTGCTAAAAAAGGGAAACTATTGCTTCCCAGAAGCTATCAGGATGTCGGCAGTTAGGAAAAACAAAAGGCGAGATGTTCTTGTCTAGCCTCAACTTTCAAAATAATTTGGGGGTTTTGCATGTAACTTTATAAAAAGACTCAAGTATTCCTCTGATTAGTCACTTACATTTTCTGTTTGTAATTTATTCAGAGAACAGGAATAAAAGGTTTCCTAGGAAGCAGGGGGAGTGGGAAGGTTACGGAACATGAAACAGATGCATCTAACTGCGAGTCACCAGCATCCTAGGAAATATCACTCCCACTAACACTTGTTTGAAATCCATGATGAAATCATCCCTATCCAACACCAGGGCCCTTCTGGTGCCCAAACATTTTGCAGTTCTGCCAGTAATTTGGCCTCAGTGATGTTAAACTGAGCCGTGGTGGATGCTGGGTCTATGAATACCTCTGCTACTTTCCCTCTGTCCCCTGAGAGGAGAACAGCTGTTTTATTTTGCCAGGATCCCCTTCCAATGGCCAGGGTGGCTGTACTCGACCTCAGCAGCGGCACTGGGGATTGAATCACCGTGTCTTGTGTTCCAGAGTCAACCCTGACATGCTATTCCACACCTCATCAGTGAAAGCCCCATTTTTGTTTTTGTCTGTTCTGCAAAAATAATCAGATTTTCATTACCTACTGAGTCAAATCCCTGCAGAGCCAGGTGAAAGCAAAGTTTCCAAAGAGACATTTTGGCTAACAGCTGCCTGGGGAACACCAATTCCCTTTAAAGCTTCCCCACCACGCCAAAAATAGCATACCAAAGATTTCCTCCATAAAAAAATAATCTTACCTTCTTTTGCACAACTGGTGCGAAGTTGTGCATATTCAGAGCTAAGATATAAACTTTTAAGCAACACAGAACTGTCTAATCTTTTATAACCTCTTGTGTAGAAAGCAAGAGAATCCTTAAAGCAAACTGCAGAGATCAAAAGATTAAGTTACAAGTACAGGTACCCTGGCTGCAATATGGTTTAGACATTACTTGCTATTAAACAACTCACTGAAGACATTCTGTACCAGATTTTCACCATCTTCTGTCCAGCTGACCTGGGATTTTGCCCAAAAGAGATGCAGCGAGCTCCATCTACAGGGATCCTGGGCACATTCCACCTCGAACTGCCCAAAAACGCAGGGAAACTCCTCCCTGTTGCTTTGTGCTTTAGTGAGAACTGGAATTGCTGCCTGCCAGCAAGGGCTGACAGCAACAGGTCTTACATGAGGCTCCATCTAAAACTGACAACAAAATATTCACACAGAAATAAAAGAACTTTTAAAGAATTTTCCTCATGTCACTCGTAGGAACAAAGCGGTTGATTTAAGAGTTTGGTTATCTGAAAACTTTAAATCTTGACTTTTGTGCCTGAACTTTTGACACTGTATTCTTTCTGTGGGAGTCACACCTCACTGTTCATTTTGCTCAAGTCATAAATGAACCACAATTCATTTTCCAGTGCTTGGGGACCTGGGACATCGGAAAAGTTGGGTCCTAAAATACTAAAATTGTTGAGTCCCAGTTAACTGAAATACTTCTCATAAATCCAAAATTCTTTATCATTAGTGCTTAAAATTATCTCTAAATTGTGGTGTTGGGTTTTTGGGTGGGATTTAATTTTGGTAGACTCATTTCTCTGCTAATTCAGCTTCTGATACAATCCATGTCTGAGGCCAGAGCCCCATCATGCAGCTGATTAGTGTCAAAAACCTGTCTGTGGGGAAGGAGCTTTAGAAAAAAAACATTCTTATCCTGAGTGAACATTGAATATTTGAATTCCAATGATGGCTGCGAATGTTCTTTAAAAATAACTGATGACAAATTCCCAGAAGCTCCAGCAGGGAAAACACAAGGCAAGCAGCCATGAAGTTATGACCAGTGATGTAGTAAAACACAGAAAACTCCCAAAACCACCACTTCCCCCAAAACCACAAAAAACTCACCCACCCACCTTTCCATTGGCATAAGGCAGTAACAAACCTGTCACAGACTGATCTAAACAGACTAAAAGCAAAGTGACTCCGCAACCTTCACTGGCAAGGAGTGGGTAGGAGCAAAACACAAAAATACATCATTTGCTCGGAAATTAACTTGCCAGATTTCGATCCTCTGCAGCACAAACTGCACCGAGGCTGCAGCCAGAGCTCACAGTTCTCCACACCAGCCTGACTTCCACCTTGCTGCTGTTTCCACTTTTTGACTCTGATTCATAGGCCTGGATTTCTTGGAGGACCGTGTGTTTTGGAAAACCTGTCAGAGGCAGATTAATGTCGGACCAATGGCAATTACAGCAGCATCTGCTTTAACAGATGCTTCTTGAGAAACATTTTAATCCTTGTGATGTAACACATTCTTCTGGATTTTTTGCTTTTACTTCAACAGAACTCAGAAAAAAACAGGAAAAGGTTGAGCAAATAACATCAGAGCAGCTCCCAAGATGTGGTCAGTCTTCATTTTGCTGTTATCCTCACAGTCCTACCTTACTTCTAAGACAAGAAACTTTAAGAGAGTCAACAATTTTGGGGTTCCTCACATGAAATACTCTCATACATGTCATTAACCAAAGGTTGAGGGAAAGCTTGGATTAGATTAACTCCTCATCATGGAGAAAGTATCACAGTAGAATGTAAACTTTCTGGATGGATGGCACACAAATATTAAATGGGATGTATCCTAAGACATGAAAACAGAAAGGAGAAGGAAAAAATTATCATGGACAAGAAAAGATTCTCTAGATCTTCACAGCTAAGTTATTCATCTCAATGTGGGGATAAAAAGGGAGTTTTAGGGTCCATAAGAAAATCAAACTCGACAGTCTAAGTCTCAGTGAGCACTAAACTCTGAATTAGACAACCACTGGACTTTAATATTTTCAGATCAAAGTAACTGTGCAAAACTTATCCCTGAGGAAGATTATACCAAAAGTCCTCAAACAGAAACTGAAAATGTTGTATAAAAATAAATTTATTTCTCAACAGTGGAAATGGGGATTTTATTCACCATCTTCAGCATTCAGAGACTCTCTTCCTTCATGGGGAAACAGAAGGAGCATCATGAGGAACCCACAATGAAAATATGCAGATGACAGCAGTATCAAACACTTTGGGAAGAAACCCCTTAATTAAGCTGAAAGTCATAGGTGGGCTTTGAAATATTTTATATTTCTATTAACTTACAGACATTTTAAAATACATCTATTGTTTTATATCCTGTGCCAATACTCCCCTCTCTCTCAGAGTCTTTTTTTGCCGTGCTAAGTGTTTGAAATCTGCATTCCTGATGAACTGTCCGTGGATTCTGTTGGAACCAAGAGTGCATATATCCATTGTAGAAGTCAACTGCTGTAAGCTTCTTCTTTAATATGACTGTTTTGATTCCAACCCAGCCTTCCTGGAAACAAAACCAAACAAAAATGGCATAAGTTACTCCCATGTTTTAAAATTTTCTTTAGCTCTCGCTGGCTGGCTTACAGAATACATTTTATTTAATGTCATCAGGTTTACAAGTCAAATTCTTGTCTGGAAGTGCAAAGCCTGTTAGTGGAAATTAAAAGTTTAAGGAAACAAACAAAAAGTCTTGTGTTAATCTAGACTAGTACAGAGAATAACAATGGACAATTAAAACAAAAGTTATGCAACACACAAGTACTAAAAACCTCATCTTTGGGGCAGTGGATATAAAACAAGTGGGAAAAACTTACCTTGCATCGAACTATCAGTGTTTGGGACACTTTATGGAACAGCAGTGAACCAGGAACAGCTTCACAGTCATTTAGTATTTGATCTAAAAACAAAGCAAGATCATCTTGCATTTTTATGCCAACAAGCACAGAGAAAGTTTGAAACAATTCAGTCTCTTTGAAGCACGATAACAATCTTGAGTCAATATTTTGCTCAAAAATATTTTATTGTATTCTGTGTTTTATTATAACCAAATGAGCAGGAAGAATCAGAACAGTCACTCTCTGGCACTGCATCTGATCCATGAACACTCACTAACTCTGTTTGCTCTGGCACACCCCTCAGCCCACATGGTGCTCAGATTCCTGCACAAAATGGTTATAAAATTTAACTTAACGGATTAATCTGAAAGTAAATACCAGCAAAACCAGGGATATCATCCACTTCCACAAAATCCAGAAGTTTAACAGTAGTGTCCTTCCAGAGTGTCTGCAAAGGAAACTGGAAACAGAAGCAGATGACACAGTGAGAATATATTCACAATTTCCAGGCAGCTGTCTAATTGTTTTTTTTTCCTCAAGCAAAATACCTGTGATAATAACATTAGGGGAAAATTTATATATATGTCTAGATAGGATACTTTCCTTGTTCTTCCTCATCTCTAACCATTAGCACATGCAGAACTGAGTTAAGCAATTAGCAATTAGCTACAACAGCCCTTCAAACTGTAGCTGTTTGCACTGTTTGCTCTCACGCAGAGATGTCACTGTAGTGTTTTCAACCCTCTCAAACACATCAGAGGAAATCTCAGAGCTAAGGGAACAATATAAAATCACTGAGCTGATTTCACACTTGGCATCAAGTTCACAAGAACTCTCCTCCACATTAATTCCACCTCCAATGCTAAACTACCAGGATTTTAAAGCACATGCTGGGTTACAGAGGCTAAAATAACTCGAGGTTTAGTCATTAGTTAAAATATCTACACCAATCTCAGCCAAGCCAGAGGTCAGAAAAGGGTTCAAAAAAATCCACTGTCTTACCATACTTCCTATTGCACGATGCAGTTGAATTATTTGTGTAGCTGTTTGCTCCTCCCATTTTATACAACTCTTTGCTACAGAGATTTTAGGAGCTAAGGGGGGGAAAAGAAATGTAGGGATTTAATAGTTTGGTTTGCATCTTTTTGCAAAAACAAACAGCTGTGCTACTTTATCCCTACTTTAAACCTCAGTTTATCCTGGCCAATGGCAGGTTTACCATCCAGCCACAGGTACCTCAGACAACAACTGGAGAAAAGGTTTTGTAAAAACCTCAATTTGGATTATTTATATTTTATTCTCAGTTGTTCTCTTATTTATCCACTGAACTGCAAACTGACAACACGTTTACAAACACAGCTGTGACCCTTTTGTCTGCATTACAACCACAAGCTCAGATTTTGTGACATCACCACTTATTTTGATATTGTACAAGCCACTCCAAAAAAATAAACTTAATGTAGTAAGTCTGGAGAACTCTAAAGCATTTTTAAGCCAGAGAAGGCAGTGAAGAGACCACACTGAGAAAGGAATCTAAAAAAAAATACAACTCAACACAGCAGGAAACTCAATTTTCCAGCTGATAAAAGAAAAAATGAACAAGTCATGTTAAATAGGATGTGTACCTACCAAATGTTACTCCTTCTTTTGGCTGCTCCTTTTTGTTTTTTAAACTTTCAGGCAAGTTTTTCAAAACTGCCAACAGCTGCAAAATTAAATTTTGAACAGGGTATTAGCCAAGCTAAGTTTAAGCAATAATAAACAAAGTAAAACTCAATTTTTCCATAGTGAAACTTTCTTGTGGGCTTTTAGAAAACTGGGTAAGAAGTATATAAGACTTGTATCATAGACACAGACACACTAAAGGCATCCTTCCCACTGAATTACAAGTAAAAAACACAGGTATTTTTTAATGGATTATATCCTCTCAGATATTTATTCCAGAACAGGACAGAAGCTGATTATTGAGATGAAAAAGCAGATATTCACTTCAATGAAAGAAGAACCTGCACTGTTTCCATACACAGCCCTTGTGATCTTCACTGAATAGAAGCAGAACAGCAACACACAGGACCAACACCAACAGCTGATCACAGACCACTCTGAGCAAGGCAAAGTGCTCTCAAACACCAAGTTTCAGATCATTCTCCTTTTAAAGTTGCAGTTAACTCAGAACAAGATTAATAAGAATTCTGTTTGCACATGTTCAAAGCGAGGTACTAATCAGAAGTGACAGAGCTGGCAGGACTTTACCATGTTTGCACCCATCTTTGCTAACATCCCTTCCAGCTCCTGTGCTGTACAGCGGGGAGGAACAGCAACCTCTTCCTGCTTGATAATTGGACCTACATCAAACCTGCAAGGAAGAAAACCTATGAGTTTACTGGAGGAGCTGAAACCTCAATCAGCAGTTCAAAACCCTACATTCAGTACATTAACTCAGTTACTAATTACCCTTTTTCCCCCTCTGAAAGTATTTTCCACATTATCAAATAATGTTTGGTTCACAAGACAACACAGGGAAGAGAGAACCAGATCTGTTTCAGCAACAAGATTCACCTCAGCTGAGGCTGATATGAACACACAATTTACAGTTCAGAACGTGAGATCTCAGAAGAAACAAACCTGAAGTACCCAGATGAAATTTTTGTTTTGCACTTTCCTAAGATCTATAATCAGACAAGCGTGTGAGAAAGAAAAGATAACTAGGATAATGTGTTTCCACAAGCCTTTTAAGCCAGAGTTTGGGCTGAAACTAAACCATATAAACTGTCTCATGCCTAGACAGGCAATTGCTTGTCCTCTGTTCACTTATAGGTGGTTGCAGGTGATTCTGAAGTCTGAAAACCAGACCTTTTATGTCTTGTCATACCAAGTCTACTGATAGAGCTGTGTGACTGTTCTGTCTGCTCCCTGTAATGATGCTAAGAATTAGTGAACAGGCCTAGAGTGCAAATTACACACTCACTAAAATACTGTATTTGTGACAAATCTCATATGGTCAGATGAACATTTCTGAGTGTTTCCAATTTTAATATTATACACACACATTAAATAGTAGTCATTATATGGACTGATTTAAATTATTACTTCAGTGGTAATGTTTTAAAGTCCTGAGAGGCAACAACAGCAGTGAGTTGCTTGGAAAGCACATCAAACCTACCTTTTTGGTCTTATTTCCATAATTGTCACCCCGGTCACCTTATCACCATGAAGCACTGTGTGGACTATGGGTGCAGGTCCACGCCATCGTGGGAGACAGCTGGGATGGACATTCAGCACACCACTGAAATGAAATAATTCAAAGTTAGAACAGGAACAAGTATACATACCTTTATGTATATTTGAAGCATACATTAAGCATAAATTTACATCAGTGTGGTAAAGGACAATGAACCTCACATCCCGGGTATGCCGACCTCACCTGCTACAAGTCACAGGTGCTCACTCAAAAGCAGAGTACAGTGAGAGATGTCCTGTCCACTCACTTACTACGGGAACTGCAGAATCAGGTCCTCGCTCAGGAGGCGTCCGAACGATGCCACCACCCCCACATCGAAGTGCCCCGCGGGCCCCGTGTGCGGCCACTCGTGCACGGGCAGCTGGAGCTCCCGGGCACAGCTCCTCACGGGCAGGTCCGCGGGCAGGCGGGACGGCAGGGTCACCACCTCCAGCCGGGACACGAGCGGGTCCCCTCGGGGCTCCCTGGAGGGGGGACAAAGAGTTGAAGGCCTTGTAATGGTAGAGCAAGGCAGAGGCGAGGGCTGGGTCACCTCCACCCCTCGCTGTGCCCCTGTGCCCTTTCACAGAACCTGCCCCTCCACCTCTCACCCCCTCACTGGTCCCCCCTTCCCTGACCCTGCCCTCAGCCCCCTCGCCACCCTTCAGCCCCAGACCTCCTCACCAACCCCCACAGCCTCTGTGATCCTGGTCCATCGACTGATGCCGCCGCGGTCCATATGCCACCCTCAGGCTTCTCCCCCTCCTCTTCCCTACCACCCTCTGCCCAACCCACGGTCCCGACCCCTCCTCATCCTCCGGTGACCCCCTGAGCGCCGTCACCGGCCTCATCTCCCACTCCTCGGCGCTCCGCCCTCCCTCACCCTCCACAACCCCTCAGAGCCCGACTCTCCCCCGCCTCAGGCCGCTCTCGGTGCCCCGCGTCCCCCGGAGCCCGTGCGGCCCCGGGCCCGTCCCCGCTGTGGCGGCGGTACCGGGCGGCCCGCAGCGCCCGCAGGGCGGTGACGGCGAAGCGGTCGGTGCCGAAGAACAGGACCCGCCATGGCGGCCCCTCGCGCCAGGCGCGCGCCAGCCGGGCCCGCATCGCGGGGCTCCCCCGCGCGCCGCGATGACGCGCCGGGACCCGCCCCGGGGGCGGGGCCGCCCCCTCGGCTCCCTCGGCTCCCTCAGCGCCCTCAGCCCCCTCAGCGCCCTCAGTCCCCTCAGCGCCCTCAGCGCCCTCAGCGCCCTCAGCGCCCTCAGCCCCCTCAGCGCCCTCAGTACCCTCAGCCCCCTCAGCGCCCTCAGCGCCCTCAGTACCCTCAGCCCCCTCAGAGCCCTCAGCCCCCTCAGCGCCCTCAGCGCCCTCAGCTCCCTCAGCCCCCTCAGCGCCCTCAGCCCCTTCAGCCCCCTCAGCCCCCTCATCGCTGAGGACCGAAGGCAGCGCCGCGGAACCCTTTGGTTTTACAGTATCCCGAGCTGCGGGGGGACACACCGGGATCGTCGGGTCCCGCTCCTGCCCTGCGCAGGACACCCCAGCATGGACAACCGTGTTGTCCAGACGGCTCTCGAACTCGGGCTCGGTGCTGTGAGCGCTGCCCCGGGGAGCCTGTTTCAACGCCCGACCGCCCTCTGAGTGAAAACCCTCTTCCTGATATCCAGCCTAAATACCCCCCCCACACCCCGACTCAGCTTCCTGGCGTTCCCTCGGGTCCTGTCACTGGTCCTGTCCCTGCGCTGCCCCTCGTGAGGATGTTGGAGACCCCCACGAGGTCGCCCCTCAGTCTCCTCCAGGCTGAACGAGCCAAGTGGCCTCAGCCACTCCTCACGTGGCTCCCCCTCCAGACCCTTCACTGTCCTTGGGGCTCTCCTTTTGGATGCTCTCCAATAGCTCAATGTCTTTTCTGTGTTTTGGTGCCCAAAACTGCCCCCAGGACTCAAGGTGAGGCTGTGCCAGCACAGAGCAGAGCGAGACAATCACCTCTCTCCACCAGTGATGCTGTCCCTGATGCCCCCCAGGACAGGGTTGGCCCTCCTGGCTGCCAGGGCAGTGCTGAGTCATAGAATCATAGAATGTTAGGGGGTTGGAATGGATCTTATTAATGCATATAAATATCTCAAAGGTGGGTGCCAACTGTCTCAGACTCCTTTCGGTAGTTCCCAGTGACAGGACGAGGAGCAATGGCCATAAACAAAAACAAGTTCCACCTCGACATGAGGAAGAACTTCTTTACACCGAAGGTGGCAGAGCACTGGAATGGGCTGCCCAAGAAGGGCATGGAGTCTCCCTCTGGAGATATCCTGAACCCACCTGGGCACATTCCTGTGTCATCTGCTCCAGGTGACCCTGCCTTGGCAGGGCGGTCGGACTGGATGATCTCCAGAGGTCCCTTCCAACCCTGACATCTCTGTGATTCTGTGATCGTGGTGTGGGGTGGTGGGGCTGTCAGGCAGCCCTCAGGGTCTGTGCTGCTCTGACAGCTCCAGTCCCAGCAGTGTCGGTGCTCCCAAAGCGGTGTCACCGTGGCCACGGCCCTGTAACCCCGACCATGAATTGTCTGCGCTGCCTCAGTGAAAAGATAATGTGGAAAAACATTGTGGGCAGAAAGGGGTGTTGACCCTGCAGCCACTGCTCTGACAGCATTTGAAAAGCTGATTTCATTGTCTGCCTCCATGGACAGCTTAGTTTTAGCAGTGACAATAACTCAGAGAATGTTTTCTTGTAAACTATGGGGTCAGAATCACCACTTAAAGAACTGTCTTCTCCCATAACATAAGTATGAAAATATTTTATCATTCTGCTAAGAACATTCTTTCCCCCCATGGGAAGATGGTTTATTTGTGTAGCTTTTAATGTAAATCACATACACAGATTCCCTTGTGCATCTAAATCACAGTTTATCCTACAGTCTTTGCAACTAGCAATTTCTGCAGCAGGGAGTGTGAGAATCTGGAAACATTTCCTATATGCCAGTGAAAACATGTAAATTAATTGGAAAATGAATAGTAGAATTTTATGGTGGATACATGAGGGAAGGATCAAAAAGGAAAGTGAAATTTTGTGCCACACTAAGCAATGCTGTGCATATTCATTCCCTCTTTCATGTCTGTATGCCCATCATTATGGTTTTCTTCTCTCAGAGATGTATGTGTGTGTCTGGATGGCCCAAATGCCACCCAAAATCTGGGAGTCTGAAGCCAGAATCCAGCTGCTGCTCCGTGTTCATTTCCAGGTGTCAGATCCAGGCACTGAATTTGTCATTGGTGCCATGTGTGGAGCTTCACCTGCTGCTCCTCCAGGAGTTAAACCCTGGAGATGGATTCTCACTTCTGGCAGTAGTTAAGGCTCCTGGAAATACTGTAACTCCATGCTGAACTTTTGCCAGACTTACACATGAAGTAATTAAAGTTTCATTTGTAGTCAGTTTATGAGGTGGACTTAAATTTCCCCAGTACACTTTCTTCCAAGTGATTCATCCTCGGCTCTGATACTACTGCACAGTTCAAACAGATTATGCCTGTTATTCAGTATTATGCCTTGGACACACTGTACATGTATTTTAACTGAAGATTTATCTTGATTTTTTTTTTCGGAATGAAAGCAATTATCTGATTGTTTCACCAAAAAAAAAAAAATCTGTCTTTTCTGCTGCATTTGAACTCTGCTTTTGTACATGGAAAGGAAAAAAAGAAAAAAACCACAACCCTGAATGTTTAGTTATTCTGTAACCAGGCATTTCAGGTCAAAGACACTGAAGGGATCAAAAAAGATAAGCAAAATTAAAACACCAAGGTCAGACAAGCTTTTCCCAAGAGCAGTGAAGACAAATCCGAGGAGGAAGCAGAACACAAATCAACATCTTATCTCCACTTTGCTTGCTGGCCAAGACACTGAAAGTGTCTCCAAGAAGTAAAAAGATATCTCCCATTAACCAGTGCCAGTGTTGTCAGGAGAGACACAGAATCAAACACAGCCTTGCTGAAGAGCTTTCTCCTGAAAGCATTCACAGTCCTCTGGAAAAAGAGATGATTACTGGGCACAAGAGCCAACTCCAACCAGTGGGAAACTGGTTTTATTTCCACGTACATCAGGCTGAGTCCAGCTCAGCCACTTCCCTGCATCCTGACGCTGTTTTGGGGGGGTTATCACGGGTGGAACAGGAGCTGCTGTGCTGACACACCAAGGCTTGTCCCTGACCCACACCACTCCACCCCAGGGGGACAAGTTGAGGCAGTCCATGGCTTCCCCACTGCCTGGGGGACACTGGGCTTGCAAGGGCTGCAGGAGGGATGTGGGAGTCTCCCATAAGGGAGGAGCGATTGGACACCTTTCCTACAAGCAGCCCAAGGCAGGACGGGAGCCAGGTGGTCACTGTGGAGCTGCAGAGATGCTTGTGATGTCCCAGGAGCCACAGGTACTCTGTGTCCTCTGATCAGGCTTCTCCACCTGGTTTTGGTTAGGGAAATGTGGATTACACCATCACACCCAGCTTCCACACAGCACTTGGGGAAATGATTCTTTTATAATTAAAACAGAGATACATAAATCAAGCCATGTAGAAAATTGGGGAATACACATCTGCTGGATGAGATTTCACAGGGGCAGCCAGGGAAGCTCTGATGTGGATGTGAGATAGGATTCAAAGGATTAATTGCACTGGAGCAAAGCTTCAATGCCAAAGATCACAGAATCATAAAATGGTTTGGGTTGGAAGGGACCTTAAAGATCATCCCACTCCAAATCCTTGCCAGGGGCAGGGACACCTTGCACTAGACGAGGTTGCTCCAAGCCCCGTCTGACCTGGCCTTGAACACTTTATTTCGAGGAAAAAACTGAGAACAGGACAAATATAAGGGCACTGTGCCCATCTCTGGTTAAGCTGGAGCTAACCAGTGCTAGCTATGTGCCCCAAACCCATCACTGAGAGGCATCTTGAGTGGTTTGCAGTGTGCAGCTGCATCCATGAACCAGGTAGTTCAGGCAGGAGGATTCCTCCTTTCCCAGTGTGGCTGACACAAAAAGCAGCACATCAGCCTGCAGAGCCTCTTAGCAGACTATTGACTTAGCCAGGTGTTGCCAGTACCCATGAAACAGGGATGGCAGAATCTCTGATAGGTGCTTCATGCTTTGCCTGACAAGTTTGTTGCTCTGGTAAGATACTCTGAGAGCCTTAGAATAACCATTCACTTAAAAAAAAAAAAAAAGGGATAATATCTGCTTTATCAGGACTTGCTTCCTGTGTGCAACGAGGACCGAGGCAGGCGGAGCAAACATTATCTTTAACTCCAGGGTAACTTATTACTGAGTGTCATTCTACTCAGTGTGCTCTTTTAATACTGATTGTGCCAATAGCTTGGGCAAATAGACTGGAAGTTCCTACAGTTCATTCTTTGGGAAAAGGTCATTCACCTCACGCTGTAAATGGTCCCACTAAAGAGGTGTGTTTTCTTCAGGGGCCGGAGTGTACCTCACCTGTTGGACTGGCCTTCACACATGACTCAGGAGCAGAATGAATCACAGCTCGTAGCACATCCAGAGCAGGAGGACAGGGAACCTTGTCACTGCATTGCCACGGTGACATTAGCACTGACGGGAGCTCGGAGGAGACGTCTTGGGATGAGAGGGCTGAAAGAAGAAATGTAGCTTCCTCCCTGCTGGGAACTGCCTGTTTCTGGTGAGTTAGTGGAGATCAACGGGCATTCCTGCTGCACCAGCTGCTGGGTTAATTTATAGCTGTCTGTAAAGAAAGGCTTATTTATTTATTCCAGCTAGAAAGCTCAAATCCTTGGAAATTTTAAGTGAAGGCTGTTTAAGGAGAGACTGAATAGCAAGGGAGAAGCAGGCTGGGATAACTCCTGCCTATAAAAGCCTGGGAAGCAGTCAAAGGAAAATTTATAATATAACTCAGATTTGCTCTTTAACTTTTGACTTTACAATAGTGAACAAAGAGCACAGACTGCCTTATTGCTTTAATATTTTAAATATTAAACATTTTTCTTGTTTTCTTTCATGAAACTCAGTGCTTAATGTACTTCTATAAACCAACCCATCCATTTGCATCTGCATGATGTGCCATTGTACATCCTCTATGAACCCCAAAGACAGAGCATCCCACTTTTATACTCTGTTTGGAATAACTGATGCATTTTAATGCTGTCAGTTAAGATAAGATAATCAACAGAGAGAGTCTGGATGACAAGAAGAGACTGTTTTTAGAAAGACTGGTATGTTCTAAATGTGTTGCCCCACATTGTGTAGTGAGTATTGAGCAGGGAGTCCAGAGGGACATTATCATTTTAACAGAAGCTGTACTTGATGGTCTTTCCAGAAGATTATTCCCCATCTTTACTTATATCAATATAGTACCTATCCAAAGACCTCTCATTTGCAGAGTGAGGGCAATGTGTCTTGGTGAGCAACTGTGGATATTAGACCTGGCTAAAACCACCATCAAAAGCACAGGGTGGTTTCACAGCACCACGTGCTGTGCCCTGGCTGGGAAGAGTCCACGTGCAGCTGGGGACGTGTGTGTTCCCATGTTCCCACAGGGCACAGGCCTCTCACTGGGTCATGCCAAACTTTAGAGCCCCAATCCCTCAGCTCTGCCTTCTGCACGTGGTGGCTCTCAGATCTCCAAGGGCTCCCATTATGAGAAAGGATTTTACCATTTAAGTGCTGGGATCGATGCACAGAGCAAAAAGCAGTCACTTGCCATTTTTCTGTGACTTCTTGTGATTTCATGGAATGCTACCAAAGTCCACAGATTCATAGGAGGATTTAGGACACATATGGTGAATAACCCTTTGTTCCTAAAATACACACGGCATACAGATTTTGCAGCTTTTGATGTGAAAATACCATTTGGAAAAGAAAAAAATTACAAAAATGTTCAGGTGTAAATATGAACTCAAAATAACACGGGTAAAATGTTTCCTTGAGAGGTCCTGGTCTCTGTTCTTTCTGCTTCCTTCCACACAAGCATAAATGCACCATCTCTCTCTCATTTGAGCTTCCTGTGTTGTATCCGAGCTGGGAAGAAACCTCAGAAGGTTCTTGGGTGTCTGCAGAGGGATAAGAGACCAAAATCTGCAGCTTGGAGTTGCAAAGACCTGGATCCAAGGGCTCATCCCCATCCCTCAGCAGCCAGAGTCGCTGCTGAGATGTGCAGCCAGGGCAGCGATGGAGAGGAACAACCCCACGCTCTCCCAGCTCATCTGGTGGAGCAGTGCTCACCCACACTGGGGTGTGGGCAGCAGGACAGAGCAGCTGTGTGGGGGAGGCTGGAGGAGATGTGTCTAAAAAATCTCTCTTTCAGGCTGGAAGATCCAAACTCATCAGAATTGTGGGACTCACTGTTTCCTTACTGGGAAACTGGTGGTGCAGGCAGAGTTCTGGATCCCGCTCAAGCTCTCTGCTGGGGTAGATGCACTGGCCTGAGAACACTGTTTTGGAGCTTTGATGAATGAAACTAGTTTGGTTAGTGTGATGTAGAGGTAAAAGGTCTGCAAAATAAAAGGAGTTTCCTTTAAAGTATTTTACCTAAATTCCCTGTTAACGCAAAATAAATATCCGTTCTGCTGCTGTGTTGTACCTGAGAAGTTCTGGCCTCCCACCTCTGGGGAGACTTGGCAGTTGGTCACTACTTTATGAAGTAGTGAAGTACTTCCAGCAGCTTTCCAGCATCCCTGCTGTGCATGGACACCAGGAGGTGGCCCACAAGTTATGAAACACCTTAGGAGAAAATCAGCACCATGCTTGTCAAATATTTCTGTTCGAGCAAATGATTAGTCAGAAGCCTTGCACAGCAAGATTTAACACATTCAAGTGCCACTTCTTATTAGGGTGTAGCTGAGTTGTAACTTATTTTCATTGGCACCAAGATTTTATTTCCTCCTTTGTGAGGGGTGATCCATGTGAACAAGCTAAAGGTTACCTGCATGAGAAGGTAATTGGCACACCTCACTGCAGGGAGCAGCTTTACCCACATCTTCTGACATACAAAGCGGACCACATACGTACTTGAGAGTCCCCTCCTCAAAGAATTGCTAGCAGGTGGTTTTCTGGCAGTAGGGAGCAAGCCTGCCTGCCTGCCTGGTTGGCTATAAAATGTGAACTTTGAATTGTGAAGACATTGAGAATGGGGGCTAAATAGTAGCAATCATTAGGTCTATAACCGAGGGGACAAATGCTTGCCCGAGGAGTCAGCGGCAGCGTTGTTGACGTGCGCGGTGGAACATGGCCATGAGCAATTTCCAGGGAACAGTTTCAGACAGCTCCAGGACACACGGCAAAGGCAGGTGAAAGTTGAGAGTATTGGGCTGTCGTAAAAGTATTCATATAATAATTAATGGCCTGTGGGGCCAGAGTGCCTGAGGGACGCACGTGTGTTGTGGTGTCGTTGACCTGTCGTGCTGGTTCAGGTGAGGCCAGCGAGCCGTGGGCTGGGGAGAGCCAGCTAAACATCTCACCAACTCACAGTGGACAGACAGGAACCCCTGCTCAGGGCAGGTACCTCCAAAGGAGGCTTAAGAAATAATTTGGGCAAGCAGCCATAAAAGCTGGATTGATGCCATTGGCGAATGAGGGACTAAAGGTCAAGGAGGAGCTTTCTGCTTCCCTGAGGGATGGGAGACACCCTAACCTTGATGGCAAGCTGGCCTTGCCTCCTCTTGGAGCTTAGCCCTCCCCTTCCTCGTATCCACACCCTTATTCTGCCATCCATGGATTGGCAGCAGGTAGGCACTCTCCAAAGTGTGTGTTCTCTATGGATCATGTCAGGGGAGCAAGGAGGGAAGCTTGGACAGTTTGTTGAGGAGCTGGCTCTCAGAGCTGAGCTCACAGCTCGTGGGGTCTCCTTGGCAAGGGGCCCAACCCCAGCCAGCAGACCCTGTGCCACTCCCACTCTCTGTCACCTCAGTGGCTCCCAGATTTCTGCACCCTGTCCTGGCAGCTCAGACTCACATTCACTGAAGAAAACACACCACAGCTGCAGGGGTGCACGAGGTCCCCTGTCTGAACACAGAGCTGGAGCG
Organism: Platyrinchus mystaceus; assembly: GCA_035041135.1. Taxonomy (NCBI): domain Eukaryota; kingdom Metazoa; phylum Chordata; class Aves; order Passeriformes; family Tyrannidae; genus Platyrinchus; species Platyrinchus mystaceus. The sequence goes on from JAWWLV010000018.1 coordinate 2,965,707, forward strand.
GAGAGGGGTATCAGGTTATCTCTCAACTCCTTAGTTCATTTCTCTCTTTCCCAGACACCTGCACGCTGAAGAAACACTGGTTAAGGTGTGATCCATTCCAGCTGCATATACAAATATGAAGATCTTCTGGATAATCCCATTTTTCCTGCTGCAAGGTAGAGTCTTGACTTAGAGGATAATGGTGTGGGTGAAGTAGGTGACATGTGCAAAGACCTTAACTTTCTGGAAATATGGTTTCTTCCTCTCTCTGGGCCCATTTTCCTCCATATATACCAGCAGCAGCCTGGCTCAGCCACAGGAAAAGTTGCCCCCCAGTTCCAGAAATGGGTGTCATTCCCATTTGTACTCTGTGTGTGTGTGTGTGTGTCCTGTGCTTCGGGGTTGGCCACACTCATATGTTGTTTTCTTTGCAGACACTGAAGCTTTTCTGATAAAAAATGCTAAATCCAACCTGTGTTTACAAGCCAGCCCGATAAATAGGAATTTGTTGCTGGAGAACTGTAATCCAGAGTCAGATTTCCAGGACTGGTCTTGGCAAGGCGACTCCTTGGTGAATCACGGCACGCAGAGCTGCCTCTCCGTGTCGGGGGCTGACAGAGTGCAGACAAGTCTCTGTGCCAGCACAGCCTACACGAGCTGGGACTGCTCCAACTCTCTGCTCTCACCTCTGGGCACCAGCCAGAGCTACCTGGTGGCAAACAGGAAAGGAGTTGCTCTCAGTGATGTGAGAGGCCTCAAGGCCCAGTGGCAGGATGCTGCGGACAGGAGCGTGTGCGAGGAGAAAACCGGTGAGTGCTGCTCGCCCGGGCACCAGTGGTGGAGACACCTGCACTGCTGGGGAACATGAACAGGCCCTGTCAGCATCCTGGGGTCTTTCCAAACCTGGTGCTCCACCATAATGGAGTCTGCAGCCAAAAATGCTCTCCACTTCTCTGTGCATGATGAGATCAGGCTGTGCCCTCAGGGCTGCGTTCTGCCTGCTCGGAGGGACGTGCTGGGCAACCCTGGGAGTGAAGGGGAAGGTCACCTCCAGTCTGACGGGCTCCAGAGAGTGACCATTGCAACTTTCTGCTCTTTCCTCCCCAGCCAAGGCAGGGCACGACAGGTACTTCCCAGCTGCCCTGACCAGCCCACAGATGCATGAGCACACAGCAGGCAATGCCACCCTTCCACTGGGCATGGACCAGCAACAGCTGGAGGAGCTGCTCTGGTTCTTCCGCAGAGAAGACCGTAAGTGCCATTGGTGTTCCTGTGTTGAGACACAGCCCTTGGCTGTTAACTCTCCTGCCCAACAGAGATGCCTGAGGGAATTACCCGAGGAGGGGATTTACCCCAGACACAAAAAGCCTCAGTCTCACCTCTGGTGAGAAGAAGCAGGCCATGGGTGAAGACAGGCAGGAGGATTTGCTGAGGTAATGTCTCCTCCCAAAGAAGGATTTAGCCTCTCTCCAGGCAGAGCCTGCCAAGAGAGCAAAGGTCTGGGATGACCAGTGATTTTGGCAGGGTGGAGGGAGCAGACTGATATGAGGAGGTCAGTGCCACGAGGATCAACTTCAAAGCCACAGGAATCAAGGACGGAGTCAAGAATGGAGCATCCTGGGTGTCCTCAGGAAATGCCTGGCAGTGCTCTGTGGGTCACTCTGTGCTAATGCTGCCTCTCTGCTTTCCCCAGCCTCAACATGGAATTACTCTGTCCTTGCGGTGTCCCTCGCAACCTTCATTTTGGGTCTTGTTCTCCTGACCATTAACATTGTGCGAAACAGGTGAGGTGGGAAAACCTGGGGATCTTTTGGTGAGTGGTGGTGTGCTGAACCCCCCCCCAGGCAGACAGACACAGGGGTTTGGCAGGGCAGGACAAGCCCTGATTGATGGGGAGAAAAGCAAAGACAAACTCCCTCTGAACGGTATTTTTTCATAAAATCTTGCCTGATCCCTGCTCTCCCAGTGTGTCACTTGGAACAAGCCACTTCCCTTCTCCAGGCCCTGGATCCTCAGCAGTGAAGGGTCTGCACAGCTCTGCCCAGCCCAACAGGGCTGCTGGGAAGGCAGTAACTGTGTGGTGTGAGGTGCCCTCCCACACGTGCAGAGGCTCTGGATCAGGACTCCCAGCCTTTCCCCATCAGCATTCCATGCTGTTCCCCTGTTGCTGCACAACAACCCTGCAGCTGAAGAGCAACTCACTGTTTGCTACAGCATGAAAACTTACCTCTGGGTCAGAGCTGTCATCTTCAGAGGAGAGAAGAGCTAATGCTCTGAGCCTGCCAAGCTCTCCCTCTAGTGCTGGCTGGGTGCTGCTCCTGGCATCGGGAGCTCTGTGCTCTCCAAGTGGGAATCCCACAGCTGTGTGTGCTCCAGCACCTCAGAGCACTTACCTGACACGGTGCAGCTGGTGGGGTTTGCCCTAGTGTGTTCCAGGGACACAGTGCAAATTGAGGGCTGTGACCATCACCAGAGTACCTGCCCCCAGAAGCAGGCTGGGTTTGCTGCCTCACTCCACATGGCCTTGTTGTGCCTTCCCTGCAGGAAAAGGAAGATCCTCATGAGCAGAAACGCAGGGCAAACCCCGCTGCAGGCTGAGCTGGATGCCAAGAAAGCCCTGATACCTGTGCAGGAATACAGGCCATCTGAGCCACAAAAACAGGAGCCAGTGCCCCAGGACCAGAGACCAGGGGAAGTGGTGGTCCAGTGGAAGGACGGGACCGTCACGTCCCTGTACACGGATTCGTCTGAGGAGGCCATATAGCGGCAGCTGAAGTCAGACCATATAGGCCCTAAGGAAGGTATTGGAATATCTCATTTTGTAGGAATGGAAGTTTAAAAATGCAGTTTAGCCTGGGGAAAGAAAAGATGAAGAAAGCAGCAGAGTTGCACCCAGAGGAGAGGCCCTGGGCTTGAGGCAACCCCTGCCTCTCCAGCTCAGCTCTTGCCTGGCTGATGTTCCCTGCAGGTCTTGGCTGCCTCCAGCCTTCCCTCTGGCACCAGCTTCACCCCTTCCCTCAGGTGCTGCAAACAGCTGGGAGCTGAGCCAGGGCAGGAGGTGGGAGGCTTGTCCTGCAGTCAGCCACTTCCCATCACAAAAACAGCCACGCTGAAGCTGAGGCACTTTTATTCTTTTCAGAAATCATCTTTATTAAAATACTTTCCAAAGTGGTTGATCGAAATCCCATATTGAATCTCTCTCTGTCAGTAAGGTCATATATATATATATATATATATATATATGGACATATGTCCAAATATACACGTGGATATTTTACTCTGCAGAGTAACTGCAACTCCAGGGAGAAGCAGAACATTTTACCTGATAGAGCACCTGAAACCAAACAACCCAGCCCTTGGCCCTGACTCGGGCACAGGCAGAGCCTGGTGTGCTCCAGGATTCCCTTCATGCCCTTCACTGGGCACATGGAGAAGCCATGAAATAATTTATGATATTTTTGGAAATACATCAGTCTTTTAAACAAAGGCTTTTCAGACCATGTCCTCGTCAGTGAAGCATCTCCTTGCAAAGCCTTTGGAAAGGGACACTACAGTGTAAAAAGTTGATTGAAAAAGCAGCAGTTTTGGTGTGACTTAGTTCGCTGTGCGGGAATCAGTTTCAGGCCACCTGTGGCCTTTAGTCAGCTGAAACAGTATCTGCACCTTTTTTATTTGGATTTAAAATAAAAATTCTTCCTACTTATTGCTCAGTTGGGGACCCGTGGGATGAATGAGATGGGTTCCTCCATACTAGATTAATAATTAATTGCCCCCTCCTGGGCTCCTGTCGCTGTGTGCCAGGTGCCCGAGCTGGTTGGGGACCCTGGGGACGGCCCTTGCCCTCCCAGTGGTGCCCATGGCTCCGGCTCCTCCAGGAGCCGCTGGATCCCCGTGGAAAACCGAGCTGGCCCCGGTGCCAGTGGCAGGACAGGGTGCAAACACCACAGCAGCGCTGGGCAGGGGCAGGCAGAGCGACGCCACACGTTGGACTCTCGGCACCCTCCTGCTCGCCAAGTTGCCACTGCTGGCTCTGCACCAGCACAGAGACCAGGGCCACCACCTGCCAGCAGCCGCTGCGGTGCCCGTGAGTCCGTCACAGAAGGTCTCAGCCCTTGAAGAGCCAGGGGGACGGGTGAGTGTCTCCCGCCTCCCTCTCCACAGCCCGCAGGGACGCGTCCTAAAATATCTTGAAGCCTTTCAGCAGGGTGAGCGTGGGAGCCTTCCTCTTGCTCTGAGCCCGCGAGGACTTGACGGTGACCAGCTTGGCCTGGGCCACCGAGGGGATCTCCTTGAGGTTGACGGTGGAGAGGGTGTTGAAGGTGCAGGTGGCCAAGCCGTGGTGGGTGGGCAGGGCCAGGGCCGCGGCCACGGGCGGGCAGGGCTGCTCCTCGGTGATGAGGAGAGGATTCCACTCCGCCTGGCGCCGCACCGCCCGCACGGCCTCGTGGAACACGTGCTGCACCCCCGCGAAGTCCTGGCACGCCGACACCTCGTGGAAGAGGCACCCGAACCTGCCGGCCAGGGACATCCCTTCGGCTGAGGGCACCTGCCTGGCGAGAGCGGAGGGGGTGGCTGCAGGGTCCCTTGGGGCACCACAGCCTCCCGAAAAGGCTGCAGGCAATGGACCCTGCATCCCATGCCTGCTTCCCCTGGGCACCAGGGCAGCACCCACTTGTCACTCTCTGAGACAGGCAGTGTATGTGAGTCCAGAAGAGTTTTGCCTTTCCCGAAATCCCACAGTAATGAGCTGTGTGGGTCCCTGGGGAATCACACTGCTGGGGATGTGTGCCAGGGACCTAGGGGTGGGTGTGATGGCAGTACGCTGGGAAATGGGGGGGAGAACCCTCTGTGGGGAGACACCTCCGTGCTGGGAACACAGGGGGTTCAGCAACACATGTGACTCAGGGACCTGAGGGACCACAGAGTGGCACAAAAGGCCAGAAAAACACATCGGGCACATCCAGTCCTGGCAGTGGGGCCGGAACCAGACGACTCCAGAGAAAGGAAGGGCATGTCCAGAGGGGCTCCTCTGGCTCAAGCCCTCCCAGGGGTGCTGACGCTTCCTCACCACGCGGCCGAAAAACATCCCGCTGAAAAATACCAACAACGGGCTCAAAATAAACACATCATCCCTTGGGCAGGAGAGCAGGAACCTCGGAGATGTGGGAGGACGTGGCAAATACTAATGGGCGTGGAAATACCCTTGGAAAAAATCAAGTTTGGCTTTTGCATCGCAGCTGGAGGGATGGGAGTATCTGTGAGCTCTGTCCCACCGGGCACAGCCCCATACCTGTACTGGTCCATGTCCAGCTTGTTTCCCAGCAGGAGCACGGGGCAGCGGCGCTGGCAGCCCCGCGCGTGCAGGGCGAGCACCTTGAGGTAGCGCTGGCAGCCCTCGAAACTCCTCCTGTCGTCGATGCTGTAGACGACCAGGAAGGCGCTGGCCCAGCACAGGTAGCGCTCACAGTTCCCGGGGCCATCCTGGGGGTGAGAGGAGAGGCTGAGCCACAGGCCAGCCATGATCCAGACCTGGTCCAGTCATCATCCAGATGGATCACACCAGCGATGCCCCAGTGCCTCACCTGGTCAGCGGTGTCCATCACCTTCAGCAGCACAGGCTGCTGGTCCACCAGCTCCTCTGAGGTGTAGGTGTCCTCTGCAAGGAGAAGGGTGGTCGTGAGGGTGAGCTGGGATGCCCCATCTTCTCCAAAGCCAAGCAAAGCCCCGGATGCTTGGGACGCTGTGGAACAATCTCAGCCCCGATGAGGAGTGTCCTCCACCGACGCCTCCCACTTTGCTCCTTCCTGAGACAATGTGATTTTGGGACGCTGGTGGTGATGCTGCTGGGCAAGCCCAGCTAGGAGTGCTCATTTCCCCCTGTGTGCCACAAGCGTGGGCTCCAGCAGGAGAAGGAGGGAGAAGAAGGAGCCCGGCACAACAGGAGCCCAGGGCTCAGCCCTTATCTAAAAGCCTCAGCCTGAAGAGATAAAGTGAGCTGGGGGCTTGACATGGGGCTGTTTCCCAATAAATCAGGCGAGAGGAATGGCCCTTTCTTTTGGAAGCAGGGCAGGCAGGGAGAGCCGTTGAGCCATTCCCCTGGGAGAAAGATGCTTTCTCTGGACCAGCTCCTAATGGATGTGTTTCGGAAAGGTTTTGACGTGGGAAGATGAAACCACATTCCCAAAAATATCTGAGGAGGAAAGGATTTATCCTTCTTTCCTAAGAGTCGCTGAATTATTAGGGGCTGGAGTCGGTTCCTGGACAAGGTCCATATCTCCCTAATGTCCCCGATAAATCATTTATGGTTCTTCCCTGTGCCCTGGAGTCAGGCCCAGAAAAATAGTTATTAATTACTCAAATGAGTGGAAAAAAAAATGCCCAGAACAGTTCGCTGCAAAACTCAGCCCCCAGGGTTGTTCATTCTGCACCCCCCTCATTCCCCAATCCCTTCCCTTGTCTGACACCCCTGGGGTGAGCAGGAGGCACCAAAAGCTCCCCAAGGAACCCCAAGAATTCAGCTTTGGGTTTCTTCGGGGCAATGCGAGGAGCCGAAGTTCCCCCGTGGGATGTGCCCACAGAGAGAGAGAGGGCGCTGCTTTCACCTCTGTTTTTACAAGTGGGTTTGGGTCAAATCCAGCCCTTCTTCTTGTTTTTCATATCATTTTGAGTGGGTTGGGTTTTTTTTTTTTTCCCCGCTAAATGCCATATTTGTGGGAAACATGGGAGATGGGAAGGATACTCTATGGGACAACAAAGAGTCTTACCCAAGTTGGGATCATATTCGCTGATGAACCTCTTGGTTAGAAACTTCACGGTCAGGGCTGCAGGGGGTGAAAGAGGCAGGTGAGGAAGGTGTCCCCCCATGGCACTGCCACCCTGGCAGTCCCCAGGGTGCCCGGCCATCCCCGTGCTGGTGGGCGCCCGTCTCACCTGACTTGCCGGCCCCTCGGCACCCCAGGATGGCCACGTTGCACTCGGGGAGGGGGCTTTGGGGCGGCCGCTCGCCGCTGGCTCGGGGTTTGCCGAACATCGAGGACATCCTCGCTCCTGCGGGAGAGAGCGGGGGGACGTGGGACACCCGCTACCGTGCCGGTTGAGGACCTTCTCACTGCCTGGCTCGTGGGGCGCCCCAGCCTGGGCAAAAGAGGGCTCAGCAGCACGAGGGAGGAAAATCCCCTCTCCTCCACCCGCATCCTGGAGCCAGGGTGGCCGGCATCCTCATCCTACGCTGGCGGCCGGCACCCCACCGAAATACAGGGACCACCCCCCAGCCCTCCGCCCACCCTTCACATCCCAGAAAGAGAAGAGAAGCGCAGCCTCCCACCTTAGATCCAGGGCCGGAGGGGACGCGGGGCCGGTCGGGGGCGATGGCGGGGCCGGGGGAGCAGCGGCCCCTGCACGGCCGGGGCTGCGATGAATGAGGCGGGAGGAAGCGAGCGCGGCTCCCCTGCTCGGGCCGCGGCCAAACTCCTTGTAAGGAAAGCGGCCCCGCCGCGGGGCTGGACACGCTGCCCCGGCCACCCCGAGGACGGTCCCCCCCGGCAGGGCACTCCGGCCCCCCGCGCTGCCGGGGTTTCGGGCAGGGACCCCCGGGCCACCGCGCCGTGTCCCGGCACCTCGGTGTGTCCCGGCATCTTCCTAAGCCCCCAACACTTCGCCGTGTCCGCAGCTCCTCGATGTGTCCCCAGCAAGCGCAAGTCTGGTCCCGCTGCCCTGGCCGAGGCCGGTGCACTCATCACACCTCCGGCAGGCAGGACCAGCACCCCGGAGCTGTGCTGCCTGTCCAGCCACCCTGCCCACCACCTGCCCGGCTCCGGCGGATGCAGTGAAGCACAGACACCTTCTGCTGCCAGCAGAGGCTTTGCGGGGGGGGCGTGGTGGTGGTGGGAATATCCTTTTTATCACCCAAAAGACTCAATTCCAGGGGGAAAAGGGAGCCCGGGGAGTACTCACCAGTGCCCGCACCAATCCATCAGCCAGCACCCAGTGTCTCTGAGCCTGAGTAGGTGGCAGAGGCTGAAGTCAGCGTTGTCATGGCGATCAGAGCCATTTGGGATGGGGCTCAGTGCCCGGGACTGCAGGATACAGCCCCTGGGCCGGCCCTGAGGGGTTTCTTGGGGTGGCCACATCCGAGGCTGGGGGGCGAGGGCTGCTCTGTGTCCCTGCGGGGCTGCTGAGCCATTGGGAATATTGCCCATTAATGCAGGCAGGATATTTTTAAACACTCCCAAAATAGTCTGGGAGTGTAGAAGTCCCTGCAAGACCCAGGGATGGGGAAGATGGGGATCACAGGGATCCCTCCCCTGCAGGAAACAGAGCCCCTCTGTGGACCCCCAGATCCCAGACCCCCTTTGGACACAGGTCAAAGAGGCTTAAAAGCAGTCAGAGCTAAATGTGGTATTTTAAGCTGGGTATCCATGAGGAGCAATGACAGCAGCACAAGTGCAAAGCTCTTCCCTTCTCCCCTAAACTAAAATTTTTGGGGAACCTGATGGCACCACGACCCTGGGGCAGTGGCTTTGCCATCCTGTGCTGCCCTGAGAGTTCCTGGGTGCTGGGATGAGGGGCTAAGGATGGAGGAAAAAACAGACCTTCAACAGTGTTGGGCTTCTCACGTTAAATTATTCATCCAAACTAAACACTAGCTGCAGGTGGAGATGGGGAGACCTGGGAAGCAGCCCCTCAGGTGAGCCCTGTTGTTGGCCCTCTCCTCAGCACCCCATGGCAGAGGTGAAATGGGATTTCTAGCCAGGAAAAGCTGTGAATAGCACACAAATGAGCAATGTGCCACAAATGACACTTCTCTTCACTGCCAACCTCTGTGTCAGTCACAGGGGTTTATCTCTGCCCACAGCTGAGTGTCACAGGGAGCAGGTGAGCCATGAGGCCAGAGGGGAGTTTTTTGCTGAGAAAGGGTCACTGCACTTCATTTTCCTCACCATGAGATCCCCAGGTGAAGCACAGCCTGGCTTATGGCTCCTTGTGCCTGGGCTGGATGTTGCCTGGGTTGCTGATGCCTCCTTCCTGGGGAGGGTCACTAAGGAAGGTCTGTCCCTCCTGTGGCAGCCAAGTCTCCCTTTCCTCCCACAGCCAGGCTGGATGGCACCAAGGTTTGCTGATGTTGTTTACCTCCCTGTGGCCATAAACTCCACTTTTTAAGGGAAAATAAAATAGAATACTGTGGGCATGTGCTCTTCCCAGCGGTGCAGATATGTTGCCTCCTCCCTGGCAGGGGGAACCGTCTCTTTAGGGCATTGCAATGAGGATGCCCGAGAGTGGGGAGAGCAAAACTGGTTTCCCAGGAGCAGCCAGGCACACTCCATGGGATGATCCGGGCACCTCTGCCATGCCCAGCCCTGGCTGGTGACGCCGGAGCCCTGCCTGAGTTTGGGTGGGCAGCTGAGCCCGGCGGATGCCTTTGAAGGGCCCCGGTCACGAGCTCGGCTATCTTTAGCCCAAGGTATTTATGTTACAAGGCCACCGGGCAGTGCAGCAAAGGCATCAAAGGGTGGAGGAGGCAGGAGGGGGCTGTGCTGGGACACGGCACGGAGTGGCATCGGCTGCTCCCCCACCCCTGAGAGCTGCTGACCCCCGGGCGAGGATGACCCCGGAGCAGGAAGGCTCCCGGGCAGGGCCCCCACAGCGGGTGCGTATCCGGGTGGAGGAGCAGTCGTTCTGTGTGGAGAAGACCCTGCTGGTGGAGAGCAGTGAGTACTTCCGTGCCCTCTTCCGCTCGGGCATGAGGGAGAGCACGCAGGAGGAGATCGGGCTGGGGGAGCTGAGCGCGGCCGGGTTCCTCGCCATGCTGCGGGTGCTGGAGGGCGAGAGGCCCATCCTTGGCAGCGAGGAGACCCTCCAGGCAGTGGAGTGTGCTGCCTTCCTGCAGGTGAAGCCCTTGGCCAAGTACTTGATCCACTCCATCAACTCTGACAACTGCATCCTGCTGTACCAAGCCGCTGCCATATTCGGCCTCCTGGATCTCTTCCACTGCGCCGCTCTCTATATCAGGGACAGCTACGCCGAGCTGGAGGAGTACCTGGACTGCCTCTCTGACGACCTGCTGGCCTATGTGGAAGCTCTGCTGCCCAGCACCTTTGTGGCAGTGGGAGCCCACACGCCCACCTTCGAGTTCTTGGAGGACCTGTCCAGGACCATCTGCTACCTGGACGAGGAGACCAACACGTGGAGGACCCTCTCCTGCCTGCCGCTGAGCGCCAGCACATTCCTAGCCGGCATGGCAACCATGGATAATAAGATCTACATCGTGGGTGGCGTCTACGGGGCCAACAAGCAGGTGGTGGAGAGGAGCTTCTGCTACGACGCTGACGCCAACGCCTGGAGCGAGTTCCCCAGCCCTCACCAGCTACGCTACGACGTCAGGCTGGTGGGCCACGAGGGCTTCCTCTACGCCATCGGGGGGGAGTACGAGAAGATCTCACTCAAGTCCGTGGAGAGGTACGACGTGGCCTCCAGCACTTGGACGTTCGTGTCCGACCTGCCGCAGCCGAGCACGGCAGCGCCCTGTGCCCAAGCCCTGGGGCAGATCTTTGTTTGCCTGTGGCAGCCACTGGACACCACCGTCATCTACGAGTATGAGACGCAGCGGGACGAGTGGCTTCCCGTCACCGAGCTCAAGCGGCACCAGAGCTACGGGCACTGCATGGTGGCCCACCGTGACAACCTCTACGTCATGCGCAACGGCCCCTACGACGACTTCTTGCGCTGCGTCATCGACTGCTTCAACCTGACGTCGCGGCAGTGGACGGCCCTGCCCGGGCAGTTCTTGAACAGCAAGGGAGCCCTGTTCACTGCTGTTGTCAGGGGGGACACCATCTACACCGTCAACAAGATGCTGACGCTCCTCTACTCCGTGGAAGAGGAGACCTGGAAGCAGAAGAAGGAGCGGGCAGGTTTCCCGCGCAGTGGCTCCCTGCAGACCTTCCTCCTGCGGCTGCCGAGACGTGACCACGACATCGCCACATAGGTGGTCCCCCATCCCATGTCAGGGCGCTCTCCTTGCACGTTGCTCTGCACTTGTTGCTCCCCTTGGCTCCTCTCCTCCTCCGTGGAGCTGTGCTCAGGCCCAGGGATGCCTCATGTTGGACCTTGGAGGCGACACTAGACCCTGCCAGAGGGGAAGGGACTGCAGGCAGTTGCTGCTGGCCCTGCCTGCCCTGCACGGGTGCAAAGTCCTGCCAGACATGGGCTCATGAGCCAACCGTGTCCGGGGCTTCGTGGCTTCTGCAGAGGACAGGTACCAGAGAGGTGCAAACAGGGGGGTTATTTATTCTGACTACACTCTGAGGGTGTGCAGGACCCCACCTCCTCTCTGCCCTGATGGGATATTCATTATATCCCTGAATTAAAAGGAAAGCTATAGAAAAGCTTCTCATTACTGAGTTTTTATTACTCTTGGGTTTGGTTTTCCCCCCTCTCCCCCTTCTGAAGGATAATACCTCCTAACAGAGATCCATGACAGGACTCACTCCTGCCCCTGAATGCTTTTTCAGCTGCGGCTCCGTTTCAGAGCTGTACTTAGGAGTGTGGTTCCCACACAGCCCTGTGCTCCCCTGGGATATCTCCATGGCCACAGCAAGGTCCTGGGAGGAGGAGGGGAGATGGGGGGTCAAGGAAAGCAGCTCCTGGGCATCAGGTGCTTAATGCACTGAGGGGTTTCTGGGACCTGGGAACCATTCATCATCCCCCCAAGCCCCAGCACAGATGCAAAGGGGTGGCAAGTGCTGGCTCTTTTGAACCAAGTCAGGGTCTTTTGAGGACATGGCAGAGCTTAGAAGTACAGAGGGTACAAAAAGGGAAGGAGCAGCACCATTGCATGGTGATGCCAGGCTTGCAGAGCTCCAAAGCCAGAGGAGCCGTTCCCATGAGATCCCACTGCCTGGAGTGGAAGGTTGCTGACCCTCAGCACCAGCTCTGGGGGTGGTTGGAGAGCACAGAGCTCCCCTCTGCACCATGGGCAGCATGAGTTGAACTGTGTTGGTGTCCCCGGGAGGACGTTACAGGAACCCATCGTGTCAAATCCTCATTCCCCTCCCAGATAAAGCCAATTAAGATTTCAAGTTGTCTTCTCCTAACTGAGAGCAGCATATGGAAACATGCGGCTTTAAAACCATTTCAGGTTGAACAAACAGCTTAAACCTCCATTAAAATAAAGTTAAAATAATTCTGTTAGTAAAATATTTGTGTTGGGCTCCTGTGGCCAACTCTGGACTGCTGAACTTGGCAGGCTCTCCCCTTCCCTCCAGCTCCAACACCAAGTGATACAACCTCCTCCCCACCTCCACACGCTGGTTTTTTGACAGTTCAGGGGTTTACAAAGATATTTGCTGACAAAATGCAAAAGATTTTAAGTGCAGCACTTGGGGGAAAAGGCAGGTCTTGGCAGACTGTTGAGTATGGCATGGATAACCCAAGAGAGGAGCCATTTGTTGCATCCATCAATCTAGACCATGATACAGAGAGTAACACAGCATAATTTTAGGTGCAAAGGGAGCACAAAAGACACAGCTCTTACCTCTGCAAGAAACAATGAGCCAGGACCAAGGAGGCTCCTCTAAGGAGGGTGAGAGGCTGCTCAGCCTCTGTGGGCACAACGCTGCCAATGTGCTTCCCTCCACCAGAATCCAGCCCTCGATGTTATCTCCCCCTCTCCATCCTCAGGGGTTCGTTCCGCCAAAGATCACAGTTCTAATCGCAGTTTAACCTTTTTCAAGTTTCTTTTTTAAGGTGACATCATCTTGGCAAGAGGGGACGTAAGGAAAAGCTGTCTGTAGAACGGACTTGCCTTATAAGGGCCACATCAAAAATAAAAGCTTGTATAACCAAGGGAAAGCTGGAGCAAAAACAGGGCCGGGAGCACCAGGAAGAGCCTGTGAGCTCCTCAGGAATATCTCCCTTGGCCACACAAGGTACCACACTTTCTGTTTCAATGCCAGGAATGAAGGGCAGGAATAAAGCTTCCTTGGGAATGGATGGGTCAAGTCCCCCAAAACTTGGATGCCAAGTTTCCTTGTGCATCCAGGCAAGAATGAGGGCAGCCTGTACCTTCCTGCTGGTGTCTGGCACCCACCTGGAGATCCAGGGAGAAGGGACACAGTGTTTTACCTCAATGGCAGTATGTTAAACTGGGAGATTGTTTGGAAGGATACAATGGAAAAATGGTACTAATGAAACTAACGAAGGATTTTCTCTGCTGGGGTGTGCCAGTTGGCATCCTGACAGGAAAAGACACAAACACATTGCAGAAGAACCCCCCCAAACATCTTTACTCAAAGAAATTACATCTGTATCTAATTCACAGGAAAATAACATACTTTATGTGAAAACACTGTCCACTGTTCCACTGCCAAGGCAAGACACACATCCCATTCTCTGTCCTTCAGTTACATACAGAAATTCCCCTGAGCATCCAGATGTTCCTGATGCCGACTTTCATGCTTAACATCATTTGGAGCCACTGTCTTCACAGTTTAGGGCAGCATCCCCTGAATTTTCCTGATTTGGGCAGAGCATGAGGGCAGTGAGCAGTTCCCCATCTCTCTGTTCTGATTTCAGGAAGTTCCCTAAGGACAAACCCTTAACTCCACCATTTTTCATTCAACCTCATGTATTTCAGAGCAAGGACAGCCTGTTTTCTTTCCTTACCCTCATGGAATTGTGTATTTTTCTCACATTTCTGGTTTAAAAGGAGAAGCTAATGTGATCAAACTGGATTTCAATTACAATATTCAACCATGACTAAGTCAGCTGAGACTCTTACCAAGCCAGGACCAACACATGTTCATGCAGGAGCCTTCAGATTTTAGGAAAACAATTTCTTCTGATGATTTATATAATCTCTTAAGAATCCACATTTGATTGTAGCTGAAAACACGACACCCATCACCCCAGGTGGAGGGAGAACACTGTGGTTTGGGTTTTGCAAAAATCTAAGCCGAAGGCGGTTTGGATCTTATTTCATCTAATCTGAACAGCTGAGATGATCAGGGTGGGGACGTGTGGGTGAGGAGATAAATATTCCTCCTATGAAGTCGGTGCCTGAATGATAAACACTCTTATGATGGATGTCCATAAAGTGAGATGAGACACCAAGGCAGAGCTGTGAAGGTTTGTGGTCGCTTCCAGGGGTGGGGATGGAGCAGCAGAACCACCCGAGTCCTTCTGGTCCAGTGTGGAGAGGGGAAGCTGTGATGGGTCCAGGGTGCTGCTCAGTGGGTTTTCATCACGAGCTCTTCCAGCGCCCTCTCCCTCTGATTCCCACAAAGCAAAAGAACTTCTTTGATCTCATTTTGCTGGAAACCCATATCATTAAACTGAGCCAACAGATGCAAGAATTCAGCTGCCTGGAGGAAGAAGGAAGACAGGGGAATGATGTTATCACGGGTGGATCCATCGTGGGGTTGCAGCAGAAGCAGTGCTGTGGGACAAGGCTGCAGCCAGACGCCCTGGCTGGGTTGTGTCACGGCCAAAGGGCACCACGACAGCAGCCCGAGGACACACATACCCCTGGTAGCATTTAAACTTCTTAAATAAGAAATATTTAATAAAGTCGGCCTCCAGCTTCACTTATTCCTTATAAATTTTGTATCAATTCCATGCAGTGTTTGTCTGCATTATAAAGACAGCAGGGAGAGGCAGTGAGTACAAGCTGGAATTCATTTGTCCTGCTTCCCCCCCTTGCTCAGGCTGGGCCCCAGTGCCATGACATCACCCAGAGCCGTGTCCTCAATAAATAAACCTGCCCTGACACCGAGACCTGGGCACCCCCCCGCTGTCACTGCCCTAATGAGCGGTGACACGACGATCCTACGAGCTGTCGGCATCCCAGCAAACACTGCCAGCCCAGACTTTAAGCAGTTCCACCTTCCCAGGCTCTTCAGTGCCCAGGAGGAGACCAATGATGGAGACCAATGGCCAGTGTGCCACCAGTTTTTCTCCCTGGAGGGGAGCTGGGAGAGAGGGAACAAGAGCAGGTGTTGGTGGGCTTGGGATGTGATTCCCTGCAGAGTGGCTGAACGAGCATCATGCTGCACAACGGGGTGAGAGGATGGATGGAAAAGGGGATGGAGCAGGTGTCCTTGCCCAGAGGGTCCTTATGGGGGTCCTGCTGGTGGCAAGGCAGTGGGTCTGACCCTCATGAGGGGCAGTGGAAGTGGAGGGAAGGGTGCAGCCCACTGGAAAAGCGAGCCCAGAAGACACAGCACGAAGGGTTGGGCTGTGCCATCCCACTCTGACCTTTTTCTCCGAGTACTGGAACATTTCCATGGCCTCCTCCACCTGCCCTTCCTCGTAGCCCTGCTTCAGCAGCCGGTCACAGGCACCCAGGTAGCTCACAAACTGCAGAGGAAGACAACCAGGTTAATCCAGCCTCATAGGCACAGGGAGTGAGGGCAAACAGGAGCCCACCTTGCCACCAATCAGAGACACACCATGGGGAGGACATCAGCAACCACCATCCTGCTGGTTCCCATCTGATGCTCAGCCAGGGTGGTCTGTCTGTCCACAGGATTCCCGGCGGGAGATGACAACATCTCGGTCCCCCTCACCCTCCCAGGGTGGGAATGGGAACAAGGCAGAGGGAGGATGAGGAGCAAACCAAACATCTGAACCTCTGAGATACAGAGCAATGGCCTCCAGGCTGTGGGTGAGGCAGAGCCTGTCCCGGTGGGATGTCCACCCTCAGCTGACCCCACATCCCTTTGATGCTCCGGGGTTCAGACACCCCTGGGTTTGCTCCAGGCTCCGAGCGCAAAACCCACCCCAGGGGAGACCCGTGTGCTGCCATTACTGAAAGTAAACAGTTATTTTTGGCTTTCCTCGTTGTTCTTGGAGTGCTGACAGCACAATTCCCAGCAGCATCTTTTAAATACCGCGAGAATCACTCGCTGTCCAAAAACATATGGGACAGACAATAATAAATGAGCTATACAATAGCAGGGGGAATAAAAACATCCCACGGGTCTCCCCAGAGCTGTGCCATCTTCATCCAAGGAGAAACTGATTCATATCTTCCCCAGATTCACCCGTGCACAGACCTCCACCCTCCTCAGCACCGCTGTAGCCAAGGAGAAGGACTCAGTAAAAGACCACAGAACATATGAAAAAGGCAAAAAGTCCCTAAAACGTTGAGCTGATCAGGTTTGGCTGAACAGCAGAATAAGGATTTTTAGAAATGTCAGCCTTAAGGAGCAGCTCAGGAAGGAGACAGTCAGTGGTCATTGGCATTGCTAACCTGATTTTATTTCCCTTGTTACCCAACCAAGGACAGCCCCAGCTCATTGCTGTATTTCCTCGCTCTGTTGTGGCAGGAATAGCTGCTCACTCATGGCACAACACAGACAGCCCTGGCAGCCTGGTCAAGCCCAGCATGAAATCAGTGCTGAACTCAATGTTTTTTATAATTTTCTCCTCAAGACTAAAGAAAAGGAGGTTTTTTAACACTGTTGCCCTGTGCCTACGGCTGCCTGGGGAGATGGGTGCTGAGCAGCTGCAGCCTCTGTCATGTCTCAGCTCACATGTACATTGAGGGCTCCACGGATCAAGGATGCATTTTGAATTGATCAGTGATCATTGATCAAAATGCAATGCTGCATTTTTGGTTTAGCCCTTGGCCATGACATCCTACATGATGAACCTCTGGCACGCTGGGGCAACTAACCCTGCCTGGGCCTTTCACAGAGGTTCTTCCACCAAAACTGAGAAGGCATTGCCTCTTTAAGGCCACAAACTTGCCTTCTCTACCAAGGTGGGCTTTGCCAGTTTTGAGTTGACACTGCAAAGAAGTTGAGCAATTTTTGTCTACCATCTGGTACTACAATCAATCCTCAGAGTTGAAGCTGTTGTCATCACACACTGAAACCCTGCGTGACACAGCAAGCAGTGAAGAGCACCCACAGCTCTTCTTTTTAACTTCAGTTGGAACGATTTAGCCTAATTTGGTAGTTTTGTACTTGTAAGAGATGCACAAAAGGTCAGGCTTTACGTTTTTTCTTGGCTGCATCAGGCATAAATGGGAAAGATGGAACCTGCTGGTGAAGCAGGCACAGGATATAAGGCAGGCCTTGTATTTTGATGCAGGAATCTCTTCTCCAAGGGAATGGGAGTCCCAGTGTTTATACAGAAGAGAGCAGGCTATACCCACTTCCATCCTTAACAAGTTACAGTTTCTTCATTTTGAAGCCACAAGACCCCCTCCCACAGCTCCGTGCAAAGAGTGTGGGCTGACCTCTGTCCATCTCCCTCTGCCTGCATGAAACCTCCATGAATTGAAGATAAAAAGCTTCCCTTCCCACCTCGGCTCTCCTGACACATCAGTGAGGTCTGGGGGGCTGGTCCAGCCGGAGTGACTCAGGAGGGAGCTGCAGGATGACTCAGCCACAGAGCAGCTTTGAGTGCTGACCTGGCCCACACAGCACAGGCAGCTCCCAGGGGAACGGGAAGGAGACTGGCACCCGGCACAGGCTGCTTGGCACTGTGCCTGCTCATGCCTCTGCCAGGGTCTGCTCCTGCTCCCTGGCACAACAGCTTCATGGACATCCCTCTTGCTGAGTTTCAATTAAGCCCCTTCTCTCTCTGCAAGAGCTGCTTGGGTAATTTAGCCCTAAAATCCTCTGCTGGGATGGGCAGGTCCAGCCCTAAGCTTGTCAAGGGAATGAGAGCCAGCAGCATCCCTCGTGCCATGGATGCTTCAAGGCCCCCTTAGACCATTGTGGGATTCATCTGCACAAGCAGAGACCTAAGGAATACGGATGCAGCACTGCAGGCAAGGATGTACTCAAGGATGTACCCGTTGCAATGCTTGCCCAGATTCCCTGCTTGCTGCAAGGCAGGGAAGTTGTGTTTTGGAGAGAGCCCAGCCAAACCTATGAGGTACACGTACAGTCCCGCTCTGACAGGATAAGCCATGGTAATCATCACACAAATCCAACAGCTGGGAAAAAATGACGAGCAAAAAGTTTCCATATATAGGGGCAAAATTTGTACCTCAGAAGGACATGAAGCTCCACACAACAGATTGAACAGATAACGAAACCAGCCGCGATTATGCGCTGAAAAGCCAAGGACGACTCACTGCTATTTTATTACAGCAAAAGTGTGATCTCATGGAAAAGCCTGTCAGCCGCTGTCTGACACCCAAGTGGGAGAGCCAAGGCCATCAGAAATCCACCCCAAACACCCATCCCTTTCTCCAGGAAAATCAAGTTTTCCTTTACCGAAGGTTTCCCGCGGTGCCGCGCCAGCTCCACCAACCTGACTTAAGCTCTGCCTTCCCGTCTTCTGCAGGGTGAGGATGGCTTTGTGCGTGGGGTAGCCCAGGGCTATGACGGGCTCGATGAGGTCTCGCTCCTCCTGGCTCAGCGCGGAGAGCAGGTCGGCCGAGGAATCTGGCTGGGATCTCAGAGAGCTGAGGGGTCTCCCAGGAGTGCAGGCAGGGGGGAGGCAGGTATAGGGGCTGAGGGACTGCAAGGGAAAAACAGGAGAGGGTCTTATTGCTCCAGCTCGTGGGATGGTGTCAAACACCCAGGCTGAAGCAACGCTTTTGAACACCGGCAGTTACCTTGCGCTCTCCAGAAGAGGAAAATTCCTATACATGGAACATCCAATGGGCATCAAAGGAGACTGGATTTAATTAAATCCAGGTTCAGCTATAGATACAGATCAGATCAAAGAGCACTCAGGCTGGGTGATGTACAAATACACACAGGCATTTAATCTTTCCTTAATTACCCCTGTCTAATACAACTGCCTATAAATAACCCGGTCGTTCATGTGTCCCATGGTTTTAATTGCAGGTTTTCAGTAATTCATCTCCTGAAATCTCTCAAGTAGCTGGATGAGATGTGATTTCTTAAAAAACATGGTGTAATTCAGATTCAAGGTGACAGAGTGATATTTACTTCATCCTGTCACATCCTTCTTTCACCAGAGATTTGTATTTTTAGTAGGACTATGAAGTCCAAAGTTTCCTAGAAATGACACGATGACTTTACAGGACCATTTCCCTATAAACCCCGCCTATATCTGTAAGAGGGGGGTAATAGAGAGAAAAGAGGGAAAACCCCCTGTTATTTCACTCTTTTTTTTTTTTTTCAGTGTTTCAGTTGATAACCAAATAAGACCCTGCCTGTTGGGAAAAACGGGGGTGTTTCGATTAGGACAGAGCAAGTAAACATGCACAACCCCAGAGGAAAAAAGAAACCCTGCCTTCACTTCTTATGAAAAGTCATCAGTAATTTCTCATCAGGGGTCCAGTGTTCCTGAAGTCCCATTTTGAATCCATTTTGCTGCCCAGTCGTCTCTGGCAAATGAGACCAACTCAGTGCCCTCCACCTCCCTCCTCTCTCAGCACCAAGCAAAGGCAGCAGCTCACTGGCACGGTGGGTTTGTGCCGCTTGATGGGTGGGATCGGCGCAGCCGTGGCAGGAGGAGTTGGCACCAAAGTCCCCAGCTGGGACACGTCCTGGGCTGGCCCGTACTTGACACGGCGGTTGGTGCCGGGACACTGTGGGAGCAGCCGTGGCACCGGGTTCCCCCTGCCCCCCGTGGCAGCTCTGTTCAAAGGATGCACCAGAGCAGCCAGCTTCCTCCTGGCTGCCTCCAGCTCATTCTTCATGTTGTTAAATATCACCATGGATCTCCTCTGCTTGCTGGGGTCCGGGCCGGCCGGGCTGTGGACGTTGTTCTCCGGTGAGGGCTCCAGCAAGCTAGGAGATGTCTTCGGTCGGGTCTGGCAAAAGCTGAGACGTGAAGCCACACTTCTCCCAGAGCTTCTCCTCCTGGAGAGGAGCTTTTCGTCCTTGTCACTCTCCTCCAGGGAGGTCGAGGAGTACTCATCGTCCGAGCACTCGCCCTCCTCCGAGTGCCAGGTCTCGCTCTCGGTGTCGTGCCCGCGGGAGGTGTCGGCGGCGCTCATGCTGATGGAGCGCCGCACCGCCGCGTCCCTCGCGCGGCCCCCGGAGCTGTCGGCGGGGTCCACCAGCAGCAGCCAGCACGGCGGGGCCGTGGGGACGACCTCGGAGGTGACCCGGTGCCGGCAGGTTTGCTGCTGGGAGGCCACCTCGACCCAGTAAAGCACTTTCCTTTCCAGGGAGAAGTCGTGCTGTGGAAGAGCGAGAGGCAGCTGGTGAGGACACCTGAAACCAGACCACGTGGCACCGAGCAAACCACGCGCTTTGCGAGGCAGCTTAAGGGCTGCAGCCTTCCCATATCAGCTCCTACTTCCCTGATCATCAGTGCTGGCTGTAGGATTGGGCCGTGCCAGCCTCATCCCTGTGGGGAATCCCCAAATTTACACTCGATAAAAGTCCCCCTATGAAGTTATTACTACTGTGAGTTGTACCTACAATTCTTTTGAGAAGCGTTTTATGCTCAGAGCTGGTTTTGTGTCACTTTGGCTGCTGTGGAAGGTGGGAGAGTGCAGACAGGGGATGTGGGCATCCCAACTTTAGGCAGCTGCACTGCCTCCAGCCACAGGCTGCCCCCAGGGTGGTGGCAGAGTTTGTTTGTGGCTCTCATTAGTGGCACTTGGCAGAGCCACTTCAGGCACAGGGGCTCTCTAGCCAGCAAGGAGGGAGATGCCACCTTGGGCAGCGGCAGGACCAGCCAAGAGAGTCTCTGGTGGCGCCAGGGGCTCAGCTGGTCCCCAAACAGAGTTGTCATTTCCACACAGTCTGTCTTAAAATATAAGCTTGTTTGTGACTGAAATCTGAGGATTTTCCTGGAACAAACAAGCCTTGCCCGTCCCAGAGCTCTCCAAACAAGGTCTCCTCCGGACAGGCAGGCAAGTACATTCACAGCCCAGGAATGCTGTTTTTATTGCTCCTGCCACTTGGGTCATCTGTGGACCCAAACCAGCCTCCCTGAGGAAAACACCCCCACGTCCCTCCAGAGGGATCAGCCTGAAGCAGCAGCACAATCTTGCTTGGCCTTGGTGGGGAGCATCAGTGCATCCCAACTAGGGAGAAACATGGGATACTTTATGTACATATATATAAAATTTTTATATATATATATGTATATATATAAAAATTTACATACATATATAAATTGTGCATATGCTGTCAGCACAGGTAATGTTGCCTGCTTAAATCTGTTACGTTTATTGATATTTAATAAATATTATTAATAAATGAGACAGTGATATTTCCAAAGTAGAAAACAACCCTAGAGCAGAAGTTTGTCCTGCTATTCCAGAAAGACTCAAGCCTCCTGCTTGGACAGGATTTTTAAAAAGCAACTCCTTCCTCACTCCCACCCATCACAAATCATCCTCTCCTCCCAATACCGCTGCAAACCAGCCAAGTAAGAGGAGATCCATTAGGATGTGTCCCTTCTCTCCTAAGAAAAGGAAAGCACCACTGACATCGCTCTGAGCATCCCCCAGCAGTGCTCTGGGTGTGGACTCACCATGGTGCTCATGAGGATGTCGGTGCAGTCGGGGACCTCGATGTCCGGGGTGGTGATTAAGGGGATTTCTCCCTCCGAGTCCCCGTCGAGGCTCAGGGCCATCCGGAAGGGAACTTCATCCAGGTAGCTCATCACTGCTGCCTGATTTCTTGCTGCTGGAGGAAGGGAGGAAACAACTGTAAAAAGCAGGACTAGCACCTCTTAAGTTGAGTGGAAGGAGAAGAAGATGAGCTTTTTCAAGAGCCAGCCAAGTAAAAACCACTGTGTGCAATGCCCAGATGGGCAAAATCTTATTTACTGACACTGGGAAGATTTGTCTCAACTAACCTTTGCTATTCTCATCTTGAGCCAGCAGGACCTGACCAAGCTTACAGCTTTCTTTGGCAGAGATCCTGAGCATTTTTCCCCTCCAATTCCGCCTCCATGCATGCCCTGCTGCTTCCCATCCCTCCTGCCTCTCCCTCCCTCTGCTGCCCTTTGCATGATCCCTTCCCCAAGCTGGGGACACATTGAGCAATTTTTCCAGTTACAGAGGGAGAAACCACAGCCAAGGAGGACACCTTGCAGGTCTCCTCTCCCTGTGTAACCTGTGGTGACAGAGCTCATGCACACAGCCACGTGCTGCTAAGCCATCACAAGGAGCATCCTGAGGGAGCTGCAGTGAGGACATCCCCTCTGGCACCACAGCAGCTTATCAGAAGCCAGGCCAGGAGGCTGGTGCATCAGGCAAACTTAACTTAGGGGGATGCCAAACAAGCCATTTTAAGGCCAGATTAGCTTTTAGGAACCATCTATTCATTTTAAGTGTGGTGATGGTTTTAGAGCAGGACTGCAGGGGAGGGAAAAACTTCTGATGAATTAGGAATGGTGGCACGGAAAATATTACTGCAATAGCGTCGCCATCAGCTCTCTATAGATGTCTCAATTTAGTAAAAACCCTCTACTGCTGCATGAAGCCTCGAGCTTCCCAGTGATGACAGCATGCAAAATTATTTCTTTTACAGATTATCAACTGTTAAGAGTCGTTGGCCACTCTCCCCACGAGTTCTGGTACTCGCAGCCTGTGCCTGCTCATCTCAAAGTCCTCAGCAGTCATCCTCAGGACACACAGTAAATGCCTGTGTGACATCCCATGCTCAAGACACACTGTAAACACGTGTGTGACATCCCTAAGTGCTTCTCCCAATTATTTTTTCCTTTAAAAACAAACAGCTTCTTTGACAATGAGGATAAACACCCCACAAAAAGGAAACATGCAGATGAATGCACAAAAGGATGAAAAAACTGCATGTTTAATGCAACAGTAAGAGTCTACAATGGGAAATAGGATTCAAAGTAGTTTCTTATGTTGGCAGAGGACGAACAAATCGTTTCCAGACCACAAATAGACATGAGTGGCACACACAACCACTCAGTGCAACTCAGCTGGTCATTATCAGAGTGACAACAGGATTGTCTCTTGCCTGCTTACGCCAGGAGCCTTTAATACCTCTGCCCAAGCAGAGCCCCTAACGAGCTTTGTGCTCCTGCACGTGTCCTGCCACTGCCACACGACCCAGGCAACGTGTGGGGAGCCCTCACAGAGCCAGACCATCTGCCCTAAGAGGGCTCAGCCTAAGGGACAATCCACGTCAGCACGGACAAGGACAACACATGAAAAGACCTGCAGGCAAAGCCACCTTTCCCCAGCTTTCTGCAGCTCCAAGCACAGCCCCTGTGTGCAAGGGGGATGGACCTTCTCTACAGCTTATGCTGTAACTGGCTCTTCCCAAAATCCCTGTGTACAAGGTGATGTACAAAGTTGTGTCTCGGCATCTGTCGCCCAGAATGGCTTCACTCGGGTTCAAATGCCACTTTAAGGGATGGGGATGAAGAAAATATGAAGAGCTGATGGTACCTGCTGTATTTCACTGCATAAATGCAGTGCTCTAAGAAAGGCTCCCCCAAGTGTTAATTCCCAAAGCCACAGTTTAGAAAACAAGAAGTCCTTTGGGGTGGGTGTGATGACAAGAAAACCGCTACTAGATAAGAATAAAAGACGGTCAGTTCTAAGCACCAACTCACCCCACAGGGCAACTCCTAGAAGGGCTCTGAGCTTGTGCCCCACACCAGCCCTGCCTGCTTTCACACCACAGACATCGGCCAGTGCAGGAACCAGCTCACATCAGGAAGAGGATGTGCCTTAACAACATGAGAAACCTGAACTGCACTGGGACCGGGAGTGGAATAGGATGCAAAGGAGTCTGGGAAACACATAGCCAACCCTTATCTTCTTCTGGACTATAGTCATTTTTTAAAACTTAAAGATAGTAGGAAATACTATACTCAGACAAACCTGACATTTCAACCTGAAGACAACAATTTTTATGAATACTCTGTCTCCACGTATTTTATGAGTTAAGATTTTAAACTGTCCTCTCCATCTTCCCCACTGAAGATATAAAACATTTTAATGCAGACATTGCTAGACAAGAACAAATACACAAAACCAACCACAGAAAGTTTGAGGGATGGAAATACACCTACAGGTAGATCATTCCCTGGCATTTTCAAGCCCTGTGTTTATTAACAAGATGAAGTTATCCTTACCGTCAGATGAACTCATGGAGCTCTCCTCGCAGGGAAAGGAGAACGGGGCTGCTGCTCCACTGCCTGCTTATCTACTGCTCAGCTCCTTAAATTCCTGCAGTGTCAGACAAGCAGCTGACTTGGACAGTTTTAAGATAATCATAGCTTAAGTGGTTGGCCTGTCCCTCGGACGCACTGACGGGATAAGGAGCCTAATTGCTTAAGCAGAGCATCCTCCGGTCACTCAGCTTCCTGAACTGGAAGTGTTGGGGTTGTATTGTTTTTATGCAATTGTTTTTATTTTTTACATTTGAACTTGTGCATTTCCATCAGGGAAGACTCCCCAGGATCTGACTCAGCCTTGGGTCTGGAGCACCGAGACGCTGGAAGCGATGGGGGAAATTCAGAACTCCAACTCCGGAGGACTTCCAGGTAATCTGTATTTTGCTGTGCTGCAGGTGAGCAAGAACTGCAAACTCACATTAATTCTGTTAAAAACTACTAGTTCTAACAGAAACCAGTGCAAAGCTTCAGCCAATAAACAATTAACATATCACATAAGGCCCAAGTGTGGAATTTAGGCCATGACGTCGCCTCCTCCACGGATGACGCGCTGTTGTGACGCCAAGAGGAGAAGCACTGGAGAGATTAACTCAATTCCCACACATTGGGGCTAAACAAGAATCAGGTCTGCAGCTCTGGAAAGGTGCCAGAACCATCTGTGTAGCCCAGCAAAGCCCCAAATCCAGCAAACTGTCCAGAACACGGATGGCTTTGACATCAGATGCCTCTGTCACCCTGGAGGAGGGGGAAGTTCCTTCACACAAACCTTTTCCCAGCAATTCTCTCCATGCTGGAGTCGTATTTGATGCCAAGTATTCAAACAAATCTCTTCCCTCGGAGTAAAAATGCTTCAAATGAAAAAAAGAAAATAATCCCTTTTTCTCTCTTTATTCCTTACAAAAAAACCCCCAACTTACAAAACAGAGCTGCGTTTTGTAATCAAATATTACAGACATGATGTGTCCTTATACAAAAATAGCTATATAGGCAAAACAATTACAGTAGGATAGACTTCAGATTTTATTGATTTTTTTTTTCCAGCAGGCTTATTCATCAAATTTGTGCCTATTCACACGGCTGTCTGACCTATTTCACCACAGCTGGGAATTTTTTCCATGTTGTGATACCAGTTTTAGTCCACAAAAGTAAAATGTCAACAGTTGCTTTAATCAACCCTGTCTTGTTTGTACTTCAGAATTTGTTTAAACTTGTAATAGGTTCGTTTCTACACCCAAAAATACAGGAACTATTTTGACAGTGATACTTGACATGCTTCATTTAAGAAGAATAAGATGTTTACTAATGGTGTGTATATATATATATATATATAAATATTTCTTTATTTCTGGAGATTTCATCATCTTTTATAAAGAGAAAAGCCACTAAAAATAGGATGTTAATACTGGCACAAATACCACTGTCAGCAATGTTCCTTTATTAAGACTGAGATTTAACAAAAACTCACAGCAGGATTGTAATTCCACATCACGAGAGGTCTGGCAGCTCTGGCCTTGCTCAGATTCTATCTCCATGCAGAGTCAGACAGCAAAAACAGTTCTTAAAACCTTTCTTCAAGACATTCCAGTGAAGACATTCCAGTACCAGAAAGAGAGGATGAGACTTCCTCTTCGTGTCCTCTCATATTTACACGTGTAACTATAACGAAACGATCCTCCAACGGTAACAGAATTTATTACTCAATTATCTGACGGCAGTGGCCCAAGTGTCACTGGTGGGGACACTGGGGAGAACCCATCCTGGAGGGATGCAGCTTCCTTCAGGGTGGTCAGCTGGCACCAAGTACTGATCCCACTCATGCCTTTAGCAGAGAGAGTGTTGAGAGAACAGCTGGTAAGATTTATAATACAGCCACAGAAGGGTTTTTCCATACTGATCGATACACAAACCACTATAAATTGTACTCTGAAACTTGTCTGTCAAAAGACAAATGTAAAAACCAAATGTACTGCTGTTAAATGGAACAGTTATGCATGAAGTGCACTCTGCCTCACACGGGCATCTGCTGGATATGACTCAAGCAAAAAGCTTGAAAAAAACAGCACAATCTATTGCATAACCAAATTTGGAAGTTGACAAACCAAAAGGGATGCTGATTTTACAATCTCAACAAACAGTACTTGTCATCTATGACAATAAAATAAAGACTTTGTTTGGCTTTACCTGATCTGGATTAGAGCTGCTACAGAATGCTCAGCTTGTAAGTAGTAATCTCTGAAGGGCTGCAATAGATGGGCGAGCGGGAATTCAGCTGTGAAAACACAGAAACAGAAATTGCTCAATAATTCAGAAAAACCTTTGATTCTAGTGAGTCTTAGAAGCCCCAAATTTGCCAACTCATTTGCTACTGCCCAGCTGTAACTTGAAATCGGGTCCCTATGTAATATATGAAGGACTATTTACATGTTACACATTACTCTGTACCAGAGCTGTCAGAGGAAAGCCAAGACTAGCAAAACTTTCCTGCCTCTGCCCTCTAAACAAAGGGGCACTGAATCTATACAGATTACCTGAGTCACACCAAAGCACCAGACTAAAGCATCTGTTGGGTGCTGGAAGTCTTCAATCTATTCTGTTTAGTCTCACTTCAGCTTAATCTACAACCTCCTCTTGCAAAATGTTATGAAATCAGCTTGAGATGTGCTGCAGTCTACACTGATCAGCTGAGCAGTTCCTCCTACACCACAGGTGTAAGAGCACACTACTTTTATCCCACCTTTTTCTCAGACCATAAATTACTCCAGTGGATGATTTCTTTCTCAACTAGTTCTGTGCCTACATCTCAAACTCGGTGTCTGTGAGACGGGGGTGTGGTGTGGAAAAACACTGTTAATTATGGCATGCAGAATTTACCTGGATCCCCAAACAGCTTGGAGTCCATATCCAGTTTCTGCTGTAGTAGTTTTTCCCTTTCCTTCTTCTGTTTCTTTTCCATTTCCCTCTTCCTTTCCTCCTCCTGTTCTCCTTCCAGCATAACCCTCAGTGCTCTCTCCTCAGCCTCATACAGCTCTGTGCGAGTTTTGAGCAACGTTTTCAGACTCTCCACCTGAGTTTCAAATGCTTCGTCTGCTGAGGGGGGTGGACAAACACCTGAAGAGAAAGAGAAGTGATTTTAAGTTTTCAGATTCAGAAGGGGGTTTGTTATCAGACTTGAGAGCAGAACTGGCAAAATCTCAGAGAAACATGAGCCTAACCTTGTTAACAGCTGGAATTCTTACTGGAATAATTGTTCTATCAAGAGCAAGCTTGGAAAAACAGGAACACAACCACTTGTGAATTCAGCATTTTACAGCTATTCTTATAACTAAAATCCATTACAAAGACACAGCTTTTTGAAGCTGCACCTTGCTAGTCAGCACAGGGCACCCTCATCATCTTATTTCCTGGGTGTGCAATAGAAAAAGTTGGGTGAAAATCTTGTAATGAACCTTTCCTGGCAGCGGCCTCTTTCCTCAGCTTCCGAAGCTTTTCCAGCCCACGCAGGACATCCACCATCCTCTTGGTGTCTGCTTGTTTCTTCCGGACCTCAGATAAGACACTGTCAGCAGCAGCCTTAAGCTCTCGTTCCTGGGAGAGAAAAAACCCCAGACATGATGTGTGAAATATCCCTCGAGGACAAGAATCAAGTGGAATTTTCCAAGAGATGAGGGAAGCACTGGAGATCAGTTACTTCACAGCAACAGCCACAAGTTAAGTCAACCATCCAGCCTTGCCTTTTTATGAAAAAAAAAAAAAAGGCTAAACCACCACAGACTTCAGAAAACAAAAAAGAGTGCTGTGGGACTCATAAATTTGGACCAAATCACAGGATCATGGAATCTTTAAGGCTGGAAAAGACCTTTGAGATCAGCGAGTCCAAGTGTCAAATCAGCACCACCACCACGCTCACCACTAAACCACGTCCTCAAGTGCCACATCCACGTTTTTAAACACTTCCAGGATGGCTAATGAACTCATAAAGCCTAAGAGCCTTTAACCACAGGAATTTAGGGAAAACATTTAACAAAAAACCAGACACAATCCCAATTCCACAGCTCTGCAATTAAAGACCATCAACCTGCCACAGTCTGACCACAAGCCCTTCTGCAGCAGCTGCTCTGGACCATCCCAACAGCAGACTAGCAGAATGGGAACTCTTTGGCCAAAAACCAACATAAAAACCAAGAAAAGTGCCTACAGCACTTCCCAGCAAGGCTAATTTGAGGTGGGGTTTTTTTTTTTTGCTTTGGGGACATTTTACTTCTGGATGATACCAAAAAGCTTGCAAACAACAAGCTGTAGAAGGACAAAGCAGCAGGCAAGGCTGATGGATACTGAAATGGTGCTGAGCACCACAGGGTAGCACACTCAGCAGCGCCCGGGGAAGGCAAGACCAGGCACTCGGGGCCGTACCCGGTTCTTCTCCTCCACCTCCTGGATGCACTTGGCCCGCCACTGGTCGATCTTGGCCTCTCGCTCGGCAGCCCGGGCCGCCGCCTCTTCCTTGGCCGCCCTGGCCTCGAGCTTCCTGCGCTGCAGGCGCAGCCTCCTCTTCCTCGCCCTCTCCGCCTTCCTGCGCAGCGCCTCGCGGTACCCGGGCTCCCGCAGGGGCCGCACGGCCTCCCGCAGCTCCCGCAGCTCCGCCTCGGCCTCCTCCCGCGCCCGGGCCCAGCCCGGCCCGTCGCCGCCGGCCTCGCTCCGCCGCAGGGCCCGGCACAGCGCGGCCAGCCGGGCCACCCGGCCCAGCGCCGCCACCGCCACGGCCCGGG
>JAWWLV010000018.1:2994605-3034965 GCA_035041135.1 Platyrinchus mystaceus
CGGCCCAGCGCCGCCACCGCCACGGCCCGGGCGCTGCTGGGGTTGGCGGCGGGCGGCGGCGGCGGCGGCGGGGGGGGAGCGGCGCGGCGGCGGCGGCCCAGAAACTGCGACAGCCACAGCTCGTCCTGCTGCCGCTGCGCCGCCGCCTCCTCCTCCGCCCCGACCCGCGGCGGGGCCGCCGCCGAGTAGGGGCCGCCCGGCGGGAAGCGCGGCCCGGCCTCAACCGCGGGGCCGGCGGGCGGCGGCAGGAGGAAGGGCGGGGGCGCCCCCGGCCCCATCGGGAAGGGCGCGGGGCGGGCGGCGGGGCCGGGGAAGGGCGGCGGGAAGGCGCGGAAGGGCGGCGGGAGCCGGGCGGGGAACGGCGGGGGCTGCGCCATCATCCCCCCTCAGCGCTCAGCCATCATCCCGCCTCAGCGCCCCCCCTCAGCTCCGCCTGGCGGCCTGGAGGACCCGCCGCCCCCCCACCCCGCCTCTCGTTCCGCTGAATTAACAAAAAATTAACCTTCAAAAACTACCCCTAAAATTTCAAATGTCTGGGGAGGGGCGTGAGGGATGACAACTCTCTCGCTGCTTGAATATTCGCTTTTATTCAAACGCCAGAGGTGAAGTACAAACTGTAGTTACACGGCATTTTTGTTTTCCTTAAAAACAGTTCTTGGGTTACAGAATTCCAAACAACTTTCAAAACTAAGTTGCTGAACAGTTTCACCTAAAATGTCGTGGGTTGTTTTTTTTGTTGTTTTTTGTTTGTTTGTTTGTTTATTTTTTAATCTGTTTAAAAAAGGATTTGAGTTAAAGGATTCAGAATTAAAAGCTGTTACATTTTTTCACTCTACAAAAAGGAAAGTGAGGATGCAGTTACAGATAGTTTCACCAGAGATTCTCATTTCGGGGGATCTAAGCTTCTAGAAATACCCTCAAATCCAAATGCAGCTTTTTCTGAACCATTAGTGGCTCATTTAACCTAAAAAAACCTGAAATCCTAAGGGAAGTATCTGTTGGACCTGGCTACAGCTGCATGTCACACTGCTGCTAGGGAAGAACACGAGCAGTACAGAAAATTTACATGACAAAAATTAACAACAAAAATAGGGTCAATGGATTTTCGGTATCCTTTCCTGTCCTAAACCATTCACTAGACTGAAAAGAGGGATGAAAGTTTTATTTAAATAGCGTGAGTTAAAATTTTAGGGAAACTCAAGCCCACGTTATCACCAAAGGACAAAACAAAGTTGTAAGCGACAATTTTAATTCCTGAAACAAATCAAAAACATACAGGTCCTTTAGTGTTTTTACAAAGACTTTCCTAAAGGATTGAATTCATTTTGGTGGAGAACAGAAGAGGGAGAATTGCTTTGCTGTGAGACTAAAAATCAAAGACAAACCCACAAGATGCAATACTAGCATTTGAGAATATAACTTAAAAAGCACTGTATCCTGTGAACAATCACTACTGATTACAGCAAAAATATTATACATTTGCTTCTTTCATCTCTTAACATTATAAGATAGGTTGGGCAAATAGCTGGCACCAAAAAATTGATGCATGATAGTTCCAATACGTTAAACAAAATGTACTATATTAGAACATTAATATTTAAAAATTTATGGCGACTTCTCGTCCAGATTCAGATGTTTTTACTGCTTCTTCCGAGGAACCTCACTGACCCCTCTGGAGAATTAGCAAATTACTGACTTCACCTTCTCTCACAGTATCCAAGGTGACTAAAGCTTAACTCCCAATGGAGATGTGAACGGTATTATTGGATATTCAAATTACTGTAACAAACCAGTGTCACATTTTAGCAGAATCTCCCAGCAGTGTCATAAAGTGTGTCCCAGTTTTTCCCAAAGGGCTTCCTCCCCCACCAATGTAACAAGTCACTCCAGCACCCACTGGGTTTCAAACACCAGCAGGAATCTAACACTGACCTGAACAAACCCCTGTGAGCCATACGAGGAGCTAAGATAGTTTACTCACCCTCTACTAATTATTAATTTTGATTTCCCATTTGTAGAGTAACATTATTGTAAAATCTAAGTATTGGCAGCACCTGCACTGCTGGTTTAGTTTCTGCCAAGAGCAGTGCAGGTGCTGCTGTATTTGCTATACATTTTAATTGAACAAGTGTAATATACAATTCATATTTGAGCATTATGCCATCCCAGTCCACACTGTCCATCAAATCAAGGTGATGCTGCAATAAGATACACGATCTGATTTAGCTGATAAAGTTCCTCATCACGTATCGTATCCGAGACAGATCCAATCCTTTAGGATCAGCCTGAATCCAGAGGCAATCATAAGGAAAGAACCCAGTGAGCTTTATGCAGGTGAGCATTCTGACAGTGTTTAATGGTTTGCAGCATCTGCTTGTCGGGGCCAGCCTTCCTCCTCCACGCCAGAGTCGTATTCCTCCTCGGATGAATCTTTAGTGGGAGCCCTGGAATTAAAACAAATTATCAGATACTTTAGAAATTGAGGGGAAAAACCAGTTTCCAGAAGTTCTAGCAAAAGTTCTGACCTTCTGATCTGGCAATGGTGCTGTGCACATTTACAGTACCACCAGTACACAGTCTCATTAACTGAATTCAATTAACCTTCTGAATTTCAGTAGGCTGTTTGATTTAATCAATAAATTTAATACTTCTGGTGCTCTACAAAAATCACTTAAAGCATCAGTGTAATACTTTCCGCTCTCACCATCCTCTGAGACACCAGGTGTGCCGAGCCAATCTTCAGCACAGATGAGTACATAGACCTCAGAGGAGAAAGTCACTCAAAAAACATTGTCAGGGGTAGAAGGCAAGACAGAATTACTAAATTTGAGACCTGAAATTTAGGAACTAATTTTTTAACCTGTTTTTAACTTGACTCATTCTCTCTCAACTCCATCCGCTGCTCACCAATATTGTTTCCTTTTAACCCAGATTTGTCCAGTGCTCTCAGCATTCCACATCATGACCATAACGTGATCTTTACAACATAAAATTGATTATTTTAACAAGAGCTCAGGAAATCAATAGACATGCCTTTGTGGCTCTCCACTGCTGCAAGAGTAATGCAGAAAACTGCACTAGCCTGGAGCTTGTATCAAAAAACCACCTCGGTGGTAAAAAGCAAGGGGAAGGAAACAGTTCCATTTCAGAAATTTAAGTACAGTCACAATTAAATTTTACATTTTTACTGTTAGCATTGGGTCTTTTTTAGGTTGTGTGCATGGATTTGTGTTATGCCATCAGAATACCTGTCTAGTTGTATTACTGGTCTGTTCTGCTACTTCTGTCATGGTTTTACCTAATGTATCCTGGCTCTTTTTTGCCTTCTACAACATCTTTGTCAACTTCCACACATACGATGTCAGAATTGGGCACTTCAAACATGGGCTCCAGCAGCAGCTTCTCCTACAAAGAAAACAGAGGGAAAAATGTTTCTGTACACCCTCTTCTACATAACAATATGATCAGCAAGTGATTTTCAGAGGTGGTGAGTCTTTTTGGAAGAAGTCTGAATATCCAGTTTTAAAAGACTTATTGTATCCATATAAGAGTTGGAGCCAAATGAAGTTTTGACTGAAAGTTGTACACAAATCCAGGGAGCCTCATTTACTCTGTGTAAGACTTAATTTACTCACCATTATAGATCGAAGACCTCTGGCACCAGTTTTTCTGTCCAGGGCCAGTCTGGCTATAGCCTTCAGTGCATCCTCAGTCACATTTAGTTCACACTACACAGAGAAATACGGTAAATTCAGTTAATTATTTCATTTTTAAGTCAGTGTGTTGAGTGCAAGCATTACTGGTAACACCATTGTATTTATAAACATGAATACTGAAGAGTCATCAAATAAAGGTTCCAACCTTATCCATGCTGAACAGAGCCTGGTACTGAGGGACCACGGCGTTCCGGGGCTCCGTCAGAATCCGTACGAGGGTTTTCTCATCCAGGCTGTGCAGAGGAACCACCACAGGCAAACGTCCCACAAATTCAGGGATCATGCCAAACTCGATGAGGTCTCTGGCTTCCACATGGCGCAGCAGGCGATCCTTCTCCTCGATATCCTCCTGGGGATCCGACTCCCCACTTATGTTGGCAAGATCAGCTGCTGCTGCAGCCCTTCTGCCTTTCCCCATGTTAGATGGTGTCCCAAATCCTAGATACTGCAAAACAAACGTGGTCTGCTTACAGAACTGCAATAACCGAGTTTTTTTGATGTAAATAAATCACTTTCCATGTGTACTAAAAAAATCTGCAGTGACTGATGCCATTACACATTAATTCAAGCTCAATAAATTACTTATAGTAAAATTAGCCCCTTGCACACAGTTTCTTATAACATTGACCCTCTGTGAAAGATCAATACATGAGCCTAAGAGCAAGTTTTTTTGTAAAATAAAGGTTAGTGATGTCTCCTGGTCAGTTTACAAATACCAATGACACTTCATAAGTGAAGCCAATGCAGGCAAATATGTTTACCTGAAAATCTACATGAATTAACGTGAACAATAATTTGGATTTCAGTCAAATCAGAAACAGGGTCCACATTTTTCCAGAAAGCTGCAGCCAGAAGTCTGTCCCCAGACACCAATATAGGAAAGACTGAACTGCATGACCAGGTATTTTAAGATGATGGCAGTTTTTAGCACCATTAGCTCAAACAAACAAATTCAGCGTGTCTACAAATATAGCAAGACCTTTAGAAGTCAGTACTCCAAACAGTAATTAAGATGATGATCTTTCAGCTCAGGTACAGCCTGATGCACTCACTTTTTCATTTTTCCTCCTGCTGATGATTCTGTCAAGACCATTAAAAGCACCAGAAGCTACAAAGAGGATGTTTGTCGTGTCGACCTGCACCGTTTCTCCGCGGAGTTTACGGGAATTCTTTTCTGGAACATTTACTATTGTGCCTTCGAGTAATTTTAACAAGCCCTAAGAAGGAGAGAAGAAAAAAGCAATAAAATATTCCTCTGTGTAGCATCATGTAAGAGGGCACACAATGCTGTGCTTACTTTCACAGATGTGCTAAAGTTTTTTGCTCCCTTATGCCTTTATAGTAACAGTAACTGTCTAAAGAAACGGGTTTTCCACATTGGAATCCCAGTCAAGGACAACAATCTTTCTTTAATGTGATTCCCATTGTGAAATTATGAGCTGCATGTAGTGATGAGCTGCTCTAAGAGTTTTGCTAAAATGAGAAATGTTATCTGTTTTTGCCCACATTATGCAACTTGCTGTCTGAATGCTGCAAAGATGTTTTTCAATTAAAGCATTTCAATGAAGCCACTCTCAGATTGCTTTTATTTTCTTTAATGAACAAAGTCAAGAGGAAAGATGAGGGTTTCAAAGGTGAATAACTAAGGAACTGAGGAACTATGACTACACATCCCCATGCTGTTTGACATGACAGGGTATGTCCACTCCATGAGCTGTTCACTTATGAAGTAAAAATCACTCCAGGGAAGTATTTACCTGTTGAACACCTTCTCCTCCAACATCTCGTAACTGATGAATACCGGGGACGCTGCCAATCTTATCTACTTCATCCAGAAAGACAATTCCTGCAGTTACAGAAAATGGATTTAAGGAAGACCCCACTTTTTAAGAGAAGCAAGAATTTACAGGGAATAACAGCAGCACTGTTCTACTTCCCTACTGTAGCCTGTAAAAACATGGGCATTTTGTCCAACTACGGACAAGGACAAAAGTACAAAATGGAATAAACCTGAAAAGAGCTCTACGTCTGTCTGATTTAAAGTGTTAAAATTTAAGTACATGCAAGAGGAATATAAATTACTGAAATACTGGTGGTCTTAAAAGTTTTGAGCACTTAGGCAAAATTAACACCCAGTAAAATTTTACCTTGCTGGGCTTTTTCTACGTTGTAGTTGGCATCTTGCAGGAGTTTTGCGATGACAGATTCAATGTCTTCCCCAACATAGCCAGCCTGGGTCAAGGTGGTACAATCACAGATAGCAAAGGGTACATCCAGGCATTTAGCCAGAGTCTGAGCCAGCAAGGTTTTACCTGGTAAAACAAAAACTGCATGTTACAACTGCCAATTTGTTTCTCCAGAGCACACAAACCCAAGTATTCGGAGAGGGACTTTTAACAAGGGCATGTAGTGATAGGACAAGGGGGAATGGGTTTAATTTCAAAGAGGGGGGGTTTAGATGAGGTATTAGGAAGAAATTCTTCCCTGTGAGGGTGGGGAGGCCCTGGCACAGGTTGCCCAGAGAAGCTGTGGCTGCCCCATCCCTGGAAGTGCTCAAGGCCAGGTTGGAGTATTTTCATCTGGTGGAAGGTGTCCCTGCCCATGGCAGGGGGTGGAATGAGATGGGCTTTAAGGTCCCTTCCAACCCAAACTGCTCTAGGATTTACCACAGGTTATTAGACATTCTGAACAATGCCAGCATGTTCATATATTCACATAAGGATATTTTCCAAGGGAGATAGTTTTCATAACCAGTGTTTTTTACATTGGCAAGCTGTATTTCTGATTTTAGTTGAATAGTGCACATTTAAGGCAGCTTGAAATGCATACAGTGTCACAAATAAAACGCCACACAATATAAAAACCAGAACACATGTACTTGCAGAGTTTAAAGATTAAATAAATCAGTAGTCCTTTGCAGACACTCAGGGTGCAGTGCAAAGTCCAATTGCTCCTGCTTTGAAGTTGGGAAGAAACAGAATTAAAATATTATTTAGTGAATGTTCTCCCAAACAGTCTGCAAAATGCCACCACTTTAGCACAAACACTCCCACTTCTTATAAACACACAAATATAATTTCTCTTTACAACCCCCTGCAGCTGATCTGTCCCAGAGTTGAAACAACTCTCTCTAACTGCAGCATCTCAGCTTGCCAGCTAAAGCAGAGAAACTATAAATGCATTTTATTCCAGCTCAGTCAAAGTGGCATCTTTTATTCAGTTAGTAAATATAGGCATTAAAAACAGAAAAAAAAAAAAACAACACATGACTACAGCTCCTTCCTTTTTAAGGCCACTTAGCTCAGTGTGTTAACATGGCACAAAACCAGTTTGAAATTCACTTAGTTTTTTTATATACCAAACTGGAATAAGCACAGAAGAGGAAAATCACTCATTAACAGCAAATTCCATGAAATATGTGACACCTATAAAATCATGCAGCTGTGTACCTGATCCAGTTGGTCCAAGCAGCAAAATATTACTTTTTTCAAGTTTTATGTCGTCGTTGGGTGAATCTAGAACTTCTCCTCCCCGTTTTTCCTGAGGTATCTGCTGGTTCATTTGTTGCTGCATTGATGCTCCCAAAGCATTTCCATGTGGACTGATTCCAGCAATCTGCAGCAGTTCTGAAGAGAACAATCACAGCACTGTTTGAGCACCAACAAGGTAGGTCGTTACTTTAAATACACAATAACAGCTTGGTGTGTTCTGCAAATCTATAATTCTCTATGTACAGGAGTTCACAGATAGGACTGCAACAGAAATGTGGCACAGTTATTACAAAAACATGAGTTCCAATCATGTTTTTGCACAGGCATATATGAAAAGAATTTCTAATGGTACAGTGGATTAACTAAAAATACTCCTCTACATTTAAAGACAGGACAAAAATTTTCAGTCCTTACAAATTAAATCATTGTAACTGTATTTTTTTATGGGTTTTCTTTTTTTAACATAGGAGAAGAAATAAACCCACATTGTTGATCTCTATGATGAAAAAGTACAAGAACTGGATTTTACCCAGCATTTCAAACTAGTCACTAGAGACTATTCTACAGTAACATCAAGAGGTATTGCAGAGGAGGACATGAGGAGAGAGTTCACTTACTTGTAAATCTGTACTCATCCTCCCGTCTTCTGATTTCTAATTCTAAGAGAGAGGATGAAAACAGTAATAAAAAAATAAGTTTATAAAGGCTTATAAATTCTCCACCTCTTGCCCTCTTCTGAATACATCTCATCACTGTCTATGAGTGTATTTCTAGCAAGAAATCCCCACATGAACTAGTTTTTATTGCTGTCAAAATTAACCTAAAACCCAATTTGCATGTTTTTAAAATGACAGCAAGCTTTCTACTTCTTAAAACAGTAACGATCTGTTACCTCTGATTAGATTTTCACTTTAAAATCACCTATAGAAGGGAAAAAAAATGCAATAATATAATTTTGTTTGAAAAGGCTTCCTTAAACTCCCCCATTTATATCTGAGTGTCACAATGTAAGGCTTTACATATTTCAAAGTACTATTTGTTATGAACATTCACTATCAGTCTCTCTGGGTATGCACCATGTTATCTCCCTGTGGAGGGTTAGGAACTTCCTGGTGCCAGGTACACAACTCTCCTAAAATCACCTGAACAGTGCTACTAATATTCCCTCCTCAGTTTAAAGTCTTATTTATGTAAATTTTAAAAAAATAAAAGATTTCTGTTTGCCTAACACGGTATTTTTTTGCAAAACAGAACAAAACACCTTAAGTAAAAAAAAAAACCACCAAGGCACACTTTGAGTCAGAGATGGTAACTTAATCCTATTTCTAAAAATAAATTAGATCAACATAGCTACACACTTACTCAGTAGGAAAAGTACTGCCAAGAGCAACTCCATCTATACCTGCTAGATATGGAACAATACTATGGTGAGCAGTGGATGCTGCCAGCAGCAGCAGTTGAAGTTAAAAATCTAAGTACTCATCATTTTACCTATGCAAAATATCACCTTCCTGACCTGCATTGTTGCTTGCAGCTTAAGCAGCAGATTTACTGTTAAGCAGTAAATGAGATTAGAAAGAAAAATTTAGGAGGCTCGCTTTAGAAAGTTAAAGAATACCTAAAAGAAAAGGGCTATCAAAGAAAAGGGCTAAATGTTTAATATAGTAGGAAATACCCCAGGCACCATAAACCTTCTGGATTACCATTTAAATACACCACAGAAGTTCACAGTGAAAATTAAATTTAATAGAAATTCTTTTCGATCATTTCACTTACAGAACATCTAATGTCAAGGTAAAACCTTTTGCAGATTTATTAAGTTAGGGTCCTTAAATGATAAGTTTTATTGGACCAGAAAAATACCAAACATCATATACAAACCTCTTGGAGTTAAAGAAGTCTGCTTTTCAACTTCTGCCTGCTGCCTCAGGTTAGCTGGGATATTATTGTAGATCCTCTTGTAATGATTATACACAGCAACTGAAAGCACCTTCTTGGCAAAACACTGACCAACAACGTATTTGTCGAGGTAGTTGTAAATCTGAAAAAGAACTCAATCTTAGCAACCCTTCTAAATCACCTTGCAGAGGAAAGCAAAAATAGTATATTGTGCCAAAGAGGGACTTGGATCTAAACCAACCATTACCGAGCTGAGAAACAGAAACCCAATGTCTAAAAAAACCAAAATATATTCCTGTTGACAAGTTTACTTTAAAAACACGGCTCTTACACAATCACATTGTGTCTGTCAGTTCTGCCCTACTCGTATGTAAACACAGCCATTTTCACCCAAATTTGTAAGAGGAACAGAAATTTTAAGAATACTTTATTTCTTAAAAGAGGTTTATCAAGGAGCTTCAGAGACTGTGACAGTCCACCAGGAACTGAGAAACAGAAAAAGCTCCCTCACTAATCAGGAGAGGGAAACCAAATGACTTCAGATGGGTCATGGCCACAAGCTAAGCAGCCACAGCTCTCACCCAAAACCAGGCCAAATAAAAGGCTCTGCAGATACAGAAGGAAGCTGCTGAAATAAGAATGCAGAACATGAGGCCGTAGCAGGAAATCAAAGATACTCTAGTTGGTGAGGGATGAGGTTACACTCAGGGTACCAGGGGAAAATGAAGGTACTGGACTTCAACCACAAGACAAAGGTAGAGGGAAACAAGCCCAAATACTTTTATTGGATCTACTTGTTCCCTTTATCAGTGCTCTGCTGGGTCACACAGCTCTCACAGGTTTAACCTTGAGCTAATCACCTTTATTGTTTGTTGCTCTGTCACAGCAGCCCTTTACACACCTGATGGGGGTTAAGTGAAGCATTTCACCCTGCTGGAAAACAAGGGGACAAGAATTAAGAAGGAATTAAGAAGGTACCTTTTTCGGTGGGGGTGGTGGCTTCTGCTGGAATGCCAATTTTACAGCTTCTGCTGCTGACTCGGGCTCTTTGATGATGCTCTTCTTTGTGTCTGCCTCTGACAGCACAACAAAAAAGTGGTGACACTTCTCACACTTCACAAAACGGGTGGAAGCTGCAGAAAAAGTCAAACAAAATGGTGAGAGGAATTGATTTGGCAGCATTCACTGGACTGCCTGTTCATCACACAGGAGAAGCACCTGTAAGACAGCACAGCCACTTCGTGTTCACACACTTCCCCTTCCTTCACCTTAGAAGATTTAAGAGCCTATGAAATTTGACACAGAGGGAATACAGTTTGCCCCAAAAAGTCACAACACAGTAACCAAACAAGGGATTAAAAAGCAAAAATCTGTTTGATACCTCTCCAGTAGCACTACACTTGATAGGACGCTTTGCATCTCAGAGAGGCAAATTTAATGAGGGCTTTATACAGAGATTGTTTCTAACTCTCAAACTAACAGCAAAATAAAACATTGTGGTTAGGGACAGACTAAGATGAGGGGGAGCTAATCTATAATATCAAAGACTGCTTTGGCAGCTCCTGGTCCTGCATCCCACTGGCTTTGGAACACTGTGGGTCAGGCTCAAGTCACCCAAGGCCAGGACAGAGAGTGCAGCAGGGTCACACAGAGGGCTCGTCCCACCCAGAGGCAGCTGTGGGATGCAACAGACCCTCAGGACTTGGATGTTTTGTAAGATCTTCTGCTTATTTATTTTTACTGTCAACAGCAGAACAAATTTCTTTCAAATTCCAAAAGCTAAACCCTCCTACTGCTGTACTTGGTGAACTATGTCTGAAGACATCCTGTTACCTGCAAGGAGTGGTTTCAAAAGTCTGAAAACTAGAACCTGCACTGCTTCTCTTTTACTTTGGAAAGTAATAAAAATAGACAGCAGAGAAGAATAATATATTTGTAATTCAGATTAGATCCTTTCTAACCATATTACTGTGCTATTAAATGCAAATCATGTGCAATGGGACTGGTTTAAAGTAAATACATTTGTAAATGCATTCAACTAAAAGCAAAGTAAATGTAGCAAAACAACCACATGAAAAACTTCAATGTCCAAACTTCTGAAATCATAAAAGGCTTTTAGAAAATGGCCTGAACACTGTAGCACCAGCTGATTGTAATAACACCCTCTAGTAATAAACAAGCTGCTTATTTATAACTTGTTGCCTCCACAGAGCTGGCATCAGCAAAAGAGGAGTGGGTGGGGTTTTTCTTACTATTAATCCCACCTTATACCTGGATAAGCAGGGACAGTGGATTATTTTAAGAATGGAGCACCTAATACTGTGACCATCACAGCTTTATCAACTCTAGTCCAAAGAAAATTTGTGTAACAGCCTGAAAGTTCTCCTGGCAACCTTCCAAGTGATTTATCTGCCTGGATGGAGAACCACTTGTGTGCAGCCACCCCCCTTACGTAACTATTATTTAGCAACAATACTGCAGGAAAAAAACCCAAACAACCCAACCTTTCTCCCAGTGCTCACCCAAAACAACTCTAATATTCTTGATGGCTACAGAGCCATGAGGCTGTTGTGCTTCCTTATATAATGCTTTATTTAGGGTGGAATAGCCAGAAGAACAGTTGCTCCCTTTACAGATCCACAGAAATGGTTAAAAAGATAGAATATAAAGAACAGGCTATAGCAGCACTGCTGTGCACCTTTAAAACATCATTCACTGAAAAAAACTGAGTACACTTGTCAATTATTTCAAGCAGCACAAGGGAAAGTTATTATAAACTTCCTAATTTTCAGCAAGACCAACAGGGTCTGTAGAGGAACTGATGTATGGGGTGCCTTGGGGAGGAGACTGTTATCAAACACATGAGACTGGGCAGTTTTTATCACATACACAGCAGTCTGGGGGAAAAGCATCAATATGTGCTTTAACAGAACAAAAAAAACCCGTGAGAAATTGGCTCTGAAATGGGGGGACACCAAGTTTAAGCATTGTTATCTCCCTAAATCTGAGCATCCAAAATTGCAGGCAACTTTGCTAATCTTAAATACTGGCACGTTTTCATACGTTCTTTTAGCAAACACTTAAAAGCACAGCAAAGAACCTTCACATAAAATTACCTCCTAGTCATCAAGACCTCTGCAAATATTTACAGTGTGCCAAAATGCCAGTCAAGTGTTGTTTTCAAATCAGGCAACATTTCCCCAGAGGCTGCATTTGCAGAGGGATTTCCAAAGTCTGTGTGAGCTGACCTTGCTGAAGAGAAAGGCTGGGTTACAGCACAGGAAACCAAAACAATTGGAGGATTAATCTTAAACACACTCATAGGGCTGAGATAATGAGCCACTATCAAACTGCTATAAGGTAAAAAATCATCAGGAAGATGAAAGCAGGGGAACTTGTTGCCTCCTGATGTACAGTAGCAGGGAAGTCTTGCTTTGGAGGATGGAGTCCTGATGGCATCAGGTGGAGACAGTAAAAGCAGCATCTAAATAAAGCTTCTTATGCCAATCAGCTTTTCTGCTATTGGATTTCACTCTACATCTGAGCTCATGTCTTATTTCACTGATCACAAACTCCTTACAGACTTTCACAACCCAAAACAATACAGGAACTGCTGAGAAAGGAGGTCAGAGCAAAATGATTTTGTTGTTTGCATCACATTTTCCCTTCATTGTTATTACTGGAAAACCATTGCCAAGCAAATCCTTGGGCAAGATTTGCATTTACAAAGTGAAGCCCCATCAAAAACAAACTCCACTGGACGACCAGCCTGTCACACTGCCACTCAATGGCAATTAATTTACTAATGAATGTGGCTTTTATTCAATATTTTGTCTCCCTACTTCTCTCAAAATGACTGGAAATCCAATACTTAAACTGAAACAAATGCTAATTGCATGTTTTCCTTTGGTTTTAGATATTTACTTAAGCCTCTGCAGGTCGGTAATTCAAACCAGAACTGAGCAAATTCATAATTTTTTCCTGAC
Organism: Platyrinchus mystaceus; assembly: GCA_035041135.1. Taxonomy (NCBI): domain Eukaryota; kingdom Metazoa; phylum Chordata; class Aves; order Passeriformes; family Tyrannidae; genus Platyrinchus; species Platyrinchus mystaceus. The sequence goes on from JAWWLV010000018.1 coordinate 3,007,698, forward strand.
TAAGCAACATCAAAAGCTTACCCATTTTAATACACCCTGCAACCCAGTCATTTTGGGCAGAACAAGACAGATTTTTTTTTTTTCCCCTTATCAGTTTTTTCTTTTATTTTTTTCAAATAACTTTTAAGATAATTAGAACTTAGCTCTTTTGTTTTCCAGCTGCTTTATGCAGTTTGGCTGGGAAGCAGTGTGCTCCAATTAACAGACTAAACCAGAAAGACACAGGTCCTGAGAAAACTTCACCATGACTCCCAGGAATTTTGGAGAAAAGTGGGTTTTCAGTCCCAAGCTCTTAACAGAGCCATTCTGATGCTGCAGTTCAAGTGGATTTTAGATTGTACATATCAGATCTTTTCTCCCATAATGTTAGTATGAATAAATCCTCTTCCTAAGAAAGTTTTAAGCATGCTTAAATATTCTCAGCAACACTGGCAATATAATAAACCACATCTCTGCTTTCCAGGGATACACAGTGATCGTTCCAGGGCAATGCCTGAATGGTATTTCCAGATAAAAGCACAAATTCCAGCACCAAGGGCAACACACCAGTGAAGTGAGAGAGTCTCAGAATGACTCTGCCTACTCATGAATCATAAGAAGGTAAATGAGCTTAAAAATCCTTCCACTGTTTCCAACCACACCTAGTCCAGGGAGAGACCAGCATATTGAACAGCAGACAGGATCATATTTCCAGTTCCATGGACTAGGGCCAGACTTTGCAGAGCACATTGTTGCCTATAGTTTCAAACAAACTAGAAAAACAACCTTGGTTCTGGGGGAAAAAAAAAAAAAGTAACTGAGGCCTGATCCTTTAACATAAATAAATACATTGCTGTTATTACAGATTTGCCTTGGGATTCAGGACTTTTGATCATTTTAAATAGTATTTTAAATGAGCAGCAGCAAATAACAGCACATCCCCTCATTGTTTTCACCAGCTGTGATATGAACAACTGCTGAACACGTTTGTGCTGACCTTGTCTTAAGCTTCTTAGTGCACAAGTCTGATTATGACTTGGTACTTCCTCCTTGAGCCCCACCAACTAACAATGGGTGTTTGCTTTCTGACAACTGTTTTCTAAGCTGATGTCAGCAGTGCTGAAATGAGGTGTTCCTCAAGCCTGATAGAACCTAAAGCATAACTGGCATTAATTTAGATTATACTTCCAAAAAAAGAGTGGCTATTGCTGCTGGAGAAGAGGCATTTTGGATTTTCTAGCTGGACTTCTGTTTGGAATGTATTATGGATCTGATTTTGCCATAGAAGACTGTTCTAGTAAGCCATCTGTCAGACACTAATTCCTCTGCTGGATAAGCACTTTGGTTATAATACATGCAGAATTAAAGTTTTATTATTTAGGAAAGAAAGGACAGACATTACAAATGTACATACATGCAAGTATATATTTATATAATAGACAGGAACAAATATCAGGAGTTAAAAATGGTATTGTTTATGCATAAAATGCAGCAAAACTATTTTAAAACTGCACTTTCACAGTTACAATCTGAATTCCACCACCGTATTCCCACACATCATGGGAATAACACAAATGTACCCACAGAGACAATAAATGATTACACCAACAGGGCCAAACTAAGCATAACAAGATTTTTAACATCATATAATTAGGTAGGATAAAAGTTGGACTTACACACAAAGGTCTCCACGTGTGTGCACAAGTCACCACACTTCGGGCAGCGCAGCTGGTTCCCTCCTTTCCCAGAGTTTCCAGAGCTTGACTTTTTACTCCCACCCTCTCCAACAGATTTCTGGAAGAGATTTCCAGACAATTAGCCCCAAAACAATGGAGCTGGTACAGCAGGCATTTCACACCGTGCTTACAGAATCAAATAATCTGAATATTGCCACAGCTGAATGACGAAACAACTGTTGTCAGGATGGTTTGAAGGCTTTGAAAACTCAGAGGGACATGACATAAACACTCTGGAGTGTGCACACATCTGCCAGTTTAGGATGCCCATGGAAAAGGTATCCCATACCTACATCAGAACTGCTTGACTGGCACTAGAACAATAACACTGTGCCAAGAATGTTTTAATAGTGTATTTCAATGTTTTAATGCCAGAGAAGAACAAATCTCATATAGAGAGTAATTTTATTATCTCAGCTGTGTTGATTCTAAGGGTTTCTGAAGCCACAGCTCTTCTCACAACCTTAACAGGTGCAGCTATGCTACATCTGTGCTAAAACAAGCATCTAAAATTGCTTAGAAATATTGTATTTTTTACTTCTAAGGCAGAATCCTACTTGTCTTTCTGCCTGTTACCCTATTTAGTGGTGTTCAAGGTTACAATTTCTTAAAATCTATATCTGTTCTATGCCTTCCTACTTTGATTCTTAGAAGTTATTATATTTTAGGAAACAGCAAAGATCTCTCTTCCCTTTTCTAAGGCGGTTCCCCATTGTTTAAACCTTGCTTGACTACTCATTTTTCCTCATAACCCTTTGCAAGAGAAAAATACTATGAAAATATTTTTATCTTCTTTATTTATTCTTTTAATGTGAACCTTCAGAACACACCTGTGCCATCTGGACAATTCCTCAGGTACCACAACACACCACACTAAGGCAAAGTTATTGCCTGTGAACCCTCAAAATGTTATTTGCTGACTAAAGAGCAGTTTTATTCTCAGGTAATCATTTATCTCAAGCAGCTGTTTATTAACTATAAATATAAAGAACAACCAGGATGAAAATAGACTATAATTAACTAACAAGAATAGAGCTCATGTCCTCACACACTTGTCTGGCTTAACACAACTCCTAAATCAGTGCTAAAAAACCACAAACATTTTAAAATGTACTTATTTTAAAAAGCCTACTTGGGAGTAGCAGGTTTTTGAAGGAGAATAATTCTGCTGGCTACTCTTTCCTGAGATCCTGAGATTTATAACACCCTATAAAGTTTTCAAGTGTCTCTTTACAATGGGTAAAAAGACTTATAAAACTGGAAAAAGTGTTGTGGGATGTTTATAAGGCTTTTCAGCTAAAAAATTCACAATACAATTTGTTTTTTCTTCACTGCCAGTTGTAGCAATTTGAAGGACTGGAAATGTCAAGAGCTGGCAAAAATTTCATGATAATTCTAAGTAAAAAAAAATCAATTAAAAAAAAAAGTAGGAACATCTTATATAAACTATTGAAAAACTCAATTTATGGAGATTACCTTGTTTCCATCTCCAGAACCATCTTTGCTTGCACCATCCTTTGAAGCAAAATATGCTGGTGTTTCTGAAAAGTTCCTAAGAGGAATTCGTTTTAGGGAACAAGTTTCAAAAGTCCCAAGTTTTCCTAAAACAGGGATGCGAGAACGACCACACGTAATACCTGGAAAAGAAAAGTGAAAATTAAACATTAAAACCCCTCCAGTTCTAATCCCAAAGCCACCCAATCCCAGAATGTATCCACATTAAATGCAGCTCAAAGGTTTTGGCAACACAACACTCGCATTTCAATTATCCAGAATAAATTCTCTTCACCACCTTAACATTCATCTCATTAAAAGTAATTTCAGGTCCTCTAACGTCAGATAATGGAGAATCCCGTTGTGGCATGAAATAGGGAACATCCCAGTTATGAAACTGATCCTCAGAATGATAAACACAATCAACTCACGGCCTTTATTGTGAAATAATTCACCCCTGCAGTCAGACAGAGACCTCTGAAGTGTCTCTTTATTATGCAAAAATTGCCAAAAGGGCGTCTCAGACTCGGTGACTGCACGTCTGGATTTGGCCTTCGCTTGGGAACTCTCCTAAAAACTCGTTTCCAGGAATCTGAGGCACCACTTGACAACAAACTGGTCCTGAGGAAAACTGAGAGGCCGTGTCCTACTTGGCACAGGTAAATCCAGAGTAACCTTAACTTTGCTGAATCCCTTATTGCCAACATGAAAAAAAAAAAAAAAAACCAACCAAACCTCATTGAGAAACTAAACAGCCTTTTCCTCCTCTTGCAACACGGGCAGGATTGCATTTCATGGCTGTGACGTGAACCAACATATGTTGTGCTGGTGATTTCAACACCAACACCAGCCTGGAATCCATATCTCAGCTCTCTCATTTAAAGAGGCAAATTTTCACTTGCTCTCTGGTTTTGATAAGGACTCTGTGCCTTACTGACAGCAGAGCTGTACAGCAGCAACGATAAGTACAGACCTGCTGACTGTACGTGCTTTTACTGTTACAGAGATGAGAGAATCCTACAGAAAACCCCAAAACTCTTCTAAAAAAAAAATAATAAAAAGAATGGAAAGAGGAGTACAGTTAATTTGCTCTGAAAGAGGTGACAATGACAACAAAGAGATGGAACTTAGCTGGAAGAAAATTCATGTACTGTAAGAGGTGAATAAAGAAGACAAACCTAAAGTTGCCAGAAAAACTCTCACAGGCCTCTGAAAAGTCACAACCAAAACAACAGCACCAAATGAGATTTGAAGCTGGTTTATTAACTTAGATGCTGCTTAAGATTCCTGAACCTGAGGAGGACTTGCAGCTATTTTTAACATGACTGAAAATGAGCCTTTTAAAGATGTCTAATAGCATTACTGTAAACGTGAGGGAGGAACAACAACCAACGGGCTTTCCCATTCTGAATTCCCCTCGCTGACTGCCACTGCACCACATTCCAGATTACACAGGGTGAACCACGAAAACATCACAGAAACTTAAAAATATTGGCTCTCTTCCACAAGCAGCTGTGTCTTTCAGCTGAGTCTGCAGAGAACTCCACAGGGTCCCTGTGCCAAGTGCACTTGTCAGTAAAGAATAAGCTTTGGAGAGTGTTTACAATGCAAGAGCTGTTTTGTCTTGGAGGCTTATTCCTCATAGATGGTCCCTTCAGTGAGAGTTGGTTTAGAAACTGAGAAAAGACCCCTTAAAATAAAACAACCACCACCTCACCTCCCCCTGAGCAAAACCTGAAGTCGCCCGACTTTCCTGCAACATGGGGAGATTTGGCCTGTGGAGAAAGGGTGAAGCACCAACACAGAAGCTCAAAGAGCTTAAAGAGCCCTGATTTTAATTCAGAGAGCTCCTGTGAGACAGAAAATGCACTGAGAGCTGCATGGGATGAACTGTGAAGCCATGTCCAGCACTGAGTGCTGAGCTGGGGAGGCCAAACCAGGGGAAAAAAAAAAAAATCATATTACTGCTACATCAGCTTGTGGCTAAAAAGCCCCATCCCTGTGCTTATTGTGAGGTCTGAGTGGTGGTTTTTATTGACAAAATATTGTGTAATTACAGAATGAAGCAGAAAGAAAATTATCACTACTGCTTTCTTGCATAAATAAGCTCAGAGGCAGATTTTCAGGAGAAATCAACATTCCAGCCTGGCAGCTTCCACTGAATGATCCAGATACTGGTAAATATTCCAGTGTGTAACAGCTGCCAACATTCACTCACACACCTGGCAGTGGCTCAGGTGGTTTTTTGGAGCAGTAAATTTTAAGGATGTGTCCCTAAAGTTGGAATCAATCCAACATGTTCGGATTAGTGCCTTAAGAAGTGCTGGGAAGCTCCTTGACACTTATTAACCTTTAATTGATGCTTGATGAAACAAATACTGACTTTTGGGCCAAGCTTCAGATATCTTGGAAGAATCTATTGCTCAAGAGAGCGAGGGGGAGATGCTGACAGAAGTGAAACCTCATCTGTCCCACAAACTCTGAACACTCTCAGGTTTGTACCAACCAGCAACAGCAAATAAAGCACCTGGAAGAAGACATAATTTGTTACAGGAAATGCACCAAAATAAAACTTACTTATAGACAACTTCCATGGAAAGCTGACACATAAATAATTGTATTATTCTGCATCTGGTTTAGTCTCATCTGTTCTTTTGCATAACCCTCTTAAATCTTAGTTCTGACCAAAAAAAATAGCAAATTTAAAAAAATACAGTTCTGAAGCAAAACTAAAACATTACTTGCTTTAAAGTTGGTTGTTTTTTTTTTTTTTTTTAGTGGGTTTACTGGGGTTGAAAGTCCTGTTTTAAACCTTGCAGCACAGGTAATGTCTTGAGATGTAAAGTCAACTACAACAAGTTACCCCACCTCTCAAAGGCAATAAATCATCACTGACTCACCCAGGATATTGCCAAGGGTCCAATAACTCAAAATATTGATGCAAATGTGGCCACAGAGAGATTTCCAGCACAGCTGGGGGGGGTGGCACAGGGTATCTGCCTTTCACCAAAGCACCACATAGTTTGTCAACCCTCAGTACCCACAAGAACGCCAGGAAAAGGACAAAAACGGTAAAAAAGCAACAACCTCCCACCACTTCAGCTTCCAGCGAGTGGTTTGCAGAGTCTCTCTTCCACAAAGTTGGAAACAAACAATTAACTTTCCGCTCATCGAAACCAAGTTTTTACGAGAAATATTTCAAGCGCAGGCTGCAGAAACGGTAGGCTTTTAACCAATTAAGCGATTTTAAGCTAATTAAACCCCTTGACTCGCACCGCGGGGCAACACACTCCACCCGACAGCTGCCGAGCATCACTCCTGTCGATAAAACTCTATCCCAAAAACAGCGAGGGCGAACCCCCAGGGGCTTCGCACCAGCAAAACGATGAACAGGAGGCACAACGAGCCGGCCCGCGGTGCCGCCAGGGCGCGATAAAAGGGCAGCGGCGGGGCCGGGGCTGCGGCTGCTCCTCAGGGCCGCGGGGCCGGCGGGCCCGGGCAGGCCCGGAGCGGGCGGGTCGGGTCGGGTCGGGGCGGTGGGTGGCGGTTACCTCTGCGGGCGGAGGGCAGCGTGGAGCCGAGCAGGCGGGCGGCGGCGGCGCAGCTGTGGCAGGACATGGCGAGCGGCCGCGCTCCCCCCCCACGGCCGCCGACAAGGCCTCGCTGGCGGCGCCGCCCGCCCCGGTAACGCCTCCTCCCCCCCTCCTCCGTGACGCGTCCCCACAGGACTTCAGTTCCCAGCGGCCATAGCGCGCCGTGGTGGCCTACAAGCAGCCGGCTCTCCGCGCGAAGCATCATGGGAGATGTAGTCCCATCGGTGAGACGGCGCGCCGCGGGGCGCCATGGGAGATGTAGTCTGTGACTGACCGGCACGGTCTGCCCGCGGTACCCTCTATCGTCCCCAAAACACCCATTATTGCAGGTGATTCCGGCCTTTTATTCTTCTTCCCCTACAATCAAGCCGAGACGGAGGGGGGGAAAACTTCAGGCCGAACGAAGCGATTTTAGGAGCGGATAGAAAATGACGCCCCGCGTCGTGATCTTCAAGCAGGGTATATAAATATATATAAATATATATTGTCTAATGAAGCGTATCCTTTGGGTACGTCCCACGGAGAACGCACCTTTAATCAGCAGGTCACTGCAGCTCTGTTTCAGCTCACCGGTTTATCACATACCAATTAAACGGAGCTAATTGACCCGCACCCGGTCATTAAGAGAAATGACTCACTATCACCTGTCAGAGAACAGGTTGCCCAGAGAAGCCGTGGCTGCCCCGGGAGCGTCCAAGGCCAGGTCGGAGCAACCTGGGAGGGCTGTCAGGTGTCCCTGGGGGGGGCGGAATGATTAAGTTTTACAGTCCCCTCCCCTCTAGCGCGGTTAATTGCGGGCGGGCACGTGACGCCCACCCCGGCGGCCATGGCGGCGCGAGCGCCCCAGGCTCCGCCCCCCCGGCCCCGCCCCGCCCATCGCAGGAGTCACGTGGGCGGCGCGCGGGTGCAGCACCCGGAAGCGGCGGCCGGCGCGTGCCCCCGGCCCGGCGCGCGGGGCGGGGGGGGGGGAGAGAGGCGGGGGATTCCCGGTCCTCATCCCGATCCTCATCCTCGTCCTGCTCCTCGCCCGGCATCCTTCACCGGGCCCTGCCAGCCCCTGAGCGCCCCGCACCGACCGGGCAAGGTGAGGGGGGGGCTGCCCCTGTTTCTCGTGTGGGGGGGGGCTCTGAGGGGCCGGGCGGGCCCTGAGGGGCCGCGGGGGTCTCTCATTGTTTGGGACGGTGTTACCGCTGGGAGGGGCTGTGCCGGGGGGGCTCTGCGGGGGCGGCGTGTGGGTTTTAAGCTCTGGAGGGACCCCTGAGGGAGGGGTTTGGGATTCGGCCGCTAAGCCCCGCCCTGGGGTTCGTTTTCCCGGGGGTCTCTCAGGGAAAGGGCCGCCTCAGCCGGTTCTGGGGGAGGGGAAAACCTCGGGCTGGGGGTGCTGAGTGGGGGGTTCGTCTCCTTCCCCCTGCAAAGCTGGGGAGGGGGGCCAAGTGTGGCTGAGGAGGGGGATGGAGCAGGGGCTGGGGGCAGGAAGGGTGGAAGTGTTGCTGGAGGTGCTGCTGCCGTGTCCCGGTTACCCGTAAATCTTTCTCATTGCCTTTCTAAATCAATAACGAAAGGAGCATGTCGCTGGTGTGGCAGGGTAGCTCACAAGGACGGTGCTCGTCATCCGTAGGTGATTCTTCCTGTAGAGGAGTTGAGTTGTTTTTAGGAGATAAGAGTTCTTCCGGTTGTTTGGTTTTCCTAAAAATGAAAATTGGGTCTTCAGAGCCTGGTCGGGTTCTTTGTGGTCTGAGTTACCTTTAGTGGCTGAGTTCCTATTTTGAGTTCGTGGTTCAGCTTTTCCGCAGCTGGAGAGCACGTGTTGTTGTTGTTGACATGAAGCGTTTGTGCGTGCAAATTTAATGCTGTATTTTTGTGCCAAAGGAAAAAAAAGAAAAAGCATTTCAGTAACAGGACATGGATTTCAGCAAAAGCTTCTCTAATCAAAGACAAACTGTTTCCTCTTTCCTGAAAAGAGGGGCAGCCCTTAGGAGGGATGGGCATAGATGCACCTTTAGAAGGAAGCTGGGGGAAATCAGCCCAGGTGTTACAGGCCAATGCTTCACTTCCACAAGTGATAACAGGTGAGCTGGGAAGCTCAAAAATTAGATTTTAGGTGGACTGTAAACTCACTGTGCTGTGAGACAAGGTGCAGGTGAAGGACAAAGTTCACCTGCACCGGATCCTTTCCTTACCCGGTGTAATGACACAGCTTTGTGCTCCCAGCCCTCAAAATTCAGCTTAACGGTGCTGAAAGACTGAGGGGGCAGAAGCAGGGAGGTGATCACAACGGACAGAGATCTGCCAACCCTCTCTGGCATCCAGAACTCTCAGCAGAAAGTCTCCCTCTCCGGCGCCTCCGTGTCCCTGCGGTCCCCCGCCGTGACTTTTGCTTCTTGGCCCTGCCAATATAACACTCCAAGATAATGTGTGTTTTAAGGCACTTCCTCTAATTTATGTCTGCCACAACTTTGTCAGGCTGCTGTTTGCTGAACAGCTTTTAGAAGGCCACAGATGTGTGGTTATGGAGAGGAATTAGTCTGAACCACTGCTTCCTTTCTCCAGGAAAAGTCCCTCCAGTCCAGTAACTCATCCTTGCACCTGCTCTGCTTTGGAATTAGATGTTTTTCACTTTTGCTGTATTTTTTACCTGCTGCCAGACGGGGATGGAGAGCAAAATAATTGGTGCAAGCACCAAAATGAAGCTACAAATTCAAAACAACAGCCACACAGGTGAACTCTGCCCCTGAAACCCCTGGACATGAGAGGTGTAGCTCGTGCTCTGTGGAAGGTGTGTGTTGTCTTGCAATTCAGAAAGTGCTTCCTCTTTTAAAATTCGTGTTTTCTGCAACTGGAACGTTGCCAATGAAGACTGAAAGATGAGGAAATTGTAACTAACTGTTAATCCAGCTGTAACCCTGTAAGCTGGTTAAGCTGCTCACCGGCAGCTCTCCTGCAGGGAGAAATGAATTGCAATGACTCACAGAACACAACGAGGTCTTATTTTATGAAGAATTAAGAAACAAAACCTATTGATTTAGGCTTGGCAACTGTTAAGTAACAAGAGCAAAAGTTTCTTTGTTTTGTTATGCTCAGTGCTGTGTGTGAATGCATGAAAATAATCTCCTGAGGCAGTTGGCTTTCAGGGTGAAGCTATTGAGTCTCCAAGCTTCAAAACTGTTTGGTGCCATTTGTTGTATAAATGGAAGCTAATGGTCTCTTTTAAGCTGCTTTTAAAAAAGAGTTAAGTCTTGGAGTTACCTCAGTGTTTATTATTAATTAATGGAGTATTATAAGATGCTCATTATGTGTGCTTGGACATTCTGACTGGGGAGTGAATTAGTGGCATTCCTGTGCGGCCCCAACTCTGAATCAATTTGTTCAAAATGTATTAATTGTTGTGTTTCAAAGGTCTCTTCATTGGTAACTCCTGACAAGAGTCTGCTTCTATGTGGATAGAATTGAAATTTCAGGAATCTTCTGTAGATTAAGCTTTGGATCAGATGATGTTCCTGATGTGCTCTGGGACTCCTCTGGGTCAGTTATACTGGGATGGAAGGATGTGGTCTGAATACTGAGACATGAAATAATGTCTGTGGTGTGAGCTGCTGAGAGAATTGTATGAATATTTATTACCTAAAATCTGGAGTGCTTCATCAGTTTAAAACAGATCAAAAACATGCTTTAAGGCTTTAAGCCACTTAGAGCCTGCAACACAATTGACTTTCTCTGCAGCTGTTACAAAAGCGTCATCATTTCAGTTAGGCTGGTGCAGTAAGGCAGTCAGGTAACTGCCTCTTGGGGGGAATAATTACATGGTTTGTGATGAAAACTGAGCAAAAGTAAACTTGGTGTGAGTCAGAGGTAGTGCCATCAACTGATAAGAGCAAATCACCCTGCAGTGCTTTATGTCCACGGCACAGCTTTCAGAGTGCTGCCCAGGGGAAAGCTGTTGTATTGATTCCTCACTTTCTCTTTTGCAGGCTGACCCAGACTGAGGTTTTTCTAAACATCATGGGAGAGATTAAAGTCTCTCCTGACTATAACTGGTTCAGAAGCACAGTCCCTCTTAAAAAGGTATGTACAGCTGGAATTGTCTCGTGGGTGAAGTCTCCTCTTGTTTTGTAGTGGGGGGGAACCAAACTGTGTGGTTAATGCAGGGCAGCTCTGGCTGTGCTACTGACCTGCTTTATCTCCTGAACTGTTGCCCCACGTGTCATGTGAGTGCGTGAGAGCACAGCCTTCATTTTCACGTGTTTCTCAAAGGTCACTTGTGCAAGTGGTGGGGAGCAGAGACTCCCAGCTCTGGCCCACAGCAGCAGTACCTGCTGTCCTGATCCCAGCCATGCCTGAGGAGGAGACTCCAAGGAAAAAGTGTGTGCTGGGGATCACATGTGGCCTCAGAGCTGTCTGTGTGCACTGCACCAAGGCAGGGCACTGACCCTGTGCTGCCACAGCCACCTCCACTGTCCCTACTCATCATCCTCAGGCCAAAGCAGCATCTAAAGGCAACTTCTCAGCAGTTGGACTTCACACAGAGTTACTGAGAGGTGGAAGATCCTTAACCATGGTGGAAAACCCCAAATGGTTTCTTCTGCTGCGTGTCCTTTAGATGTCTTCTGCTTAATCATACTGTCCAGTGGGTTTGTGCTCTCACTTGGATTTCCCCACTTCCTTTCACCGAGTCCCAGGGGAGTGCTGGAGGTGTGCAGTGCCAGGGGAGGGGGTGTGTTATAGTTTGGTTTTGGGCTAAGCTGACTTCCAGTTGGTTTGGTTCCCTAATCTGGATGGCAGTGTGGGCTGCAGGAACACCTTTAGGGAAGGGCTGTAGGATTTTCATTCGCTTTTGCCAGTTTGTGTGTTCTGTAATTAAGAAAGATCTGTTGTTGTTGACTACACATGCTCTGTTTGTCCCTGGCTGTCCCTCTCTTTCTGGGCAGTACCAGACCTGATGGGTCTGTTTGTGCCACGCTGTTGCCTTCAGGAGAAAGTGTTTCAGTGGGAAGAGGTGTGGGTGCTCTGAGGGTCTGTTTTGTGGGATGCAATATGGTGAGCTGGAGGTTGTGGCTCCAACGGTGCTGCTGCCGTGGGGATGTTGTGACACTGCAGCTCACTGCCAGCAGCCACTGCCTCAGGGTTTCATAACTGGGGACGTGTGTAAACTGAAGCTGGTGGTGACCTGGTGACCTTCAGACCCGGGAATGCCTCACCCTCCTGAGTGATTCTGTCTGCTCCAAGTCAAGAGATGCCACAGTCGTGAATGTGGGGTGTGAAGAAGATAAAAATAAACAAACTAGTCCTGGTTACTGGAGAGAGAAGGAAAAAAAAAAGCCCAATTTGAAGATGTAATTAATCTCTGAAGCTGTCTTTGGGAATATATTTGCCTGCATTATACCCCCCCCAGAAGTGCAGGAAGGAATGACCATCCTTGGTTACTGCTGTCAGATCAACCTAAGGAAGCAGAGCCAGAGCAGTTTGTTGGAGATGTTTGTTGGCTGAGATGTTTCTCCTGACAGGCTCAGGAAATGCTCAGCTCCATCACCCTTCCTGCCCAGATATAGGAAGTACAGCACAGAAAATAACATTTCTTAACTGAATCTCTGGCTTTGCCTGTGAGCCTCCATTTACATACACTGCTCCCTGTCTTAGATAAGTCATTCCTTAAAGTCTTCAGCAAAGGACACCCTGGCCCTGCAAAACTCAAGGAAGCCACCCTGAACAGATCCAGCATTACTGATGGGAGGACAGCTGAGAATGGCAAGGCCTGGAGCCCTGGAGTTGTGTTCAAAGGGTAGTTTTTGGGGGGGTTGGGAGAGGTTTGTAGAAAGTTTATGTTTAAATGGTTTCAATGGTCTGGAAGCTCTGGTATGCAATCTTCCTTTTTTTATAGAGACTTTAGAAAACAACAGTATCATGTGATTCCTCACATGCCCCCAGAGCCTGAAATACTGGCTTTATTAGGAGCAGATTTGTTAGTCAAGCAAATCTGATTTGTGATGCACCGTTCTCTGATTGCTGAGAAGCTTAACTGCTGGGTTGGAAAAGTAAATTGTGCTTGTATATAACTGTTCAAAAAGCTGTAAAATCTTGATACAGAGGAGATGAATTCCCACTGTGTGACATGGGCTTTCCCCAGAGCTTTGTGCTTGTAGATCTGGTACAAGCCACACGTCTCTGCTGGGTTGTGGAGTTGAAAGGACGTTTTAATAAACAAAACAGTTTGCTGGTAGAGCAGGCCCTGTCAAAACAAGTCAGGCTTCAGCACTGCTAGAAAAGAAGACCCAATTCTTATACTTTTGAAGATATTGATGAGTACAAGGAGCTGCTTATTAATGGTAGCACCTCATGTGTGAATAATCTGCCTCAGCCAGCCGTGTGTTCTGGGCACTCCAGATGCCCCTGAGGTAATGCCAGATGATGGAAGTGTTTTTCCTCCCAGCTCAGCTTTGCAGTGCTGTCCTGGGAGTTGTGTGTCTCTGTCTCTGGCAGGCAGCTTAAGAGTTTCAGATCAATGACTTGTGGTGTTAGCTGCTTGATTCAGCAGGCCTGCATGGATCCAGACCTGTAACATCTTCTGTCCATGGATGCAAATGTTGATGGCTGTTTAAAAACCTGTCCCTGGGGCAGTGCTGGCTCTTCCAGCCTCCAGCTGCTGCTCTTGGTACCCTGAACTGACCTCCTGGGTCTCTCCTGAGCACAGGAATTCCTTTCCTGAGGTGCAGTTCCTTGTCCAGCTTATCTCAGGGTGCACAAAGCATTTGGTCTGAAAGTTCATGGCCACAATTCTGTTCCAGCTGTCTCCCCACAAACATTGTCATTCCACTTAGAAAACAGCCTTAGAGAAGAAAGCTATTGTGAAGAATAGTAAAAGATGGTCATAAGTATGATAACATTTCCTAGATGATGGAAATTTCTGGAAGTAATCCTGGAAGCTGGCTGAAGAACCTCACTTGTCTTGTGTTTCTTGTCCCCCCTGTGCCTCTCTTTCCAGATCATAGTAGATGATGATGACAGTAAAGTCTGGTCACTGTATGATGCAGGACCGAGGAGCATTCGCTGCCCACTCATATTTCTCCCTCCTGTAAGTGGAACTGCAGATGTGTTTTTCCAGCAAATTTTGGCACTGACTGGATGGGGCTACAGAGTTATTGCTGTGAGTATCCTCAGTCCTGTGTTGGAGTTGGTGTGCTCGTGCTTGCTGCTCTGATCAGAAGTTGGATAATGAACTTCTTAGTTTTAACTAAGGGAATCCACCAAAAACTTGCTGCTAAGTTGCACTCTGGAGTAGGTAACGTGTGGATCCAGGCTGGAATCTGCTGTGTGTTCACAGCAGCATTTACCCAAAACCTTGTGCCATGCACACGATTAACTTCTTGGCCTATTTCTCCCCTTGTATGTCCTGGACACAAGTCATTTTTGCCTCCAGCTGGATCTTTGTTAGCCCTGAGGCAAACACAGGAGTTCAGGGTTTCCATGTTTTCCTTAAGGATGGTGGATTAAGTGGTTCTTAGCCCATGTAATACCTGCAAATGCTGTGTCACTCCTTCAAACCTGGCCTGCTCTTCTGTGGCTTCTCAGCTCCTGAGCTGAACTGAACTGGTTGATTTGTACAATATTAAACAGCCTGGTTTTAGGAGCCCTGCTGTGTCTCTTGCAGCAGTTAATGATTTCTGTAGCTGTTAAACACTACAAAACTATTGAAGAACAGTTACAGTCTCCCCTCCCACTGACTACAGGATGAGGCAATGCTGCACTTTCCCCAGCAAACTTGCTCTGCAGCACTTTGTGTGTTTTTGTGTAAGTGAGGGGGAGGTGTTTGCACCCTTGGGCTGTGGGGACCTTGCTGAGGAGCTTCACCCTGCAGGAGAGGCAGGTTGATGTCCTGAAACCTTGAATGTGAGAACTGGTATGACTTTGAAGCAGACTGATCTGAGACCAGCTTTGTATTATTTTAGTTGCAGTATCCAGTGTACTGGGATCACCTCGAGTTCTGTGATGGATTCAGGAAACTGTTAGACCACCTTCAGCTGGATAAAGTGAGTGCCTGGAGATGGGGAGGTGGAGGTATCCTTGCAGTAAAAACCTGATGTTTGAAAGAGTCTTGTTTAAGAGCTGGTGTGTAAAATGGGACACAAAAATGCAGGTTATAAACAAAGAGGCTGTTTTGTGTTGCCATTTCACATGTGAAACTAGTTTATTTTTGAAGGTGAATACCCTTGGAAATTGTAACACTTGGCCTAAATTCAACTGCTACTCTATGCTTATTAAATTTTATGGGTTGACTTCAGTTTTTCTTGAGATCCCATGGAAGTTATCAGTCCTAACTCACATAGTACAGAACACCACAATCAAGTACCTTGGATTGGAATAGCTATGGAGAACAAAGTGAAATGTTCAGGGTTTTTCTTAAGCTTGATGAACACAAAGAAATTTGCACCGTGATTCTGTGTGGAACATTTCCTTCTGTCAGTATTTATCACATTTATGTCACTCATAAAACCAGAGGATGAATGGAATAGTGATTCTTTCAAAAAATGGGTTATGGGGACAGGGTAAACTTGAAGGACCTATTTTTGTAATCGAGCATTGTGGCTCAGAGGTCACATTTCACAAGTGTAACTTGATCTCTTTGGTTGTTTTTTTTCCTTGAATTAGGTTCACCTTTTTGGAGCTTCTCTGGGAGGCTTTCTGGCTCAAAAATTTGCTGAATACACACACAAATCTCCCAGAGTTCAGTCTCTGATCTTGTGTAATGCCTTTAGTGATACTTCTATCTTCAATCAGACATGGACAGCAAACAGGTAAGGAATACTGGGACAAGCAGGAAGACTTATGGCATTAATTTTTTGCAATGAAATGTCCCACTGATTGGGTTGGACATGTGTCTAATCTGATTCAGCATGGGTAAGGGAGGTGTGGGATGGAATACTTATGACTTTTAAAGGCATACCACAAGGGGAATGGAAATTTTCACAGTTGAGACTGTGGAATTAGACAAGTTGTTCTGTGATCTCTTGTGGATGTGTGATCAGATTTAAAAACTCTGGCTGTTTTCTAACAAAAGAAATTTAGAGCAAGAAAAGTGTTGTTCAGTATGTTTAAAATACTCTTTTGCCATGTAAGATTAAAAGCTTCCCAGAACATTTCAAGCACCAAGCTGCCATGTTTTTCATCTCTCTGCTCTTAAAGCTTTTCCAGGATTTCATTTGAAGTTAAAGCACAAAGTCTGTGCAAGGAAAGGGAGTGTTTGTAACAAAACATCTCAGTGCTGGAGTCCTTGGTGACTGAAGACTGTTACATCTTGTTTCTGTCCTAGCTTTTGGCTGATGCCTGCTTTTATGCTGAAAAAAATTGTCCTTGGGAACTTTGCATCTGGTCCTCTAGATCCCGAGATGGCAGATGGGATTGATTTCATGGTGGACAGGGTAGGTATCTGTGTGCTGCAATGGCTGTGGTGTCACTCTCTGTAGATTCACCAGGCAGGAGGGTGTAGGGATTTCTGTGCTTTCTTCATTCCCTGGTCCAGGAGGGAGGAATGGATCTTTAGCAGATGCTGTCACAGCCCCAGCAGTTTAACTGGTGTGGTGACTTTACCTTAGTTCTGTTTATTTATGTAGATCAAAAGAAAGAAAGTTAGGGAACTGAGATGGAAGAGGAGAAAGTACTGGGATATATCTGTAGGCCATTCCCTGGGGGTAGGAGCAACTAATGGAACATGCTCTAAACGTTTGTCTGAGTTGGAATTATTACCTTCATCCATTTAAAACTACCTTCTCTCTGGCTTTATTGTTCATATTACATCAACTTCCTGCAGTGAAATATGTTATTAAATCAGTGTTTCTCTCTCCTGCAAGCTGGAGAGCCTGGGGCAGAGCGAGCTTGCCTCAAGACTCACCCTCAACTGCCAGAACTCCTATGTAGAACCTCACAAAATCCGAGACATCCCTGTAACCATTATGGATGTAAGTTCATGTCCACTTGATTCTTTTCCTAAGCACTGCTTCCTCCCCTTGGCAGATGGGCTTGATGTTCCATTAGCAACTTAGTAAGGATTTGCAGCATGTAACTTTGTGTTTAGGGAAGCCTTGTGCTGACTGGGCAACACTGTGACTCCTCTGTGCTACACTGAGTTGGATGTTCCGTGCAGTAACTCGGCCATATGTTCCAGTATCACAGCATTGGCTTTCCAGCTGTCTGCACCCAACAAATTTGCTTGTTTTCATTTCATTACACTATTCCACAAAGAAGCTGAGAGTCACTTCTGGGAGCAAACACAGAGCCAGACTGATGTAACAGCAAGAGCTGAGATTCAGAGCTGATTGCTGGGACTTGTTCCGTAGGTGTTCGACCAAAGCGCGCTTTCGACCGAAGCGAAAGAAGAAATGTATAAACTTTACCCCAACGCCAGGAGAGCTCACCTCAAAACAGGAGGCAACTTCCCCTATCTCTGCAGGAGTGCTGAGGTCAACCTGTATATTCAGGTGAGTCTCTGAATTCAAGCTCAATCTACGAACGTGTTTAGCCACAAGAGCAGCAGGAAACTCCTGCTCTGTGCTTGCTTTTGTTTCTTGACTTCCCTGAGCTCTGTGTGCTCTGATAGCAAAGGGCAGGGCTGGAGCAGCCACATTCATGGAGGGGCAGCTTTTGGGGGTTTTCTGTTGTACTCCAGTCATGGTTTAACATCCTCACAACAATTACTTGGAAGGAATGTTTCTCTTTTACCAAACCAGGGTGTTTCTACAGCTGTTTCCCTGTTATTTCCCGTGTCCCACAGATCCACCTGCTGCAGTTCCACGGTACCCGGTACGCAGCCATCGACCCCTCCATGGTCAGTGCAGAGGAGCTGGAAGTCCAGAAGATCAGTCTTCACACCAGCAACGAGCAAGAAGAGCAGTAGGTTTGGGAGTGCCAGTGAAATGGAGGCATCACTTTGGTGGTCTTCCTGTGTACAATCAACTGTTCCCACTCTGCCTTTTCCCTTGTGTTAGCCGATTATCACTGTGTGATTCCTACAGCAGTCAGTGAATTACCCATGGACAGAAACCTCCAGCAGTATAATGGGATAGATCTCTTTAATTTTTAGTCTTTGGATTCAAGGAAGCATCTTTGAAGACTACACTTTTAAACAATAAAGACATTTTTTCTACCAAAGTCTTCGCTGTCATGTTCTTAAGCAGAACAGTATATTTCTTTTTATATTTTTCACTTGGCTGTATATATTACCACATGCAGATTGTGTACTTATAAGCTGACATATATTTTTGTTGAATGTTGATTTAAAAGATGTTTAAGTGACCATGTTGCCATCACTTCTTTGCTTCGTACGTTGTGTTGTAAGTTAGTTTGTTTCTATTTGAAATAAAGCATTTGAATTTTTAACTTTCTTGCTGCTTAAAAATAGTTTTCAATAAAACTTCACTTTCAGCAAGTGTCTCTTGTTTTGACTCCAAGAGAACAGCAATGGAGTTCACTAAAGTCCTGGTTTGCCTCTCCAGCCACCTCTGGAAATGAAGAAAACCAGCACCTTCTGCTTGAATTCCCCTGAAGCTTTAATGATAAGGTTGTACTCATTTAGCTCTTAAGTAAGAATGTTGTAGTGTTTTTGAAATAAAGATGACAAGATACAACTTGCAAATTTGAGGGTACAATCTAGATTTATTGAAATGCAGACATTATTTTCCCCTTGAAATGCTGTAAAAAAAAAACCCCATGAAGTATTACATGACAAATTGGTATGTAAGGAAACTATATGTCCTTGCCAGAGGTTGTGTAAATAACTAATCTCTTGAAAGATACAGTTTGAAAAGGTAAGAGGGGTCATTAGTCACCTATTTGATTTATAAACAGTACATATATGTTAATGTGAATTTATAAACACTGTGTTTGTTAATGTTCTTCTCAGAAACTTTTTGTGAAGAGGCAAAGCATGAAAAATCACAGCCCCTAAGGTTCCAAAAGGACCAAATGGTATCTTTGATTTTGCTTCTTAAATTCCCACCATAAGAGGGAAGTTACAGACGAGTCTAAGACACAAGCGACAGACACCCCCCAATATGGTAAGTAAAGAACACTCCTGAAAACAAAGGCTTTACCCTCATTAACTTAAAAAAACTGACAATTAAAAATTTATATACAAACAGATGCTGTAAACAAGGTACAGTAAAACAGTGTAATATTTCCTGATACAGTGTGACAAGTGAGGCTTGTTCACTGAACTCCCTTTACAATACCCAGACCGCAGGAAACTGCTGATAAAAATCTCCCTTCTGCGTAAAGAGGCATTTTTGACCAGGAACATTTGCTTTACCCTTGTCATTCCAGAGCCTGAAGGGTGCAGCAGTGCCAGCTATTTCTGACAAGAAGCCCTTAAGTTGCATCTGCCTTTGAGCAGCAGCAGAGAAGTGTTTCTCCTGTAGCTCTGAGACCAGCAGAGGCTGCTCGCGGTGTTACATCGCCGTGCACTTCCGTGGAGAGGTGGAGTCTGCATTGGCTTTTTTCCGGATACTTTCTGAAAGAGAGAATGTTGTGCTGCAGGGAAGTGTGGAGCCATGGCAGGATGTGCTCACTTATCCAAAGGAAGAGGAAAGAAATGACATGCAATGGAAGCAAGGGGGCAGGGCAGGTGCTTTCAGCTTGTATGAACTGGCTTCGCTGAAGTTTTCCTCTGTGTAACCGCAGAGTTCAGATAAATTGATTTAAATAATGCTGAGTGAAGGAAGACAAAAGTATTACCTGCTAAATCTCTTCTTCCAATCCCCACCAGGCCTTCGTACAGCCCCTTGATTGGATTTTCTCCTGCAGTATTCACACCATGGAGCCAGATCAGCAACATCCTGTGGCCGTGTTCCCTGTAGCTTTTAGTGCCTAGCAAGATCAAACAACAGATGAAATCCCACCCTCGGAGTGCACGGCCCTGACCAGAGCAGATTTCTGAACTGCTGGTCTGGACACCCCTGCCTTTGGATTTTACTAGGAGGCTCCAAAGTATGGTTTAGCTAATTTCCTGGTTGTGGTGGGATTGCTGGATTCATGTGAAACTTCATGGAGTGGCCATGGATGAGCTTGGATTTGTTGGCCAACCTTTCAGGGCAATAGAGAGTTTCTGCCTTCAGAGCACAGCTTGGCCCCTTGCTCTCATTATCCAAACTCCAGAGTCCTGACAGGAGCCAAACCAGACCCTCAGGCCCTGCTTCTGCTTATGTATCACTTTAAATGGAACTTCACTGCCTTCTTGGTTCATATCCTTCAAAGACAAAATAAAACTAGCAAGTTTCTCCTGTCCTATAGAACAAGAATTGTAGCAAGAACCCACCAGCCTGGTAAGTGCCTTATAAGGAATGAGCTATGATCCCCTAATTCCCCTGCTTGTGTGCTTTACTCCTAAACAGATTCCAGTGTATAGGTAACTCCACATTCATTAAAAGCAGGATTTTTAACCTAATCTTGGGATTGTTTCAAATAAACCAATAGGTTTCCTTCATGCTTTGCTCTTACTGCAGCTGAATCTCCTAGAAACATAGTTCAAACGAAGGAAGGAAAACACCTGGGAAGTTTTTTATACCTGTCCATTGTTGTTCAATGGCCCTAATGTGAGCATCTGTGAATTTCCAGTGATGTGCCAGCTTCTTCCATTCCCCAGGTTTGAGGTACTTAGTGGCTAATCTCCACATGACTGAGCGAATGTGCTGTGTTTCCAGCCTGTGATCTTGCTTAAAGGTCAAGTGCTTTGCCACCCATGCCTCGGATTCGCTGTTCAGGTTGTCCTGCAAAGCCAGAACAGGGGCTTCAGTCGGGGTGCTGCAAGGGTGCCTGTCGTTCTGCAGCCTCCCACACCCTCAGCTCTGCAGGTCGCTGCAAGTTCATTCTGGCACAGCACATTTTTTTTTACCCTCTTTACTCCCGTTTTGCTCTGTTTGCCCTTTAACGAAAACCGCTAAAAAGCCGCTTTGCTGGAGGAGCCCGTGTGGATCGTGATTTCCATTTCTATACTGCCTTTTATCTGGGCTTGGTGCAGAATCATTTAATTAAATCTCCTGCTTCCCTGCAACACAGGCTCGTGCTCACAGCCTTTACATGCCCTGCTGCAAAGAGGCTGGATGACATTCCCTGGGGCTGCAGGGCCTGATCTACACAGCATTACTGCTGAAGCTGTTCCTGAGCCACAGGCATGTGCCCTCCTTCCCCTTCTAGAGCCCTGGTGTGGGAAGATGCCCAAAATCTTAATTAGACTCGAGGGATGTGGCATTTGGCTGTACTTTCAGCATGTTCTGCTCAGCTTGGTTTGGGCACAGGCCTGGGGAAAGCAGGGTTTCAGATGGCAGATTGGGGCTGAGCAGCTGCAGTTTGAGAGGGAAGCTGGTTGTATGACTCCAACAAGAACTCATCACTGCTCACAGGAGGAGTTCCCTTCCACTGCTGGAAAACTCACCACATCCCATTTGGTGACATTAGGCCAAGCATTTTCCTGCTCAGTCCTTCAACTTTTCCTGGAAAAAGGAACAAATGCTATTCCACCCCCTTCTTTGGGAACAGCTGTCAAAGAACCTTTGAAAACCTCTGTTCCCTTCAGCACAGCCTGAGATTTCTAACAACAGGCTTTTTTAAATAAGGAAAGCCTTAAGTAGATGCTGTTGGCACTGTGAGGACTTCTGTTTTTCTTAAGTAAGGGTATGAAAGTCGAGGTCAGGCTGTCACAGGATACCCTGTATTTCTTTTCCTTTGACAGCTGGTATGAGGAGTCTCAATGGAGTCGATGAAGCCTTGGAAAGGGCAGGGGGTGGTGTGTGAGCTGCTCACCTTTTCCCATTTGTAAAACCTGTCAGCTTTGATAATCATGTCCACCAGGTTGATGTGATTGCCTCGGGCAGCGACATCCAGAGACGTTTTTCCCTGCTGAAATTAGAAGGGGAAAATGAGCTGGGAAAGGCCTTGCACCTTAGGAGGCACAACCTCCATTGCAGCAGCAGGACTATTGAGTAATGCATCCAGACAGGACCTATTCTCCACCTGTAAACACCTCAGGTGTGAGCTGGCTTTGTGTGCAGGGCATGGGGAGTGGTTTTCTAGGCTCTGCAGCATCTCCTCTGTTGCCATAAGGGATCTGCCCATTTGGCAGCAGCAGGTGGAAAAGTTTCCCAGTGAATGGCAGGCTGCTTTCAGGCTCCCAACAACAGGGGTGCAGCCATGAGAAGACCAGCTCAGCACTGCAATCCAAGGCATTTTACAGCCTTTTGCATCGCAGGTTTGCTGACATGTCAAACTGAAGTGATTTATACACCTTCAGTAGTTTTATAGGCTCCACATGCACATGATTAGAAACCATCTCCTGGGAAAAGCACAGGCTGATGGGGCTATGAAAATGTAACTGTGCTCCTTATCTGAACGTGATTTTGGATTGGGCAGGGGGGGATTTGTATTTCTGTCTAAACTCACGGAGCAGAAAGAATGAGATTCGAAAGTTTCATGAAGCAAACCAGCCCAGCCACCAGGCATGCCAGGGAGAATGGTTCTTGCCTCAGATGTGAGCAGAAACCAAATTTCACACAGAGAAGTGTGAATGTGTTCCCTGAGCTGAGTGTCACTGTAGTTCCACAGAGTGCTGGAAGGTGGCAAGTTCAGCCAGGTGGCTTCAGGTCTGCATGTGCTCCAACCCACTGAGGATGGCAAACACTGCTTTGTCCTCTGCCCAAGCCTCTTCAGCATTTTCTGGGCACACACCACACTTTCAGGCCACATGCAATTTACCTGATTTTTCTAGAATTCTGTTAATTAGAGGGCAAAAGCCCTGGAAATGATGCCAGATCAATATCAGATACTTTATCCTATTAAAATATGTGTGCTGTGATTCTTGGGATATGTTGCTTATCATTATTTGAAATCTTTGATATTAATGTGTGTGATAGCACAAGTAGAAGCAGAAGAAACTAGAACAACTTTGAGAAGGAAAAGGTTGCTCATTGTGTGAACTGTTGTCTACCTGCCTAAAAACCAGCCACTTCTTTCCTGGAAAACACATCAAAATGACCTACTCAGCAGTGTTTTACAGTCTTATCCCTGGAAATATCCAGATTTTAATATTACTAGGCTTCCTTGAAAATTATGAAAGACAGTGGCAAAGACTATCTATCTATGTTTTCCCTCCATACTCCCACAGGACCTACTCAACCCAGGGAGACTTTACCTTGTCTGTCAGCTTCAGGTTAACTCCTGCAGTGAGAATCATCTCAGCAATGTCCTGCCTGCCGTGCTCTGCAGCGACGTGGAGTGAGGTCTGCTGCCTCTGCACAGGGAGGGAGAAAGGACTACATTTCAGAGAAGGACAAGTGTGAGGCTGGAAGGACAAGACAGAGCATTACCAGGAGGAAATGCTGTAGGAATGCTGTCAGCTCTGCCCTCCTTTCCCCTCTACCTCCAGCTAGAGTTGGGTTCCTCTGGCTGAGCAGAACTGGTCTGTCCCTGTCTCAGCATCAGCATTAAGAAGCCTCCCTGCTAACAGCTCAGTCTAGATAAGGAACATCTTCAGCTCCATAAGGCTCTCTAGGGTCACTCATAGGATTCTATTATTTCCTATTATTTAAACAATTTCTGTGGGCAGGTAGTTTGGCCTTGGGAGGGAAGGACCTGTGCCAGTTCTTTGTTCCCAGGACACAGGGCTGGGTTAATGTCCTCCCTTGGGATTGTTTAATGGAAACAAATAAAATCAAACACAAAATGTGGCAATTTTATAGTGTCATCAGGAGGGAACATTGCTACAAGAATGAACATTAACTGAAACAAGCTACACAAAGCCCTTCATTCAGAAAATTACAATTTGGTGAGATATCCAGCTACCCCCAGGCTTGCCTCCCATTCTCAGCCCTCCAAATGTTTTGCAGAATATCTTCCAGCTTGAAGTTTTTCTCACTTGCTTCCAACAAGGAGGAGAGAGCCTGACTGCAGTGCTGCTGTGCACAGGTCCCAGGGATGTGGCACAGCCCACGTGTTGAATGCCATCAAGCAATTATCTCACTGCAACACTCAGAATCGTTTCACGGGTTTCACGTCTCCTAAGTCGCGCTTCAGGCTTTCCACATTTTAAAGCACTCCTCTTTTCAACCCTGTCCCCAAGGTAATCAAACCCCCCATGAAACTGGTCGACATTTCAAAGACAAAGAACAGGAGCTGCAGTCTTACATTGTCTGGAATGTCAAGGTCACACCCTGCCTCGATGAAGAGCTTCACCATGGCCGGGAAGTTCTGCAGGACCGCGATGTGCGTCGCTGACGCGTTTTGCTGTCGGAAGAAGACCCTGTGCTTAGGAAGAGCTCAGCTCATGGCACTGAAAGGACCACGCTGTGCCCAGCATGTCTTATTCTATCACAGCTGCCACTCAGCACTGGGGGCTGACTGGGGAGACTGCAGCACTGGTCCTTGCAGAGTTGCTTGGTGCTCTTGAGCAGCTCCACAAAGAGACTTTGCCTTTTTTAAGTGGTGAGAGCATTGAGAAGGACTTACATGATTAACAGCATCAGTGTGGATTCCTGCATCCATGAGGATCCTGGCTATCTCCTCATAGCCATGCAGTGCTGCATAATGAAGGCAGTTCATCTTCTTCTGAGAGGCACCTCAGAAGAGAGGGGTGTTAGTCAGGGCTTCCTCTCAGAGAATGCAATTGGTACAGACTATCCACAGGAACTCCCCACTTCCCTCCTGCAAGAGCCCCACAGCCCCACACTGACAAATTCCTGGAGACTTTCTCCACAGCCAAACCAGTCCCAGGGAGCTTCACCTGCCTTTTTCTACAAAACCATGTCTACCTTCCTCTGGACTCCCTGTGTTGTTCCTGAGTGCTGGGCTCCACAAGGCCCTCCCTGGGAAGCCAGCCATAAATCCACAAAGTAGTGCTTGGAAATGGAGCTAACCTGGGTCTGGGCATTGACATCAGCTCCTGCTTCCACGAGCAGCTTCACACAGTCCCTGTGACCCCCCTCAGCAGCCAAGTGCAGAGCTGTAAGGCCTTCCTGGACAAGGCAGAAAAGGACACAGGCAGCATTTCTGTAGGCAAGGCCAAGACAGAGCAGCAGAATGAGCAAGACTCTACCCCATCTTCTGAAGCCATGACATGTTAAGGTACCAATTCTGAGGGTCAGGGATGGATCTGGAACTGGAAACTCGTGACCCTCAACCAGATTCTCCCTTCTGAGGGTTGTAGCTCATTTCTTTACAAGAAAACAGAAACAAGCAGCATTCCTAAGTGATTCAATCTGGTTTTATTACTGCTCTTAGAACAAAGGGCAGCTAATCTGGGGGGAGACAAATGCTACTGGTTACCACAGAAGGTGGCTTCCCCTTTGTTTCAGATCTTAACACTCTTTCCAAAGACAGTAATCTAACAAGACTAAAAAAAAAAAAAAGCTGATAAACTTAATTGGGAGTGTGCCCTGGAATAAATAACAGCGATACTAAGCCAATATTTGCCATCTAAATCATTAACTGTGTTCCAGCCACGTAATTTTCCAGAGCAGATCTGTCAAAAGGGAGATCTCAAACAGAAGGTCCATATGTTCAGTGACTAAGTCAATACTATAAAGCATGGAGAAGTTTAGTTTAAAACACATTCAATAACCATTTAGGCACTTGAATGTCCAAGGGTCAGGGAGAAAAAGGGAGATTAAATGGAGTGATAAGGTAGGTCAGCAAATACAGCAGGAAGAGAAGGCAACACTTTAGAGCTCGAAATTGGTCCAAGACGGATGTTGCCTTTCACTGATACTCTTCAAGTGGCACCTGGATTTACCCACGTAGGCTTCAGATACAATCAGCTATTTTCTAGACCTCTCCTGTCAATACTGACTATTCAGCCTGATGACTGTGGCAGGAATGTATTTCTAGGGAGGAAAAGGCTGAAAGTGATGTGGTTACTATTTCATTTAAATGTACTTACTGAGTTTTTTTCATCAAGGTCCACTCCAACACCTATAATCTTCTGCAGCACAGAGAAGTGTCCATTTTTAGCAGCTAAATGCAATGCTGTATTTTCTTCCTGAAAGTAAATATTACTTCATAAATATATGTATCACAGGACTTTGTGTTCATACACCACAACCTTGCACAGAGTATATGCAGTGGGTCTGAGGAGGTTGTAACCAGCAGCACGAGACTGAAGCAATCTTCTAATAGTTGCAGCAGGGAGGGAAGAAGCCCAGCTACCTTAAACTGGAGCATGTCCTGTCTGAAAAGCCCTGGAGAGAAATCCAGCATGGACTGAGGTGCAAATGGCTTGCAAGTGGATAGGGGAGAAAAGCCCTGACATACCACAACCATAGTTAAAACTGTGGAAACTCGCCTTCATGAGCTTTTTGGTATCCTGTTCCCTGATTTTCACATCCAAATCATTGGACTTCACTTGCCTTGTGTGTCATTTTGTGCCCATACCTTGTCTTTGGCACTGTGAGAACAGCCCAGTCGAATGAGGAGCTCCACCACTTCCAGTCTCCCATACTCTGCAGCCAGGTGAAATGCTGTCCTGTCCATCTGGGAAAGGAAACATGGAAACACAGTCCAAAAAGGCTCAGGAAGCAAAAGATCAGATCATCTGCTGCAAGAAACACAATAATGCCTTGGGTAATAACCCATTCCACAAAGGGCAGAAGTGCTGCAGTTATCTTTTATTCTGCTGCTTTTATTCTGCTTTATATTTGGGATGACACTAATAAAACAAGGTGAACAGAACTACCCACTGGGGGTAACAAGCATGTTGGTCTCACCAAACATTGGAAAAGAGGTCTTTTCAGTGGTTATTTCCTATAAATAGAGGATAATAAATAATTTACTAAAAGCAACTAAGGATTAAAAAATTGACTTCGTATCTAAGCCCCCAGTTATTGAGTGAGGACCCTTTTTGGGGAAAGGCAAATCTCTTGTTGCTTCATTTAGCTCCCAAGCATCAGAGTGGGAATCACTCTTGGAAACATGAAGGCCATGGAGCAGAAAAGAATGTGCATTAACTCCTGTATGTTCTTATGCCATCTCCAGGAACAGATCAGCCAGTGCTGGAACATGCTGGAAGAGGGGCACCCTTGGTTATTACTTACCTACAACACACTCAGGAGCATCATCAGCAAGTGAGTACGACACTGAAATTCATGAATTTATTCTGCAAAAGGCTACATTGAGAAGTCCTGGCTGCTAGAAGTTTGACCAGAGCCAGAATCCCCATGATCCCTAAGCCCACCCTGCAGGAAGACTTCTGGGAACAGCATCTGATTCCAGGTCTCTTCCCAAGACCAAGGGCAACATCCCTGCTAAACTCAGCAGAGCAATATCAGACCTCAAGAAACAAAGCAGTGATGAGCTTTCCTACCTTGTCTGTCTCATCCACACACACATCCTCCAGGACCTCCAGGATGAACTCTATGACCTGGACGTGTCCCCTCTGAGCAGCACAGTGGAGTAAGTTCCTGCCACTCTGGAGAGGAGATAAAGGACTGCTCATTTAACAAG
>JAWWLV010000018.1:3035065-3097761 GCA_035041135.1 Platyrinchus mystaceus
TGCAAAAGGCTACATTGAGAAGTCCTGGCTGCTAGAAGTTTGACCAGAGCCAGAATCCCCATGATCCCTAAGCCCACTCTGCAGGAAGACTTCTGGGAACAGCATCTGGTTCCAGGTCTCTTCCCAAGACCAAGGGCAACATCCCTGCTAAACTCAGCAGAGCAATATCAGACCTCAAGAAAAAAAGCAGTGATGAGCTTTCCTACCTTGTCTGTCTCATCCACACACACATCCTCCAGGACCTCCAGGATGAACTCTACGACCTGGATGTGTCCCCTCTGAGCAGCACAGTGGAGTAAGTTCCTGCCACTCTGGAGAGGAGATAAAGGACTGCTCATTTAACAAGTCCAACTCTGTGGGACAGTCTCTTTTGACAACCTGCTCCTGTTAGCAAAGACCCATTCCATGCCTCTCTGCACCTCCAGGGCTACACTTCCTCGTGCTGCAGATGAGTTATGACTGCAGCACTAATGCTCCTTTTCCCAACCAAGGTCTGTCTTAGAATACACTGACTGCTGATTCACTAAACCCATCTCCCACTTCTGTAACACCTTCCCCATCAGCACTGCACAAACATGAGCTGAGGATGCTGTGTGCATCTCTACAGCTACAATTATTGGATTACACCTGTTTTAGGGATAAGGCAGAGTGCAGATGGCAGTCCCCGGGGTAGGTGCTGTCACACATGACTACCTAACCACAGGTAAGTCTCTCTCTGTCCTCCAGCACTGTCTGGAGCTGTGTGATGGAGCCACACAGGGAGACTCTCACCCTGTTGACACGGTTAATCTTGGCCCCAGCCTTGATGAGGATCTGCAGGACATGGAGGTGGCCAAACCAGGCAGACAGGAGAAGAGCATTCATTCCAAACTGGGCAGAAGAGAGATACTCACAGTTAAACTGCAGCCACCACCATCCCCACCATGGAGGAAAGCTGTCCCCTTAGCTTCATGCAGTTTCCCAAATCTATTTGTTTCTCACTCTTATTTTTTCTAGCCTCACTTTGTCCAGTTATTACTATTCCTGCCACAGATATTCACAGGAGCTGAGCAGAGACCTGCCTCTTCCTAGTTAATGGTGTGTATTAGCCTGGTTGTTATGGGGGAGAGAGAATTTGCTGGCTGTCCCTGTCGTCCCACAAGCCCCAACAACATGACCAGAAGAAGCCAAGCATCCCCATGCTCTGCAGAAAACCTCACAGAGTCCACCAGCCTGCTCCCAGTCACTGTGCATGCAAGGAAAAGGCCAAAAGACAGAG
The DNA here is from genome assembly GCA_035041135.1 of Platyrinchus mystaceus. NCBI lineage: Eukaryota > Metazoa > Chordata > Aves > Passeriformes > Tyrannidae > Platyrinchus > Platyrinchus mystaceus. The sequence goes on from JAWWLV010000018.1 coordinate 3,036,324, forward strand.
CACAGACACATCTGAAAACAAGTCTCGCTCCAGCCCCTTGCCCAGTAGGTGCCATGTGCCACCCTGTGCCACCCACCCAGGGCTAAGGTGATGTCTGTCACTGCTGGGCCAGCACCCAGTCCCTGGCACTCCCCCAACACCAAACACATTTGCAGGACATGCAAGGGAGAGTCGCCTTTGTACACTGTCTTCATCATCCACGGGGACATCGTGATCCAGGAGCAGCCGCACGGCATCCACATTCCCTGCTCCCGCGGCCCAGTGCAGGGCACTGCGGTCTGTCTGGAAGGGAAGGACAGAGAGGGAAGGCTCATGTATGCAGAGTGTGTGTGTGTGTATCCACCAGCCTTCCTGGAGGCCTAAAACTCCTTGGCCATCCATGCAACCAGAATTTCTCACACTGTGCAGGGTCTTCTTTGGACACAACCCTCTGTGTCTCTCTTCTCCTGTCAGGCAGACAGGTGTAAGTCACCTCCCACTCAGGAACTGCAGGTCTGGGCTATAACAGCAGCACAGGAGTGAAGAACACTGCTGCCTGTCAAGGGACAGACTGAAACAGTAGGGATGTGTATAATCCCATATTTCCATGAAGATATTGGTCAACAAGAAGAGACCTGCACCAGGGACTGAGTTTGTCCCACAGCCTTGGCATGCACAGATAGCAAAACCAAAGCCTTTCATGGTAACTGTGTGTATCTGGCACAGAGGTTACAAAGGGAACCATAAATGATCACCCTCCCTCAGCACCTGCAGCTTTCCATGTGGTCAGGATGACAGTGGGGGTCTCAGTGTGTTGAGGAACTGCTTGGTTGTCACAGGCTCTATTTAGCACAGGGTGGTGTATTTTAAAGCTTTGACCAATTAAGCAGCTAATGAGAAGAGTAGCGTTAAGGAGCTGCAGTTCTGAAACACGCCCTCAGCGCTTCCTGCAGCTTAGAGGTGGAAAAACCCAGGACTTACATTGTTTTTGGCTTTGATGTCAACCCCTCTCCTGATGAGCTCCTCCATCCTGGCCGTGTCGTTCCGCTTGGCCGCATCATGGAACTCCTTCTCTGACTGAAGCACTGCAGCAGAGCAGCAGAGTGAGCATTAAAACAGTGCTGGCAAGGAGCACAGGGCAGCGTGCCCCAACAAACCTCCTCTTCATCTCACCAGCCCCTGTGGCTTCAGGGAAGGGTGACTGAAGAAAGATTCTTCCAGCAAGAATCTCAGTCCTGCAGATGTTGGCATGTTTGATGGATTTGTCCTCTCCCACTGTCTCTCCTTCCCTGAGTATCCCTGTGCCACATCAGTGCTCTTCCAGTCCTACTCGCTTCTCTTCTAATTCAGTGTCTTTCTCTTCATCTATTTGCTCCAGCTGCAAAACCTTTTGATCCGTGAGGTCCATGTCCTCTGGGCACTTTATGAAGCCCAGAGCCAGTGTAAAGCCTCTGACACATCACCCTTTCCTCCATCCTCCCACCTACATCCCACCACTCAACAAGGAGGTCCTTTACACATGGTCCTGCTGTCCCCCTCTGGGCAACCTGAACCAGCCAAGCAGCACAGAACTGCCAGCCTGGCCTGTGATTAGTGTTGCATCTCTTAATAAACCGTGGCAGTTCTGCACATAATTTACCACGACTGGCAGTATTTGTCCTGCACAGTTAGGCACGATTTAAGAGTGTTTACTCTCCATGCTGGGCCTTGCCCCAGCAATCTTCTCCTTGATCGAACAAACCTCCCTGCCAAGAAATGAGAGTAAAGCTGTGACTCTGGGGCTGCCACAGCCCCACAGGGAGGCTCTGAAGGCTTTTGGCAAGGCTGGTGTCAGTCTTTGTTGGACTCAGTCTCTGCCCCCCTGCTTTTAGGAAATTCTTTCAAGAAGTGCTGGACTGAGACCCTCAGCCTATAATATCCCAGTGGAGAGCTGGCCCAAAGCTGGCCCAGAGGCTTCGCTCTCTTCTAACTTCTGCAGAGCTCAGGCTGCAGTTTGAGGGGCTCGATGCAAATTCAGGGGCTCAATGCAACTTCAGCTGGTTTCAACATACCAACTAGACACTAACCACATGACATACAAGAGGTGTCAAAACATATTATTGTTCCCATTCCACCACTCTGAGGAGATAAACAGGAGATCTGCTGCCTAAATAGCACTACCCCATTTTTCTCTTTGGAGGGCATAGAAGAAAGGCAACCCTACTGTGGACCCTTAGAGCAAGAGAGGTATAATCTCATCCTCCAATTTCCATTCCCCTTACCTTCAAATAAAAAACTTTAGCTCAAGACAACCACAAATAATACAACAGGATCATTCAGTAGTTTGTTTATCCACTTAACACCAGACATGATCATCTGAGAGTGTGTATTCCACAGTGTTGAACCTGCTGCTACAATTAAGGCAGTAGGATTTGGACACTGATTTCTGCAGAAACAGGATTTCCTGTACTATATATTAAGACTCTGTTATCATCTGGTCAGGGGTGCATTTCCACACCACATGGACCCTTGACTGGAGAGGAAATATCAGGAGAACTTGTGAAAAACACACGGAGTTTTTGTTAATTATCAACACCAAGGGCGACACACATACACCTCCCTGTAAACACTCCTCTGTTCAGTGGAGTAAATCCTATGTTTCAGTTAAGAAAATGCTGCTGTCCCTGCTCTCCTAGTGACAGAATTGTGCTGTTACATTTTATGGTTGCACAAAGCATCATTGCCAAGAGATGCCAAACCACCCCTTGCCTTATTTATTCTCCAATCTACCTGTGAAGATGCAGTAACAAACTCAGCATCACCACGGCTGTAGAAGCTGCAATTTATCTATTTTCAGCAACAGATGGAAAACAATTTGATGGTCTGAGTTTCCTATTTAGGATCCACACGGCTCTGCTAGCTCTGTAAATATAAATGCACTCCTCATCCCGGCATAAAGCCATCCAACAGCAGCATTTCAGTGGATATTTAGCAGTTTTCCTTCTCTTTCAAGCTCAGATTCCAGGGTGTTTCATAGTTTGTGTTACTGAATATGAATTCAGTTATCCCAAACAGCGTGGAACACATTTTAAATTATTTATCCTCAGTCCAAGGCACTAACTCCTGGGCAATTTATTATGCAAGAGATGTAAAAAAGCAGCAAAGGAGACGAAAGACATGCAAAGAAATGTGATTAAACCATCCATAGGGCTCTCTCTACCTGGAGCTGCAGATCACAAAGACAACCCAGGATGGGGACCAGGGGATAGAGGGGACCAAAACCCCCAAGTGCGGGGTACTGGAGTTATATCCATCATCTGAGCAGGACAGGATGCTTCGGGGCAAAACCACTCTTAATTCGCGCGTGGGTTTATACACCTGCTTTTGTTTCTGAACGCATTTTCATGCATCTTGGAGCATTTTCATGCATTTTCAGGCATCTTGGAGCATCCCTGCTCTGCCCCCTGAGCCCCTCCCGGCACCTGCCCGGCCCTGCTGCACGAATCCCCCGTCACGGCCCGGCGCCCCCCGCCTCGGCCCCACTCACGGGTGTCGCCATCCCACGCCGAGTCGTCGCCCATGTCGCGACACAGCGGCCGCCTCAGGGCGGGCCGACAGGCGCGTCCCCGCCGCCTCAGGGCGGGCTGGCAGGCGCGTCCCCGCCTCCTCACTGCCGCAGAGCGCCTCTTTAGCTTCCCTGTAAAGCAAAACAGCAGAAAATAAGCCCTCTTTCCGACTAACGCGGTGTTGTGGGGCCGTTTTGACGTGATTGGAGTGGGGACATCGACCCGCCGCCATGTCGGCCGGGTGCCGCCCCTCAGCTCGGTGCGGCTCTGCTGGGTGCTGCTGCTTGGAGGTGGTGGGTGGTTTAATTTAAAATTAATCTGACTCTCTTTCCGAAGCAATTTAGGAGGAGAGGGATTTCTGTTCTGTGGGAAATACGGGGTGGGTCGTTGCTTTTTTCCCCCCGAAGGCAGTGGTCAGGGTTTGGTGTTCTCAGTAAACAAGGTGCTCTCATTACCTCAGAACCGCTAGTGAGTGCAGGAGTGGGCAAAAGGGCTTTTCCCTCAGAGTTTTAATGAATTCTCCATTTTCAGCATCTGTGGGTGGTTCTGTGTTTTATTTTCTTCTGCATTTTGGTAGTATGATGAGGAAGGAACCAGGCTGAGCTGACGTTGGGGGGAGAATCAGATCTGTTTCTGTGGGTTCCCCAGACTAATCCCCCCTGGAATACTGAGTCTGGCTCTGGAGCTCCCCAACATGAGAGGGATTTGGGACTGATGGAGTGAACTCAGAGGAGGCCATGGAGATGTTCCAAGGTCTGGAGCACCTCTGCTATGGAGACAGGCTGAGAGAGTTGGCATTGTTCAGTCTGGAGAAGAGAAGGCTCCAGGGAGACCTTATTGTAGACCTTCCAGTACCTAAAGAGGCTCCAAGAGAGCTGGAGAGAGACTTGACACAGGTCTGGAGTGACGGGACAAGAGGGAATGGCTTCAAACTGACAGAGAGCAGGGTTAGATGAGGTCTTGGGAAGCAATTCTTCCCTGTGAGGGTGGGGAGGCCCTGGCACAGGTTGCCCAGAGCAGCTGTGGCTGCCCCATCCCTGGAAAAGCTCAAGGCCACGTTGGACATGGCTTGAAGCAATTTAATCCTGTGGAAGGTGTCCCTGCCCATGGCGGTGGGGCAGAACGAGATGATCTTTAAGGTCCTTTCCAACCCAAACCAGTCTATGATTCTTTGCTGGTGGTCTCAGGATAGGAGAGGTGACATCAGTTTTTTATTCCCTCCCTGTAACATGCTGGCCCACAGACCTGGCCCTTGTCAGGACTTCTTGGAGGAGTCTCCCCCAGCCCTCCCTCCTCTCTGTACCGCTGGTTTTGGCTGGGAGCACATGCTGATCCTGGTCACCACATGAGGGTGCCAGTGCTGTTCACCTGCTACGATTTGCTGCTCGAGCAGTGAACTCCAGGGTGCAGATGGGGCTGTTCCCTGGACTAAGGCCAGTTTTGGGGGACACCCCTGTCCTGTGAGGGTTTGTGATGCTCCTGTGAGAAAGCGTGGGGCGTTTGGTGCAGTGGGATATGTGGGGAGGCAAGCGATGTCCTGGAGGGATGCAGAGATGCAGAGACCCTCTGCTGCTCCAGACACGTCTCTCTGTGGGCACAGTTACACCAGAGCTGTCTGCAGGGCAGGGAGATGATGTTTTCCAACTCACCAAGGCCCAGCACTGAGGGTTTTGGTAGCCAAAGCATTCACTGATGCAGTGGGACCACGAGCCTGCCTGATTGTGAAATGGAGAGGTGGAACCTAAGCTCTTGAGCAAACACAGAATGTGTGGGGGCTTATGGGTAGCTCTCAGAGCTTTGGATTTGAGTTTTGTTTGCCTTTTATTCAAATTGAATTAAAAAAAAAAAAAAAGATCCCCTCTCTGTTAGGAAAAACGAACATAAGGTCTGTCTGGATAAAGGGGAAGCCCTTCTTTTGTACAATAGCTCAGCGGGTGGGGCATCCTCCCCGAGGAAGGGGGAAAGCTGGGCTTGATCCTTGCTTCTGCCAGAGGGGAGATACAAACCCTGGGCCACACAGGACCCCAGAGAGCACCGTAAACAGCAGGCTGTGAGCATGTCTGGTGCGGAGAGTTTTCCTTGCTCTTTCCTGTTATTTTAAATAATTAATGGTTTGATGGATCAGGCAGTGGAGAAGGCAGGTGTCCTGTCTCCCTGGAGAGCAGTCTGTGCACCCGGCGAGACGGAGCCTTGCTCTTTCTCGATGAATATTTAAGTGTCTTCTGACAAACTGGAACGGTGCCAGCAGGAATGGCTGAGAAGTGCTGAGCCCTTCCCACTGGGTATCCTGGTGCCTGGGGGCTGGGGAAACAGCCCTGAATAGGGCAGGGAATAAGAATAATCCCTGCTTGTACCGACTATGGACCCATCCCAGCCTTAGGTGGAACCTCTGGCTCTTGCTAGTCTTTTGTTATGCTGTGAGTCACCCTTGGATGGAAAGCTGTCTGGATTTAACCTGCCACTGCTAATGTCATTGTCATTGTCTTCCAGAGCCTGAATCAGCCAGGACTGATCACCCACAGCTCTTCTGCTGCTTAATGCTGACCTTGGGACAGAAGTAGTGCAGATGCACTGAAAGTTTGCATCTGTTTGTGAGCTTGGGTGTTTCCAGCAGGCAGAAAAAAAAGCAGTGTAGGCAGTTCCTTCTGTCCTTCCCAAAGAGGTATGTGTTCAGGGGTGGAGGGGAGCAAGACTTTCTGCTGATACCAAGTACAGAATGCTGTGACAATTTATTAACGACACTGAACACTTGCCTGGCAATCCTTTTATTAGCTAACAGACCTAAAAGAGCTTCTGGATTTTTCCATTAAGGTTGTGGCATAACCAATGACAGGGGGAGGTGATCATTTGGGCTCTTTTTGCAATATATTTCCAACATTGACCCCATCTTCAGAACGGTGTTAAAGTCTTTGACTTCATTTCACTTGAAGGATCATTTTAGGTGAGCCAGGTACGTGCTCTTTCTCACTGAGAAGTGAAGTTCTCCAACTGAGCATTCTGTGCTCTAACTTTGCATGCACAGTTTTTATGTACTAGTTTAGTATAATCGTTATTTTCAATCACATTCAAAAATCACCAGCCACACTGCTTAAATCCATGTCATTTTAAAATGTGCCTCTGTTAGCTCTCTGGTTTAGTTGTATACACTGTGATTTTGAAGTCAGTCAGATTTGCAGTTAGCCATGTAATGCAGCCCACAAACCAGTATGTGTTTATGCAGAAACAGTTGCTTACCTAAAGGTTTAGCAAATTGGACTTTAATTTATAATCTTCCTTTGGAAGCAAAACTGGAAGGTGACTCCTCCTGCCTGCAGCTGCCTGTAGTTTGGGAAGCCAATCCTCTGCTTCCCTGGAGCTGCCCACAGCAGGGGAGCCTGACTGAGGAACAGCCTCCATCCCTGGAGGATTGTCTTTTCTGGCATATGCTTCCACAGCCAGGGAATTGAATATTGCATGGGAGAGGGGATGACCACGTTCCTCTTTCACTGCTGATGGCCTGTTTTTACATGACAGGGTGTCAAACCGAGGCAGCACCTAAACCAGATCTCTGGGCTCTGTGGCACACAGCTGCCACTGATGCCATGAGGAACTGTATGTTTGTGCTGCTTTATGTCCCTGCTGTGGCTGTGAAAGGGACTGACCACACCAGTTCTGAGCTCTGGCTTGCAAACTGTGCTTTCAGATATGTCCCATTAGAATGGAATACACGTTACAGCTCTGGCTACATGGCTTCATGTGTGGCTCCAGTTTATTTATTTTTGTCTGGGCTAGGCTTTTAGTTGTTCTGTAGACTAGGTTATTTTTGGTTCTTTCTTTGATAACTCGGTTCCTGTGACATGCTGTGGAGCCAGAACTCCTCTGGGAACATACCAGCAATGCACACAAACATCAGCCCTGTAGCTTCTAACTGTCAACATATGGAGCTTTCAGAAGGCCTGGGTACCTAATGGGACTCCACAAACCCACTCTGGAAGCTTGAGAAGCCATCCAGCACTTTCCTCAAAGGCTGCATTCATTTCCTTGCAAGGCTTCCACAGAGGAACAGCTTGTTAGAGGGACCTGTGGAGCTTGGAAGCTCTGCCAGTAATAATTCAGGCCCAATTTTGAAGTCAAATATTTAGCTAAACAGAGACTGTCTGATGACTGGATTAAACACAGGCTGCATCTGAGTGAGCTCAACACTTCAGGTTTTTGTCAGTGTCCATTTCATGAGCCTATAATTCCGTTTTTCCTGTCTTCCCAGACTCTGCTCATCCTGTGTAGTGTTTCAGACAGCACAGAATGAGGTATTTTAGCAGAGCTGTTGCTCCTAGCTCAGAAATCAACCTGAATCACAAAGTGATGTTCTCTGCTTTAGGCTTAGGAGTAATCCAGTATTATGGGATTTGGAGGAAATCACATTGGAGAAACTGGAGGGTTCGTTTGTTTGTTTGTAAGAAAAAGTCCTAAGGAAGTCAGAGATGTCAGAGAGGGTTGGTGAGTGAGCCTTGCCCTGGGAGATTCTGCTGCATGGTGTTGACACAGATAATTCAATCCATGTAACTGGAGGTTTCAGCTGGTGATTTTGCACTTCCCACTCCAGTCACTCTCACTTCCCAAAGCCGATAGGCCTTTAAATCCCTTGAAAAGATAAATGGGCTTAAGCTTCTATGTAGCTCTGAAAGTGAAGCTTACACGTAATTAGCACTGTGGCCAGGGTTGTTCCTGGCAGTCAGGTCACTCCTGTTGATCCCTGACCTCCACACAGGCCTTACTGTATCTTCCAACTTGGTATATCCTTTCATCTGCAGAGAACTGGGCTCACATCTATCCAGCAGGAATACATGAGAAGCAAAAAAATACCTGCCCAGTACCATTTGTGCCTGAATGATATCTTAGAAAACACTGTAGGGGGGGAAATTTGTTATATCTGTGATGCTTTGCTGAAGGTCAATATTAGCCCATTGTGTTCAAACCCTGTTAATGCCTGAGTCCCAGGTTTGACCAGTAGTTGGGAGATTGCTGGTGTGACAACCTCTGTCTCACGGTGATGATCAGTTCACAGTGGTCATTCAGGGTTTTGAACTGTTTGCTTTACTGGAATCATGGAGGCTGGTCTTTCAAAGCTGGGAATACACCACCAGTATGCTCTTAAAAATCTACTGTGTGACCAAAAGTAAAAGTATCAGGGAAAGACCTAAAGGGCACAATATTCTTTCTTGAATTTAAGAAGAGAAATGGTGAGATGGAGTTGGGGTCCTGGTCCTCACTGATTCGGATGTGGTGGTTAACTGAGCAAGTGTTTGGTTATGGGAGGTGGGAACGGCTGCCTTGTATAAACCAAGCAATAATCAGACACTGAATCCTAATCCCCTCGCTGACATGCCTGCAGGCAATGTTTTTATTCTCACTTTCCTGCATGTGTAAAAAGAGGGAGGATCCTCTGCTTCCTGGGCCTCTGAGGACCGTCTGGCTCCTAAAGGCAGTGTCTTCCCTGCTCTTTACAGGACAAAAGTGCAGCTGAAATGTAGGATCTTATAACCATAAACCCGAAGTGCCGAAACCTACTGCCAGAGGCACAGCCCTGGGCTGCTCTTGTGCCACACTGCAGGACTCGATGCAAAACCTGAAGCAAAACAGAAAATTGTGTTTGAGGATTTAATAAAAGCAAAGTGGAAGCAAAGGGTTCCTCAGCTGTGATGCTGTCACTCCTTTCTTCTCTGAGCCCATGGAAAACCGTGGAGTGCAACAGGAGCAGGCGAGCACACTGTTAGGAGGCAGCAGTGCAGCTTTGGAAGTGTTTCATTCCTCTCTCTCAGCAATTTTCTTCCAGAGCCCAAAACATCTGTCTCTGCCTCCAGCCACATGCAAGTGCACTGAGAGGATTTTGTTCCAAGCCTAATGAGTAATTTTATGGTCTTGGAATTGGAGAGAGGGAGAGGGGGTTGGGACAGCAGACGGAGTCACGTGCTCTTTAAGGAGTTCTGCTGATGTCAAATCACAGCCTGATGACTTTTATTTTATTGCAGCCCACCAGGCTTCCCTTTAAAGTCTGCTGCTAGAGTTGCTGGTGATCAGTGCAGGAACAGCTCCAACACAGGCTGCTGCATTCCAGGGGCTTCCTCAGCGCTGGGCACAACAAGCAACGCGGAAAATAATGACATCAGTGGAGAGGAGGTGGGGGAGCTCAGCTGGGCGTCAGCTCTGCTCCGTGTGCAGAGGGAGCACACGTGAATGCAGAGAGCACTTTGCCTGTCCCGCCTCTGCCTTCAGTGCTCAGGAGGGATGAGAGAACAAACAACCCCAGGCAGATGTGTAATCACACCACTGGAGTGTCGAGCAGATGGTGCTGAAATGTGGGGGTGCACGTGGTCTGTGAACAGGTACAGAACGAGCTGGTTCAAATTGTCGCTGGTCTAGGCAGCGTTTTAAAAGCACAACCCCAGCTTTCTCTTGGAGAAGGACAGTTATCTGTGGGGAGAGATAATCTGTACACAGCACAGGAAACAGAAGGCAGATGTTGTCATATGTTTATCATATGTTTCCACCACGGGGTCTTCCTTTGGGACAGGCTTGCAGATCCCAGGCCCCGGAGCAGGACTTGCACAGCTCCATGGACACACCGTGCTGTGTTTATCAGGGGCAGAAGAATATACAGAGCTCTTCCTCCACCTGCCCAGGTTCTCCTGGTCTGAAGAGCAAGTTAATATTCACTCACTGTGACTCAGCTATAGAGTCTGACTCATTTTCTTGCTGTTACTCATAGAAAAGGAAAGCCAAATGGCAACCAGTCTGTGCCTGTAGCCACCTGTAATTCTCCAGCTTTCTGCTGTTAATCTTTGGATGAGTTTGTCAGCACTAACATACTTATCCTGCAGAAACTTTTAATACTTCTCTCTACAGAGAAAGACTGATTAGAAAATAAAGTTTTCTACCCCTAAAGCTAAGAGGAGGTGTGCTGGATCTCCATGGCTGCTTGTGGAGTTCCTGAAATGGGATTCTTTCAAGCAGACACTTCACAGGCGTAGCAATGGACTGGGACCAGATGGAGCAACCACCAGGCAGAACTGGGAATGGCTTCAGAGCTTCTGCAGCTCCTGAGCTGACCTCTGTGGGCTGGAGGAGGTTGCTGGTGGTCTGTCTCTTAAAGGTGATCCTGCTGCCAGTGACATTGGCTTATTGGTGACCAGAAATCTGTCTCACCAACTGTCTTCCCACTGAAATAGGACTTGAGCTGTTTGGGGTTCTTTGGGCTGCCAGTCCTCAGAGGAAGGGATGGTGTCTTACTTTGTGTAAGCCTTTGTTGCACTGCCAGCTCAGGAGTCTCTGCTCCCTTCAGACCTGGCTGTTGCTCACTTGCACGTATTTTGTCTGCTCATCAGGCTGCAGGGAAACACCAGGCCCTGGTTCCTTCTCTTGCAGCATGATGGGTGGCTTACTCTGTGCTAGAGACCGCAGGAGCATGAGTCAGAGTTGGAAACCTCACCCAGGATTGGGATAGGGAGGTGGGAACCAGTGCCTGCCACCACAGCTGGGCCAAACCCAGCCTTTCCCATTTCAGCCTCATTCCATGTCAAAACCACAGTGCAGCCCTTCCTGCACTGCACAGGAGAGCACAGTGCAAAGCTCCAGGTGGGTGGGCTGTCCAGAGGACAAGGAGGTATCTTGAGTCCGGAGCAGGGCTGTGTTAAAGCTGAGGCAGTTTCCTCTTGGCTTTGGGAAGCTGAGGTTCAAGTCACAGGGCTGAGTCTTCCAAAGGGGAGCTTGGCCTTAAACCTGGCTCTGCCTCCTCAGCAGCCTGCTGCTGGGTGAGAGGCCACCCTAGGGTTCTGCCCTGTCATCCTTCTCCTTGATCCCATCTAAAGGGCTTTGATAAGAATTGTTTCACTGACTCTCAGATGAAAAGCTGGGGTTTTGGTTATTTTTCTGGTGGAAAAATATTTAATTGGAAAAATTCCTGCGTGGCCTTGGCATGCTTTCAGCTGGCACACTGCCTGCTCCTCTCTGAAAATACTGCTGATTTTGAGTGCAAACACTTCTTGTGAGCCTGGTTTCTTTGGTTATGATCCCTCACTTGGGTTTCTTCTCACCTCGAGCAGATGGTAGGAGTCGGCCTCTCGTTACGTGGCACTGAAGTGACCTCCTGGGGCTGCCTGCGTGTCCTGCTGCCCTTCATGGCCGAGCTTGGCTGAGAGAGGCTGCAGTGGTTCTGTAGCATTTAAGGAGCAGACACTGCCCTGCTGCTCCTGCCTGTCTGCTCTTAATACCCAGCACCGCCCCCAGCTCTGGCAGCCGCGCTTGCGAAAAGCTCTGCGGGCAGTGGAAGCGAGCTGGTTTCATCATGACAATGTAGTTATCCTTTTAAGGGAAAATTCCCTCTGGGAGCCAACCCTCAATTACCTCCTGCTCCAGTGCCTTCTTGCTGGAGATGGCTTGTAACACAGCTGAGTTACAGCCACAGGAACTCGGTCGAGTGCCCAACCGCTTGGAAAAAAAATAACAATTAAACTCTGTTGGCCTCCGTTGTTTGCTGAATCTAGAAATTGGGGTCAAAACCCAGTGGCTGGCTCCCCTCATCAGTGCATTTGTGCAGAACCAATCTGTGGACATTACATCTTCAAACCCAGATGCTATTCCCATGGTACTTATGGCATGTGCAAACCCCTATGTGCGTGTTCTTCCCTAGGGCAGATTGTTGCAGTATTTGGGAGCTCCAGGTAGGACAGGCCTGGTGACAATCAGCCAATGGAAGTGTCTGCAAAATGCCAGGAAACTGGGGTAAGCAGTGGCTGCATTTCAATTTGCTGTTATTCACTGTGGTGAATGGGGAGGGTCCTCCAAGGGCCCTGATTTGGAGGCTGAAAAATTCCTTCTATTCTGCTGATGTGTCTCATAGTCCACGGGAACGATGTCTAACCAGGATGGGGCTGTTGTGCAGGTTGCCCTCTGCCTCTGCCACAGGGAGCAGAACAGGAGCTGTAGAGAACAGCCTGTGATCTTTCTATTCTGTAGGAATGGTGGCCTTGGCTCCAAGCCCCCAAATTTACATTTCTTGTGTTTGGTGCTGAAAATACTTTACTTCCAAACAAGGAGCTTACCAGAAGAACATGACAATCTTGAATTCAAACTTGTCACAGGAATGGGACCCGACTCCTTACAGACTTTCTAGGGACTCCTTCTTTTGATGTCTGCAAATTTACTGGGATTGAGTGAGAAAATGGAATTTTCTCTCATTTAAAAAAAACAACCCTGTACCTGTGCATTTACTGTTGTCTTGAGCCAAAATAAATGGACCAGAGCTCATGGCCTGACTGGATCATCTGAGAATGAAACAGTGCTCCTTGGAGGATCAGAGGAGCCAGGCTGGAACTCTGTGCCATATTTTGAATTAAATGCACAGGAATCCTACTTTTTCTGCCCAGGTCAGACTGAAAGAGCTTTCACATTTTATCAGCCTTCCCAAGGATTTAAATTCTCTTCCCTTTATCTAGAGCAAGGGGGAAAAAATTAAAATTTTAAAACTACAGTGAGCAAACAGGAAAGCAATCACATGAGCCCCATCAAAATATGTAATTTCATACTTTTAAAAACTCTTTGGGTTAAATACTTAAAGAATCGTAAATTAACTAAAGTGTTGAAATCGTGTTTTGGAGCTGCAGAGCTAAACTGTCCCCTTTTGAAATGTCAACTTTTCAAAGCTATTTTTTGTGCATTTCTTTTAACCATCTCACTTTTCCACATCAGCAGCTCTGTCAGCAGCTTTGTGTTGCTGTTTTGACCTGAAAATGTTTCGCCAGAAAATTTTTCACCAGCAGTTCCCGTGAGGCCCCAATTCCACCCTTTGAGGTGGGTGCTTTTGAACCCACCTGGATGGAACAGCAGAAGGGGTGGCTGAGCTGAGAGCAGCCCTGCCATTTGAATACATAATTATTGTTTGCACTGATGACCTTTCAGAAATTCATTAATTCTTGGCAGTTGAAAACGAGCGGAATTTATTTGCCTGGCTCGGGAAATTCAACCCATGCTGTTGAAAATTCAGTGTTGCTCCAGAGAAAGAGCTGATCAGAGGCTCTGTGGTTGGGCAGGAAGGTCATCCCTGGGCTGGGGACCTGGCACTGGAGAAGGTGGGTGCAAATCTCTATCTCCTGTGATCTCCCATATGACATCTGGCCATGTTTTTTCCTTTGAGCTTCATTTCCCCTTCACCACAGTTTCTTGCAAAGCCCTACAGCACAAGAGCCGGGCAGTGCTTTGCTGTCATGGTGATGTGGTCTAAACAAACCCACAGCAATTTGCCAGTGTTTCAAAACTCACTTCTCGTCGAGGATGAAATAGCAGAGGAACTTGGCAGTTTTGTTTTGCACAGATCCTTGCCCAGTTAGTCATGCTGGCTTTGCGTATCTGCTGGGCTTTTGGAGATCTCAGCATGTTTTATAAATTTCAGTGTTAAATATCCCAGTGTAGGGTGTTGTACTAGATAACTTGTGTCTAAAACAGATGAGCATTTCTCCTGGAAGAAACAGATTTTTTTCTGTGCAAGGTAGGGTTTTCTGGAAGGAAAAAATAACTCTCAAGTTATTTGTGGAAGGGAGGGAAAAATATTAATATAGTTAAAACCCTCACCAAGCATCTGAAACTATTTAGAGACCAAGAGGGAATTAAATGTTTCAATAAAGGGTAAAGGAAAGCCAGTAACCAGCTTTCAAATATCCTTATTTCTGGATATGGCCCTGCTGTGCAGTTCTGAGGGGAAGGAGACTTTGGATCTGTTTGCATTTCATAAATGTCATATCCTTACACGAGAATGGGAGCCAGGTCTTGGCATTGCATTCCCATGTCTTGCCCTCTTCCTGTCTCTGACCTCTTCTCCTTACAGTCTCTGCTCCAGATGGCTTTTTCTTTTCTCCCAGAACATCTCCAAAATATTTTGAGTTCTTATTTATTATTTTAAATGAACAATATGGCAGATAAAACAGATCTATATAGTATTTTCATGCTATGTCTTATCCACTTATGGGCTACGAATACAAGTTCTTTAACTGTCATATTGCCCCAAAACAAGCAGGATTTGGAGGTCCATTCCCATCCCTGCTAAGGGTTAGAAAAGTCATCAAAGGACAAATTCTTAGAATTGGCTTTTTGTTTGTTTGTTTGGATTTTTTTCCTGGTTTTCAGGGCACTTCATGTGGTCATCTAATGTTCTGGTTGTCTAATGTTTCCTGGAAAATGGCACTAGTTCACCAATTAAAAATAAAAGTTTGTCAAAAAAAAGTGGAGGTAGTTCTAGCTGGGGTTCCCTGCATTTTGACTTCTTTCATTTATTTATTTTGGGTTAATAATTCTAAAATGAATTTCCAGCCTGTTAAAAATGCCCATGTTCTAAAGCAGAAACTTACCTCTCATGGGGGGGGGAGGATGTGGGAAATGTAAAAATGGGGATTGTAGATGTTGGGGATGTAGAAAATGGCTTGTGATGAGATGAGGGTGAGGAGTAAAGGATTTCTTGGCAGCAGCACAACTAAAACTTATGGAAAGTTTCTATCAACACAGAGCTGAACTTTCTAAAGATCACTTGTTCTGGCAGACAAGGGGCATGAGATGAGAAGGTGGGTAGAGATGAGAGCTGAAATCTGGAGCAGGAGAAGAGGATAAATTTGAGGAGAGCAGTCCAGGCTGCAGAGGTATGAGCACGGTCTGCAGGGGATTTCTAAGGCACATTTATCATCTCACAGCTCCTCAGTGAGAGGAAAACCAGAGTTCAAGACCTGAGTAGCCTGTGAGGTTTATCATTCCCTGAGTCTGGTTGCTGAGGCTTCTTCCAGTGTTCTTTGGAAACCCTGTGGCTGAGAAGGACCTCAGGCAGCAGTTTCATCTACCTTTCTATGTGAAAGAAGGTGAGATATATCCACCTTCCCTGCACATCTGCTCCAAAGAAATCCCAGTGATGGAGGTCCCTCCATGGATCCCGTTCTGGAATACATCCACACTGGGCCTGGAAGGCTGTTCTAGTTAGAAGTCTCCAACCTTTTTTTGCAGCAAATTAAGCCAGCTTTGTTCTTTTCCTTTACCTAGTCACTGTGATAAGCTGTCAGCAGCCATCCCTCTTGCAGTAACTTCTTAAAAATGGCATTTTGCACTATTCCAATTTTTTTTTCTACAGGTGATAAGACATGTGCTTTTATGTATCACCTTTAGTAAAGATGCACTAAGGTAGGATTCTTTCACCATATCTTCATATATTGTGTTTACAACCTCTAAACTGCCAAGCTGGGTTAGCTCAGGAAGAGGGGACTAACACTGCACAGCTGAAGGGAAGCTGGTAGGACTGGATCCCTGATATCCAGGAGGGGATGAAAATACATGGCTTAAAGACCCTCACTTTGCTCTCAGACATCAGGATTGCTGCTGAGAATGAAATTGTTAATGTTTTGTAGCATCACCTACCGGTGGTTGCCACAGGAATATTGTGGGTTGCTTAGGTGTGAGGGAAGGGCTGGGAGAACACAGTGACTAAGTTGCCTGGAATAAATTAAGCACTGGCTTCTTGAAGTGTGTAAATTTTCAAAGCACAACAAAACAGGGATCTCCGTTCTCTAAACACAGGGGGGACCTTCTGTGTCTACAGATTTTCTGACTCTTAAACTGGAAAGGGGAAATCTTGGAGAACTTCGCTGTCGATGACTCACATTTCAGATAAAACATGCGTTTTTTAATAGCAAGAATAATTAGTCATCAGTGTAGGCTAGCCAAGGCTGTAGTAAATGTTTTGGCCCCCTGGGACTGGAAGAGCTCTTTCTGCTCCTTTTCAGTTGCAAATCATTGAGTTCTGTAGGATCACTGTAAGGAATCTAGAACCTGCATTTTCTATTTCAGATTACACAAGACAGTCTCTTCAAACAACTGAGCCACAACTATCCATTGAATTAAAAGCAAATCAGGCAAATGATTGATATGCCAACACTATGAATATTTTCTTTTGCAACTTACATTGCTTCACATAGTGCTGGACACTTCCCTTCCTTACCAACATTACTTTAAGGCCAAAATAAGATGTGTTGTGTGTTTTCTTAGTGTGAGAAGACAATGCCCTTCCTCTACAGCAGACCCGTAGAAATCACCCCCATGCCTTGGAGATTCCTATGAGGAACAGCCCCCTTCCCAGCAAAGGGTTTGCTAACCACATTTTTTTACTCAAATGAACAATCTTATTATGCAATAAGATTGCACACTTGCACTCCTTTCCCTACTTCCTTGTAACTTTTGAACCTACTGACCAGTTTGTGCCCAGTTTTCATGGGAGGGAAGCAGTCACTGCTACCAGCTCCTTCTCTTCCTGCAGCTTCCTGGCATCTGAGCAGAGGAACAAGGCTCTGGTGTTGCTCACTGTCACTGCTGAGTGACCTCCAAGTTCTGTAGACATCTGAAAGTCCACATGAAGATGTTAAGGGCAGCCCAGCCAGCACTGCTGGACACTGCACTTGGTGAGGTGATGCTTCCCACTGCTTTCCAGAGGGAGATCCTGGCCTTGGCTGTGCTTTCTGGCCAGGGCAGCCAAGCTGGCAGGCAGGGATGAGTCAGGAACTGCTCTGTGTGCAGCAGCAGCTCCAGCTCTGTGCCAGCAGCAGCCCCCAGTGCTTCTCCTTCCTCCCATGTTGTGGTTAGCACAGCATCACCCCAGCCTGACCACAGCCTGTGCAACGTCCCCTCCTCCAGAGCAAAGCCTTAACGTGCTGCTCCTGGTGGCTCTTCCTTGCTTCTCTTTAGGACAAATAGCTCTGAAACAGCAGATTTTTAAAAGGAGGTTTTATTGCCAAATCTCAAAGCTCTTTACAAGCAGGAGACAAAGTGCTGCCTTTCCACGGGCTGCAGCAGCTGCTTTTCAGATCGTCATCCACACTTGCTCGCTTGCAAACTCACTTCCTTCCTGTCACAGACCTGTACCCTGGTGGCACAGCCCGAAACACACTCACACCCCAGCACTCCAGGCCCAGAGGGCTTTCAGGCACAAAAAAACCCCACCAAAACCAAACCAGGCTTAGTGCAGCCAGGAATTAGATGCAAGTTTAAATGTGAGTTTAAAGGAAGATTAAAAAAAAAGTGCATGGTGGCAGGACGTTCGCTGAAGATGGGAGTTGCTGTAGAAGACTGGATGTTTTAGGATGAAACTGCTAAACCTAATTAGAAAATATAGTTAAAACCAAGAGTCTCAGAAGCAGAGTTACTGGGTGCTACAGAGATTCCACTTAAGTTATACCTATTTACAAGACATAATACAAATCTAGTATGTTCTGTTAGTACAGCATATACAGTAATTAGCTGTAGCTTGTAAAATGATTTAACTTGCCCATTTCCTAACAGATATGGGGTATTTTTCTGTTAGGATTCCTACTGATGGGTATTCAGTAAAATGTCAGACACTTATTCATTAGAATATTCAGTATAATATAAAAATATACAGTAAATATAAGCACATCCTCTAGGTTTGGCTGTAACAGATAGGGATGTCTGGATATTTTCATCAGCACTTTGCCAGACGAGTATCCACAGTACACACTGCCACAAGAAAACACTTGTGAGAGCAAAAAGCATTTGTATATAAATTAGGGGACTGAGCTACCCCATAAGCTGTTGGCATTCTCCTGGATTTCAGTTCCAGCCTTTGATTTGTCAACCCTGGAGTTTAGGACTGGCTTCAGCTTTGGGATATGAACCTGTACCCAGAGTTTGCCCTGGTTTGTTTATATTCCTGTTAGTGTGAACTGGTTTTTTTTTTTCCCCATCTAATTTATTTCTTGTTGTAGAACTGCATCTTGCAAAAGCCTGCCTGCTCTCTGGAGCTGATGTCCCTCGACTTCCAGTGCACACCAGGTTCTGACAGCTCACATTCATACCACACAGTGTTCGGTAAACAAAAGTGCACATGCAGAAAAATACATTTAGATAGCAGATAGGCACTGAATTATTGTCTGTGTTCTTAGCCCTTGTCCTAAGTGTGTCTGGAAAGGTGAATATGACCCACGGTTCACATTGACTCTACAGCAGCAAATGACACAGATCCAGAGCTTGCTCCAGGCTGTGTGCCTGGGGGTGGGCTTAGGACATAGGAAACTTCTTTGTCTCAAATCAAAGCTTTTTGGCACCTGAGCCCTGAGTGTTTGACTATGTAGAATTTTCCACTAGATAGAATAACAAGTGAATTCCCATGTGAAATCTCTGCCTTTCTTGAGAGGGAGACAGACCACCAAAACCAAAGCTGTTTTAATCAAAAGAGGCAGAAGCATCAGTTGTAGTCACTACCTGTCTTACTGGCTCCAGGTGGTGTAAGGTAGGATGTTTGAAAGCCCAAAGCTAAGATTTCTGTGCTCAGACCTGAAGTGCTCACTGCCCAGCCTAAGAGGAGACTCAGATGAAGCTTTACAGCTGCTGTGGGGGGTGTTTGCAGCCCATTGCAGCCTTGTGGGACCTGGGAAATTAGAAGAATAAATGGGTGAACTAAGAAGGAAGTGCTGGCAAATGAGAGAAAAGAGTTTAGGTAGCGTATCACTCCTTAGAACCAGACTGGGAAGGTCAGTCTTTTCTTTGCTTTCAGAGTCTGGCTCAAGCAAAGAGCAACTCTACAGAACAGAGGAGGGGACCCAGCTCAGGTACAGGGCTCTACAGCAGTAGTGCAAAGACATGATTTTGTCACTGCTCTAATCAATAAAGACCATGGGAACTGTGCTTGCTTTCAGCAGGTGGACAGGGAAGCTGTGGGAACTGTGCTGGAACCTTCTGCAATTCCTTCCTCAGACTGTTCTGTAGCGATGAATTTTTATTTTAATGTACTTCAGCAACTGGGACCAGCCCCAAAGTTGTGTGTGCAAAATGCCTTTCCCTCCATGTCTGCCAATTCCAGAGGTCTGGGCCAAACCCTGGCTCTCAGGCTGGCCAGGACACTGCAGGTAGAGACATGTTCCATGGGAAAAGGGATCTCATCCAGACCCGCTGCCTGATGTGCCTGCTCCCATCAGTTACATCCCAAGACAACACCAAGGGAATGCACATCCCCAAAGCTTCCTAGTGACAGCTCTCCTGGGGATCTCCCACAGCCAAGTTCTCCAAATGCCTGGCTAAATGTTCCCAACAATGCTGAGGGGATTCAGAGTTACCAGATGGGTATGGTCCTCAATAATAAATGTGTTGTGCTGCTAGAAGACATCTTCACAGGCTAAGTGTAACCTCAATTTCCCTATTAATCAAAGAGGAACAATCAGTACTTGCCTGGCAATGATGCCTTGAGACTTGTGTTCACTCAGGCAGTGCTTAGCACACCTAAAACTCTGCAGGACCAGACTCAGAGCGCCTTCATACAGCTGCTCCAGATCAGGGACACTGCTTGGAGTCAGGAATTGGCCACTTTGGTTTGCCTCTGTGTGAGGTCACTTTTTAACTGTGGATGTGGTTTTGAGAGTGTCTTTGGAGAAGATTAAACCGTTTATCTTTACATTCCTAGATGTCACTGGGCCAGGTGGTCTGGGAAACCTTGCCAGCAAGTGAACAAACACTGCCTACATTTATCCTTACATGATTTAATGGGCCAACCAGATAGGTGCCAGTGTAATCTGGTATCTGCTTGACTGTAAATACAGAGAGACAGGGGCTTTTGCTAGAATAGCCTTTCTGCTCCTTTCAAAAAATCTGGCTTGGTCTGTTTACCAGTAGTTTTTAAGGCCTGATCCATTGAAAGGACTTTGGACAGAGTCCTTAAAGAGCATTCACATTTTTGAAACTGTTCACTGTCCTGTAACCTTCTGCTGTGCTAAGAGGATTAGAGCCAGACTGGTATGTACAACATGAAGAAAGAAAGATGCTATAACTGAAAGCTCAATTCTGCCCCACAAACATGGTATGTGCACAGCAAAAGACCACCTTTAAACACTGGCCTAGCAATGGTACAAATCGTAAATGGCAAATGTTTAGCTTTGATTTTGAGAAAGAAGTCTCTGCAGAGTATGTCAAGGGGCACTTCTCCTATAAAGAGTCACTAGATCCTTTTGCTTTTCTTTCTGTTTCTGTGTTGCTTCTTTTTTCAGTTCTCCAAGATCTTTAATTTCTTGCAAAACTTGTGTGGCTTGACGAAGTTGTTCTACTGCCTCATTGAGCAACGTCTCTGCCATCACTGGGGGTCCGTTCCCCTCCTGCGCCTGTTCCAACCCCTCACGTAAAACCTTCTGCAGAAGTTTTTCTGCCTTTTCCCTTTCATTAGCAACTTTCTCCTCCATTTTAGCTAAGCATTGATGGGAATCCTTCAGGAAACCTTGGCCTGCAAGTGCCCTCTGTTTATTTTTGGAGTCAGACAGCAAGTCTCCCAGAGAAGAACTGCGGAGCTTGAGACCTGAAGTGCATTCTGTAGAATCTTTCTTCTCAATAGTTGCTTTTACACTTTCGTGGTCTGTTTCTGCAGCTAAGGAAGTCTCTGTCACTTCTGCTGAAGTTTGCTGTTCCTTCTCAGCAGCTCTCCCATTTCCTTCTTCTGTTTCAGCTGCTGGGGATGTGAACTCTGCTACCTCGCTGGCTGCGATCCCATTCACCGGGGGCTTGGAGCTGCCTGACTCCAGCTCTTCCCCAGCTTCCAGATCACTATGGCTGGAGTTCACTGTGGCAAGTGTTTTCTCTGACAGAACCTTAGGAGGAACAGGAGGCTTTGCAACATCTGCAGCAGCAATCTCAGCCAGGTTGTCTTTGCTGTCATCTCCTGACGATTCCAAGCCTTCTGCCTTTTTAGGTTCAATGGTCGGTTGGTCCCAAGCTACTTTTAGCTTGTCTGACACATTCTTAGGAAGTGGAACTGGAGGTTTTGCTACAACCCTGTTGCTGACCTCAATGAGGTTCTCCTTGTTCTCCTCACTTGGTGCCTGGGATCCTTCTACACTCTTCTCTGGGCTTACAGAGTCCTCATCCTTGACATTTACATTGTCCTTTGATGTGATGCCTTCTTTAAGCTTCTTATCTGGAGGCAATGGAGGAGACAGAGGTTTTTTAAGTTCCTGGTCAGGACCATTGTTGTCTGCATCTTGATTTTCTCTTGTGCCAGTGGGTTTTATAGGTGGCATAGGTGGCTTTGGGGTTTCTTTTTGAGGTGGTTCATTGTCACTTTCGCTGATAGTGGAATCAAAGGTCGGTGGTCCGTTGTCTACTATATCCAGATCCAGTCGCAGGATACCATCGGATGTACACCTGGCAGCCTGAAACACGAGAGAGAAAGCTTTCAATATCTATCCCATCATCAGTCCTGTGCTCCACCCTTTAACTTCAAGTTAAAGTGCAAAACCCTCACAACCAGCATGGCAAGTGAGGTGTTGCTGCTTCAAGCTGAGAGAGTTGAGAAGAGAAGGCTTTGGGGAGACCTCAGGGCCCTTTCCAGCGCCTAAGGGGGGCTTCCAAGAGAGCTGGAGAGGGACTTTTCACAGGGTACGTAGTGATAGGACAAGGGGGAATGGCTTTAAGCTTATTAGGATTAGATATTAGGAAGAAATTCTTTACTATAAGGGTAGTGAGGCTCTGGCATAGGTTGCCCAGAGAGGCTGTGGCCTCCCCATCCTGGGAGGTGTTCAAGGCCAGGCTGGATGGGGCTCTGAGTAACCTGGTCTAGTGGAAGGTTCCCTCCCATGGCAGGAGAACGAGATGAACTTTAAGGTCCCTTCACACACAGACCAGCCCTTGATTCTACAACAAGCACAGAACTTATTTTACTCCTTCCTTTGAGAACAATGTCTCAAAGCCTGTTCCATCATAACCATATTCCTTGGTTTTCCTGAGGGTGCTAATGTTAAGATCTGCCATATTTTTATCCCTTGTCCTGTGGTGGCTGTATCCCTCTGCCCCCTTCATTTACAACATGTCTACCAAAGGCTCACCCACTGTCTGCTTTTGAGACTGTCATGTTTTTACTTGAACAGATAAACCAAGTTGATCTTTGGATTGCGTGGCCAGGGATACTATGGTAATCCTGTTGCCTTCTCCTTGCTTCCTCCAACCTGATGTCATCCCCATCTTACCAGGGCCAAGCCTCAGCTGGTTAAACCTCCTTCAGACCACAAGCTGTGTGCAAATTGCTCTAGTAGGGAGGTTTTCCTAAAAAGGATGGACTTAACAAAGACATTGCAGTGTGTAAGCTCAGTGCCCCAGAGGGAGAAATGCGGTGACAGTTCCTGTGTGAGGGAACCCAAAACCACACAAAGGTGAAGCTGCAGCCAGGGCCAGGCTCCTGCAGTGCAGAGAGTTTAGTTAAAGTCTCTCTTTGCATTTGCAGCCCATCAGAGAGACAGAGACAAGCTGCATCCTGGCCCTGACCCATCCTCACCTGGCCTGCTTCGACACTGAAAATCACCTTTCATCCCATTTTCTTCACGGATCTGCAGCCAGCAGTTGTGATACACATCTTTCTGCAGGCTCTGTTCCCTCCCTTTCCCCTCATTCCTGCTTCTGAATTTGTAAGCCACTTTCCCCTGATTTTGGCTGAAGGTGAGAGGTCTTACAGGTATTAACCTCAGAGATACCTTGTGACAATAGTGATCTGAGCAGAGGAGAGAGATGTCTTTAGTGCCTAGTGAGGGGCTTCCCACCTTACCTAACCCATATTAGGCAACAGAGAATCCACACACACTTCACTGTTGCTGTGACTTTTGTCATGTTTTCTTCTGCGGTTTTATGGAGGAGTGGATGAGAATCTATGATTCATTCCCATGCATTTTTCTGGAAGACACACTCTCCCTCCATTTCTATGCAAAGTAAAAAGTCTCAAAGCATCTCATTTTCTGCACAAGGGTCATCTGAGTGCTGTGCAGGCACATAAGTCAGAGTCTTGGAAGTTTGAAGAAAGAAGATTTGATTTAAAAACCTTCCTTGGTTGAGATTAATGCTCTGCTAAATTATCAATCTGTCTGTGGAAACTTTTTCATAAATCACAGGAATCAAACATTCGTAAGAACCTCTCCCATGGAAATGAACTGCAGGTTTACTTTGTGGGTTTGGTTTTATTTTTTTTAAGTGACAGATCTAGAAAATCAGTTAAGAGTAGACAGGCTAGTCCATAAAACTGCCTGGGAGAATAATGTATTGTGTTTCAGACCTCAGGAAGGGCTTGTAAGCTTGAAAGCTCATCTGCTTTCTCCAGTTAGCTTAATAAAAATACAACATCTCCCCACAGACTGTGCAGTTATTCTACCTTTAGACCACCGTGGCTACAAAACCATCACGTCTTAGAAAATAAATATAGGAGCTTCAGTCTCTTCTGATGAAAATGAAACTATAATGGCTCTCAACAGATGGTGAAGCAGCTTATGAGTTATGCAAAGCTAAATATACGGTAACTTGTCGCAGCAGATAGAGATCTATGGGAACCTGGAGCTCCGTTAGAGAGGTGCTGGCACAGTCTGTCCCAGAGAAAGTTGTTTCCCTCATCAGCTTTCTCTGGGCTGTACCTGGGGTTTTCCCTGGGGTTTTCTACCTAAGTGCAAGGAGCAGCTCCTTGTGATCCCAGCTGGTGGGGTGGCTCACTCCAGGAGGCTGCACTTACCTCCTTGAGGTGACTCCTCGTGGGTGGTCTGCGCCCGTGGGACACCTTCACCCTGTCCCGAGTTACATGGTCCAAGGAAAGGCTCTCGTCTACTTTCACCTTTACCAGGGAAACAAAAAAGCAAGAGGATCATTAATTTCTCAAGATATGTCTATACTTACTGTCACACATGAAGGGATGGGGGTGAATATTTCACCACTAGTCTCTGTCTCGGAGCTCAGTTACAGCCTGCCTGCAAAGCCCTGCATGTACATGATGGATATTTAAGGTCTCAGAGGTTTGCATGGCTAAGCTCTCCTCCACCTAAGGAGCAGGGAAGAAAGGACACAAGGAGCTTTGTTGTCCTTGCTGCACCCCGTGCTTGGACTGGGTCCTGCATGTGGCAGAGCACAGCACCAAAACTGCTGTTGCCATCTTAGAGGTGAAAGCTCATTAATAACCATGACCTGACGGTGAACTGTATCAGCAGTGCTTTGTTACAGCCCTTCCCTTCCACAGCTCTAATGACTGCAGGATGCTGAGGAGAAGGTGTGAGCAGTGACCTGGATTAATTGCAACTCCAGCTGAATTAAGAAATTTATGTCCTGGAATCAGATGAGAAATCCACTGCCTCACACACATAGGGAGGGAGGTCCCAGCACCCTGACAGGTATTTCTCTGTGACCACCCACCCACCCATACTGTGATGGGTGAGGGCTGGAATCCTCTCCATGCAGGGGGACTCCAGTGACTGGGGATGGTGAAACATCTGCATGTTCTTGGTACCACAAGTTTGTACAATAGGAAAGCTGGCAAGGGTGAAATAGGAATTTAAAGGGAAAAATGGGTTCCAACCTCTGGCTGATATGGCAGAGTGGTTTTACAGCTCTTTAAGTGCAGAACTGCTAATCCAAGCCATCTGAGGGCTTGACACATTAGCCTGTGCCTGGACTGTGTGGAAACACTTTAAATCTGAGGTTTGATCCTTACTGGAATGAATGATTATTAGAGGCTGGCTCCCTCTGTAAGGAGGATAACCCCAGGTCACCAGGCAGGGAGGGGACCTGAGATCCCACCTTGCTGTGCTGCTGAGGGGTGTGCAGAGTTCACTGCCACCTGTACCCACCTGCTTTTGCCCTCTGCTGAACAAAAGCAAAGCCCAAGCTCTCAGAGTTCACACCTCTAGCACTGTATGTACAGCACTTAACCCTTTCCTCAAAACTTTTACTCGTTGCTTTGGTTTCCTTTGCTAAACAGATGTTGCTGATCACTTTGCCCCTCCTTACCCTGCTCGTTTTATTCTTGTGTCATTCCCATGGTTTTGGTTTTGTGCACTTCCTTTCAGTTACTGAAACAACTGCAGAAGAGATGCTGACCCTTTGGTTTAGCTCAGAGCTGATTCACAAGCTAACAGGGAGCAGGGCAAGGTTGAACAGGCTCTAGGATGTGCAATCTTCATCCTTCCCTCTGTGCAGAATGATGGGAGGACAATTAAGGAGTGCAGGTGTGAGACAGGCAGGTTTGGCTGGGGCCATGGAGTAACTTTCCACCAGACTTGTCTCCAGACTGCAGGCAGAATAGCTGGTGGACTGAGTCACTTCAGATTTTTCCAGTCTTGAAGACTGGGCTATGTCCTAACCAAATACCTCCATTTGCAGGCTGCCTGGGGCTGAGGATCATGGCAGCGTTGAGAAGATGTGTCTCTCCAGGCTGCATCCCAGCTCTACACAACTCAGCACTGCAGCTGCTTCTCTGCCCCAGCTGCTTTCACTGGGAGAGGGAAACTCCCATGAATTCTCTGATCCCAAGCCCACTGAAGCCACCAAATCACCTTCCACCAACTTTAGTGAGATCTTGTGTCCCATGGGCCTCTTGATGCCAGCTCTTAGCAGCACAGTCCATCCCTCTGACACACCATCCACTCATCCAGCTGCTCCTGCCTCCCTGCATCTAACCCTGTCAGGACAGAGGGAAAGGCAGCAAAATGTAGGACGGTACAAATGGCTCTTTACATGTCCTGCCTCCTTGAGCTGGGAGCTGAAGAGGCTAAAAGCTCCCAGCCTGAAGGGAAGGAACTTGCCTTGCTTTGCATACTGTCTTTCTCTTCCCTTGGACCATGGCTAGAATGCAGGAAGGACAGGGAGAACGAGGGTTCAGGCAAGTTCTGCTTTTAGCTAAAGGAGCTGTGGATGATAACTGACACAGAAACACAGGAGTTTGAAAACTATTTCTCTTACCTCATCAAATATTTTGTTTTTGCCTCTGTTGATCCCCTCATTAAGAGCTTTTATCCATGATTCCTTTTCTTCCAAAGTTGGAGCTTGAAATTTGATATCATGAACCTGCAAGAGCAGAGAGATAATTTTTGCCTGAGCATTCCTTGTCAGGACCAGAGGTAGCTCTGAATCACTTCAGTTTCTATATAACTTCCAGTTCCAGCCTGTGTTTAAACTACAGATTCCTTTGTGCTTTGGCATAGCTCCCATGAACAGGATTCTGTTATGTGGAACAGCCTGTTGCTGTAGTTTTATTTAGGTAACTAGTAACTAAAGTAGTAAGAAAGTAAATTTCTTCCTTCTTCAAAACTTGGAATAGCTCTTAGAGCAGCAGTGAGTGGTGCAGCAAATGGTTACACTGTGCACAGAGTCAGACTGAAAGTCCAAGTCATCTTGGGCTGGTTCAGATGGAATAAAATACTTTATCTCCCACTTCCCCCAGACTGCAAGGAACAGAAAGAAAGGCTGCATGCAGTGGGCTCTGATTGCTTCCCTGTTCCTGTGGCTCTGCAGAACAGAACTGATACAGGAATCCAGGGCACTGACCTTGGCTGCACTGACCCTGAGCAAGGACACCATGAGGCACGAGTGCAATGTAAGTGAAAAAATTCACTGTATCTTCTTCTGTTTGCAAATGAAATCCAGCAGTGAACGCGACACAAATGAGCTCTCTGGGAGCTGAAGAGCTGTCCTAGGGAGAAGGGAAGAGCTGGCCATCCAAGAGGGAGCTGGCAAGAAGCATGGGTCACAAATAAGGAGGGAGAATGGATGATTGCATGGCCTGTCCTCCAGCCAGCCAGCTCTTCCCTTCCTCCAGGGCAGCCCCATGGCTTTGCAGCCCCATGGCTTTGCTCAATCTCTTCTTGACCACAGCAGGGGCAATAGGTAGGGTGTTATTTACTTCACTGCTGTTTTCTCTGAGCACCTCACCAGTATTGTGTAGCTTTGCCCCAGAGTACACTTCAGGTGAGGGAAATATCATCTTCACATTACAGGTGGCTCCATGGCAGACCAGCTGGAATGCAAACAGCTCCATGTGGTGCCCTAATCCACACTGCACAGGCACACAGGAATTACTGCCATGCTAAAGAACATCAGCAACGTTGCAAAATGAAGCCCTTAAAAATGAGACACTCCCAGTGTTTCTGGGACTGTAGGGATTGTCAGCCTGCTGTGTGTGTTCCTCCCAGCACCGTCCCTAACGACAGGATGGCACTTCTTCCTCAGTTATCCCATTGTGTGTTTTATCCTCGTGGGTCAATATGTCTTATTGATTGCACTCTGTTCCAGCCCTGCCCTGAGAACAGAATTACTGATTCCCCCGTCAGTCTTTTTACTTTCCTGCTTATCACTAAAACATCTGGGGGCTTCACAAGCTCCTTTTCAGAGCAACTGAAATTATCCACCTCTTACAGGTGTGGAAGTGAGATACGGAGAGGCTCATTCAAAACATAGTGGTGGGGTCTTGTTTGGAATAGTTTTTGTACAGGTTTTTAACATCCAGTAGGCATTTCTAACCTTCCCACTGTCTTCTGCAGCAGTTGTAGTCTCAGCCTCTTTGTCAATGAGGCTCCACATTCTGAAGTCATGGCAGTGTCTATATAAAACAGGGACTATATTAAATGAGGGGGGCAAAGCTAATGGTGACTGACAGTCGAAGGCTCTTAGCAGCTCCCTGTTCATGGCACAACAAAGCACCAACTGTTCTGGGTCTCAGCAACTTCTGAAGGGACCATCAGAAATTCTGCAGAACTAAAGCCTGATCTCCTTACACCCACTCCTGCTGTTAGAAACCAACTGTTCTTCCTTATGTATTTATTCCTCGTGTCAATGCCATGGATTTACATCTGCACAGCCACAAAGTGCCAGACCCTCACAACCACGACAAGCAGGGAGTTAGGGAGCAATTTGAGGAAAGATTATTTATTTGATCAGTTTGCACAGAAGGTAACAGGATCACATCCCTTCCTGAGAGTTCAGAGGAGAGGATAGGGCCTGACCCACAGCCCTCTGGAAAAAGAGCCCTTTGTCTGGGGTGCAGAAGGGCCACTCTAACCAGGGAACTTACGGGAAGGCAAAGCTCCAAAACGGAGCGACGGCCAGATTTTGTTTTAGTCTGAGCTGGCCTGGTTTTGTGTGTGCTTAAAAACTTTTTTTGTTTGGAAACGATTTTGCCCCAAAGCTTTGTGATTATAAAAGCTTATGAGAAAGCTCTACTTGTGAGCAGCTGAGCTGCTGCACTGCCTGGCAAAGACCTGGCAGCCTGCACCAGGGTTTACAAATCTCCGTACATGTTGTTCAAGGGAAGGATTCCTGCCTCTCTTCAAGCTTCCTCTTCCAATGCCACTTTCTGTGCCTCATTCCAAATAAAGCCTCCCAGGCTGTGACTAAGGGCTGGTGTCAGCAACTCTGTGGCAGGGCAGAGAGAACCTCGGGAGGGGGTGGCTCATCGTTAATGAGAAGCTGAGATGTCCCTCTGGCATGCAACCCTTTGCCATCAAATGCAAATCCAGTGCATAGTGAGACAAGGCAGGAAGGAGCTGGAGTAGCTGGTCTCAGTCCTGCCTGTAACTGGGGCTTTCTGCACTACTCTGAGACCCTCAGGTTCTTTACAAACAAGGAATAAATGAATTTATCTTGTCTGTATTTTTCTCATTTGAATATTTACAAATATCAGCAGATGCACCTGAAGATGAATATTTCCCACAAAATGTTAAGCAGGGTCTGTTCTCCAGCAGGAATTCAAGGCAGAGAATCAGTGACACCAATATAAGAGGGCAGCGGGCAGGGTAACACATTTACACTCCTTCTTGCTAAGCCAGCTGAGACTGAGTCATGCCATAAACAACAGGCTGGTGTGCCAGGAAAAGCTGTCCTGGCCCAAACCTAGTGACCATTGTCAGCCCTGAATGCAGGCAACGCAATTTACTGTCAGTAACTCAGAGCACAGCACGGCCAGTCAGCTCCTGCTGAATCACTGCCGAGTTGTCATGAAACAAGAGCTCCCACCCGGATCACTGTCCGTGACGGCAGCGGGCACAGGCAACCCGACTGCTCCTTGTCTTCCCCGAGACATCAGTCTCCTCAAGCACTGACAGTCTGATGGCTGTGCTGAGCCTGCTTTCCAGGAAAGAGAAGTGTTCCCGGGGTCAGGCTGTTGTACTTGCACTGAATGATTTAACAGACGAGCTCTGGAGAACTGTGTAGCTGCAGTTTAAGACCTTTACCAGCTCTTTGCTGAGCAGTTCTGCTGATCTGCAGCAGAGGTGGGCGACAGAAACCTGTGCTTGCTCCTCACCTGTTTCAGTGCAAAGCCTGGTGTTGGGGCAGGGCTAAGCTGGACTGTGAACTGCTTGTGAACTGCTGTGGGGATGTTGACTGCTGACTTTTGTTACAGGGTGGTCACCTCCAGCAAAGCTGACCAGAGCTGGGTCAGTAATGACTTAAACCACCAAGAGTGCAGCAGAGTCTCTCTCCCAAATGCGAGGTCATTTCCTGCCTTCTTCTACATGAATTCATCTGGTCAGATCATGGAGGGAAAAGTGGAAGCCAAGGGACTCCCTGTCTGTGGCAGGGGAGTTGGAACTAAGTGATCTTTAAGTTCCCTTCCAACCCAAACCATTCCAGGATTCTGTGAGATGATTGTCAGAGTATTCTGGTGTTTTTCTGCAGCTGAACTAAGAGCTACCTCATCCCTGGGAATAACACAGCACCTCTGCCAGACTGGCAGACCCCAGGAGCAGACTCCTCCATGCCTCACTGCATTCTGCTGCAGCTTCCAGGCTGGGCCCCCGGTGAAGGCGGTTCCAGGTACCCGACAAAGGGAAAAAGTAAGCAATGGAAGTTTGCACCCCTGACTGCAGGTGCCTGGCCATGCTAGGGAGGAGCTGCAAGGCTTGCTGGTGGACTCTTTCCTTTACTATCACCTTCTTCCCCATGTTAAGACTTCCCTGCAGCTGAAGGCTTCCAGACCCACTGAATACCAGACTTGTGCCAATCTCTTGTGCCAGTCTCCAGGTGCTTTACACCAGGCATTATTTATACTGCTTTTTTCATGGTGAGTATATTTTAAAGTCCCCAGGCCAAGGCTGGTGCCCTTTCTTAGAAGGCCAGCTCTCTGCATCCAACAGTTTTCATTTAATGGCTGGGGGTGGAATGGAGCATTTGAGATTTCTAAGCAGAACAGGGCTCTTGCACACTGCCAGCTTCCCTCCCTGAAGAATCGAAGCTCAGGGGGCAGTGCTTTCTTTCAGTTCCATACCAGTGCAGGTGTGTGACATGCTCATATTGTCACAGCTTGACAACAATGTCACCCCTGTGAACAGGGCAAGCAGAATTTGGGATACATCCATCAAAGGCCGGTGTTTAGCAGGACAGTTTATTTATTCCGGTGAAACTTTAGCTGCCGAGTAGTTTTAACTGACATTCATCTCTGCTCTTCAAGAATATCCCATCCAAGATTTAAACTGGGCTCCCTGTATTCAAGAAGGAAACTCCTACTGAGCACAGAAACAGAAATGGCCTTTCCTAGCTTGTTCCTAAGTCCCAAAAACTCACTGGATTTCTACATTCCTCAGCATTATACTCAGGAGAGGGAGCAAAAAAAAAAAACAACAAAGCAAACCAAAAAAACCCTAGCAAGATGTGGCAGGGCTTGGCAGGCTGGCTCACAGGGTGATTTTAAACTGTGGATGGCAGCAAGCCTCCCAAATGGAAAATGTTTAGCTGATATATATCGCCACAGCTGCGATTTCAAAACAGAAGAAGGACAGTTGTGTACGTTGGCCTCCTAATTGAAGCCTGTGCTAACATCTGCCAAAGTATGTTGTGTGTCAACACCCTCACCAGATTCCCAGCCAAAAGGAGGGTGGGAGGGGAGCTACAAACAGGGAACTTTTCATTTATAAAAGCCCTTCCTTTCACCAAAAGAGCCTTATAAAAAGTAGCCTCTATCTAGGTCTCCATTGAATCAGTGGCATGAAAAACAGGGGAGCTGTAAACTTGCCAGCATGCCAAAGGGATGAAGTTACCCTTTCGGGCACAATTTGGGCATATTTTTCCCATAGCAAGAAATAAAAGGTTTAGGAACAGTCTCACACCCTGTGTTGGAGCAGTACAGAGACATATGTAGCTATTACACACTTTTGTCTCAGTAACATTCTTGCAGATAATACTAATTCCTACCATGATGCTCATCTCTGATCACACAGGGTTTTATTGGCCTCCCCAAGAATAGGTGTGCACTTGGAATTACAGAATCCTAGAATGATTTGGGTTGGAAGGGACCTTAAAGACATCTGGTTCCAGCCATTCTTCCATAGGCAAGGATACCTTCCACCAGCCCTGTCCAACCTGGCCTTGGACACTTCCAGGGATGGGGCAGCCACAGCTTCCCTGGACAACCTGTGCCAGGGCCTCACCACCCTCACAGGGAAGAATTTTTCCTTAATGTTCTCTGGGCTCTGGTTCAGCACCGGAGCTCACTAGCCCAGGGTGTGGATTTCCAACCCTCCATCACTTTGGTGCTTAATATCACTTCTCTCCCTGATACAGACTGTGACTACTTGCAAAACAAACATCGTTCACCTTCTCTCTCCACCCCCACCCTGGTTCATGGGAGTGTTTTGGGGCAGGACAGTCCTTGTTCTGTTGTTTTGAATGAAGCTGAGCACAATGATGCCCTGAACTCAGCTGGGGTCTTATTATACCAATAAACACTAAGTGACTGGAGTGAAAGAATAAGCAACAATGACAACTAAGGACTAAACAATCTCCATTTATTTAAACAAAACGGAGATGGGGGAATGCAGCAAGTTGGTATTTTTGCCTGCTCATGTTCTTATGGAAATGAATGTGTTTTGTCCCTCACAACCTCTCGGATTTGCAGGGGGAGACTTAGTGAGATTCTTAGGCCAATAAAATCACAGCGAAATTAGAAATAAGTCAAAAGTGTGATGCCCCAAAGCAGCAGTGAAGCCCATAACAATGCTGAAAGGGATAACATGTAAGTAGGAGCTAAGGAGAACTTCCAAAGATGTGTAGTGATGATGAACCTGGATAGGAAGTAAGGCAGGGTGTCCTTGCATACAGCCAGTGCTCATGTGGATGTACAGTCTCTTTGCAAACCAGCCTTGGTTTTAGGTTCTGGATGTAACCAGATGCTGTGCAGGAAGCTAAAGAGGTGGAGTTTCATGAATTCTGCAAAATAAATCTTTTCTCCTAGGAACTGTTTGGCTGCAGGTAACTTTGCACTGGAGTTTCTCAGATCAACAGTTCCAACTGCAGGAACTGTCTCACTACATGAATTGGGATTATTGATTTCACTGGAAATTGGGCAAAGCTGCAGCACCTACAGCTGGGACAGGAACACATCCTCACCCAGAGCACATGGGAGAACCACAGGGAAGGGTCATTCTCCACTGCACAGGAAGTGCTGGAAGAAAGAAAGTGACAAGGCAGGAAAAATACCAAGAGGAAAAAGTTGAGCCACGGCAAGACCCCTTTCCCCATGACAGGAAGAAAGTCTGCATGTCCGTGTTGTTCCTCCTTACACACTCCCAGCTGCCAAGGACCTAAATCTCAGAGCCTTTCATCTGCTCTGGGCACAGCTGCCTGGGAACTCATTTTGGAGTTAGCAGACTGGAGGGTGATGAGAAAGGCAATCCTACCTTCTTACCCGGGGAGCGGATTAAAATGAAACGGTTTTTCCTTTTTAGTAGCGCACGCAGCTCCTGGCACTTGTCATAACTCTCCAGTTCCACTGTTTCTATGCACTTCTGTTCATCCTGCAGAGAGGGAATGAAACATTATTATGAATAAGAGACACTGAAATCAATCATATACCATCAAACTCTGCATGTCTTCCCCTTGCATCTGTCTGAAAGCTCTTCTGCCTTAAAAATAACCCACATGCAGACAGCAAGCCCCATAAATCAGGCTGGCACCTCACTAAGAAAACACCCTGGTCTTTAAGCTACAGTCCTAGTGGTCCACAGTGGCTGAGCAAATAACAGGTTATGGACAGTAACAGCAGCTTCAGCCATAGCTGTTGGCCTCATCCAGGGATCTGCAGCCAGAAGTGACACTACTTCCTCCCAACAATGAAAGGAGGAGATGTGATCCTGCTTCTTCACAGGGAAGATGGCACAAGCATCACGATGGTCCAAGCAGCCTCCCAGGAAGCCCGAGGCAGAGCAGGGATGAGAGGGGAGCCTGGCTGCCACGCTGAGCTGGGGTGGCTGCTCCTCACATCAAAGAGATCAGTGGGAGCCACGTGCGACGGACAGAGTCCTCTCACAGCCACGCTCCGAGCTGTCAAAACGCTTAGGATTGGAAATACGGTCCCATACAGCCAGCAGAACTGTCTGGGCCAGTGTCTCAGCTGGGAATATTTATCTCTGGAGTATCTCCACTGATGACTGCTGGCCACGATCTTGGCTCATTTTTCCCAGTAACATAACTAAGATTCCACACGTGGTGCGTGGCTCGGTTCAGCTGCAGAGCACCATCCCTAATAGGAATCGCAGCGTAACGCTGGGCAGATAATATTCTTCATGTCTCAGTAGCCCAGCAGAGACCAGAGCTCCCTTTAGCTAAGCACAAATGAGCAGTGAGAATCTCAGAGCAGCTCTTGCTTGTGAAATGCTACAGTCAGCATGGCCCATGAACCTCTCCAGTACCATCCCAAATTAAAACCACTGGCCATAACCAGCCCCAGCTCAGGCTGTGCTCCCAAGGCAGCTCCTTGTACCCGTATGAGTTTGTATTTAGCAATTCCTGTAGCGGAGAGGGGGTGTGGGATGAGGAAACATGTCATAGCCAGGAAGCTGCTGCGTGGCTGGAGGCAGGGAATGGAGAGTTCAGAGGGAAGTGGGCTGCGGGGAATTTCCTCCCTTTACCACTTGACATTTAAGTTGCTGTGCAGAGCCCAGGCTGTGTTTCAGTTTTCTTAACCCTCCTACCTGGGGATGGGGGCCCAGCAGAGCCGATGCCGACACACAGAGCAAGGTCTGAGCCACCGAGGGATGTCTGGATCTAATTTAGGTTTATTATTTTAATGACATTACTGTTTATGTCATTTAACACTGAGTAGGTGAATGTGAACTGGGAAAATGCATACTAGGAGGAGGAGATTAATCCTGCCCAAACCTAAAACCCAGCCGATAAAATCCTGCTGACGCTACCGAGCCCTTTGAAGGCTCCTGCTGCAATCCTGGTATCGCAGTGTCACTGCAGAAGGACAGGGATGGAAATAATAACCCCTCAGCGGCCCACAAATGACAGAGAAGGGTGAGGTCAGGAATACATGCCTCGGGGATGGGTGATCTCATCCTGGCCTTGGGTGGATGACCGCCCACGTTCCAGCCCTGCCGCGCGGGCCGGTGCAGTTCCAGCTCCTTCGCCGGGCTCAGGATGTGGAGGGCTTGGCAGCGCTCCGACCAGAGAGCAGCACCACGGCTCCTGCCCACCCTCCCTGCTCTCAAGAGCAGCTCTGTCCCCAGCAGAGCCCAGTGGCTCCCTGTCACCCTCCCTGTCCACGCCATCCTTCCTGCCTCTTGGACGAGAGCTTTTCCTCCGATCCCGTGCGAGCCGTCCTCCGCTTCCTAAGGACTGTGGAGCACCGAGCTGGGGAACAAGGAGGACTTGGCAGGGTGGAGAGCTGTGGTTTCACTGTGAAATTGCCTCTTGCCTTCCAGCTGCCCCTCTCCTCCCTGGGGAGGCCTTGGGGACTGTGGCCTGGCCAGGGAACAAGGGCAGAGAGGACGGGGACATGCAGGACCCTGTCTCCCAGGGACACTGGCTTGAGTGTGCAAGCTATGGCTCCTTCCTCTCAGGGACCTGAACTTCTCCAGTGAGTTATCCTCTTCAGGAAGGGTGGGGAAGAAAGCAGACAGAGAAATATAAAAGCCCCATGTCTGAGGCAAAGCATCTGAGTTCAGGGAGCACCAGAATGGGGCTTTTGTCTCTGTTTTACCATTGGCAAGCAGCCATCCCCTCTCTGTGAGCCTACCTGGGTCACAAAGAAATCCTTTATGTCTGTCCTGCACCACTAAGATGAAGAATGAAGAATGAAATACCCAACCCTGTCACAGGTCTCGGGGTCCCTTCAACCTCCTGGGATGTGCAGGACACTCAGCATCACACAGAGACAAGGTCACTTCCAGAGCCCTGAGACAAGGTCACTTCCAGAGCCCTGAGACAAGGTCACTTCCAGAGCCCTGCCCCAACACACAGGTGTCAGACACAGGTTCTGGACAAGCTCAGTCCTGGTGCAGGAACCCCTACATTCCTGATTTAATGCAGAAAGACTATTCCATTAGCTATTCATGGAGCAGATCCTGTGACTTAAACATGTCTGTGTCTGTTGGCTTGGCCCTTAAGAAGAAAATTACTGAACACCTGGACATATTAATGCATGTGCTTAACCAAAGAATCACACTTGGCAAAGCTCCTTCACGGAAAGTTGATAAAAAGGGCAGAAAAAGACTCCCTGAAATTTTTATTTACATGAAGGCATAATTCTCAGCAAAGACCTCCTCACTGACACACACTCATGGGCTGGGACCCTCCATTCAGTGTAAAATGTCTAGATCTGAAATAATAATTTATTTCTCTACCTGAGGCTCTCAGAGTGTTTTAATAAATCACTTTTGGGTATACTTTGCTATCGCTTTACCAGGGGCAAAATACAGATGGTAACTGCCTGACTGTTGAACACCAAGTGGATCCTTTGACCTCTAAAAGGCTTTGTCTAGTAGGATTTTTCCCTGTCAGATAATACACTTACAAAAAACCCCTAATACAGCAAGAAAACAACTCCAAGCACTAGCTGCACTGTTTGGGGAAAAAAAACAAACCCAAGACTGATGCTTTCTAATCCATGGAGTGATGATATTGATCTGTTTAGTCTCTCTGCATAGCATTGCCTGCTCTTCAGATGCTCTGTAGGTTTTTTTATTCTGGCAAAAAATATGTAGAGACAAGAAGACATGAAATCCCATTAGAAAATAACCTGCTTGGTGCTGTATGGACCTGCACAGTAGTTTCTCAGGATCCCAATGTTTGTACCAGTGCCTCCTTTCCTGAGATTTGGATATGTAATTATTATACAAATGTCTTGCTTAAGTGAGTCTTCATTTAGGTGAGGGTACAGATGTAGGGTGCTGTAGATGGAGATAACAAGAAATCCATTTCCCTTCATTTCCCACGCGCTGAAAGAAACCTGAAGCCGGGTGGGATGACTTTCACCCCATCTGCTCCAGGGAACACAATAACCATTGGCCATTTGCCTTCAGGAGCCAGCCCTGCTTTAAACCAAACCCAAATTTTGACTAGCAGATGCAACATGGGGAACACACTCCCAGGGCAGGTGAGGAGCTCATTCCAGGAGATTGCTATTGATGGTGATAAATACAGTATTTATGTGCTGCTCAGACTGTACTTTCCGGTGACACGGTACAACATTCCTGACTGTATCTTGTGTTGCCTGTCCCCTCTGCTCTTGTTTTGCACCTAAACCTCAGCTAAAAGTGCAGCCAGTCTCATGCAACTGCACCAACAGGGTGGCCTGCACAGGCCACAACTGCTAAAGGCAACATCAGCACGTCTTGGTGAAGGGCTGGACACGGGAGGGGCTGATAAAAGCACAGTGAGTCCAAGGCACTAAACAGTTCCTGGAAATCTGATGGGCTCAGACCAGCTGAAATAGCCTCTAAACCTGCCTGCCCACATGGAAGCTGACCTCCCTCCCATTTAACCCATCTAGGTCTAATTTAGGATTCATATGGAAATACTCCTGTATTTCTGTTGCCTGAGGTTTTATCTCTTCTCTTCTTCCAGGGCTCCACCCGAGGAAGCACCGAACAACCACATTTTAAAATGTTTCAGCCTGAGGATGGTCTGGGATGCTGTGTCCTTCTCCAGGGTCACACAAAGCAGGTATTTGGAGAAGATCCAGGGGGGGAAATGGCACCTTGAGCTCCAGAAATACAAACCACCACAGCACACTGCACCGCAGACTCTCCTTACACACTGGCCCTTCTCATCTCAAAAACTTTGTTCCCCACTTGTAAGATGGAGACAACCACACTGCCCTGACTCATGATAAAGGAAGATAAATACAGTAATAAACATGAACTGCCTCAATTCTGTGGCAACAAGACCCCTCCTGAGTGCAGAAAATTGCCATTTCCTCTGGTTCCCCTGTAGTAAGTCTGCACAATCACATGCTATCCTATTGTGCTACCAGATAATTTTGCAGCAATTTCCTCTCCCAAGACATCTGACTTCACTGTAAGCCAGTTTAATAGCCTATAGATATTAACATGATCCCTTATTTACAATAATGGGACCTTGCAGCTACTGTAGCTTACAGATGCAATTTATTACAGGATGTTACCACAATCCGCAGGCTACCAGAAAACATTATGCCTGGTTGTTACAAATGCCATTTTCCTTGTTGAGATAATAAAATAACCCTTTGAATAATTGGGATTTTTCCTTCTTCTGATTGTCTGTGAAAATTAATCTTACTTTAAAAGCCTCCTTTTCCCTTGTGGTAATGAGAGCCCCCATGTATCTTGTTTTTAAAGGCATGCCCTTTACAAAAAAACCCTACGTCATGTTCACAGATTTTGAATCTGCAAGTTCCTGAAGCTTCAGCTGGAGTCAACAAGTGTCCAGAACACCGGGAAATGGTCTGCAGAGAGTCAACAGTTTGCAAGACCAGGCTGCATCCCTCTGTGTATGAGAACCCCCCTCTGCTTTTCCTGCCTTTTGAGCTGCTCATCACCTGACATCGACTTCTCCTGTCATTATTCTTGCACTCTCCGTGACATTTCATAGCTAAGAACAAACGCCTGCAGAAAGCTTTGGGATTTGGGAAGAGCAGGAGGGTTCAGCACAAGGAAGGAGGTAATACCCTTTCACCTAATCTGTTTATAACAAAATCTTCTTTATTGGGCAACGGTATGTTTTTAAAAAAAGAGAACCAAACTCACTGTTGGTCCTGTTGTTCCTGAAATCATTGCAGCAATTCAGCTGCTGAGACATTTCCCCATTCTGCTTCCCTCGACATGATGCACTACATGATTTTGCTTTCATATCATCCTGATGCCTACACATGACCCAGACCCCCTTGGGCACGTGGTCCTTGTGCAGACCATGCTCCCCCATCCTGCTGCACACACAGACTTCGAGCCACCACATACCAGCAGGGCTCAGACTTGTTCACCCCTCACCTCAAACCTCTCTTGGTTGAAGCTTGTGCTCTGCACTGGAATTTCTGATTTAAGGGGCAAACTCTGCTCTTGCAGAAGCTGCTTCCAGCCCAGGAACCGAGGGCCTGACTCAGGAAAGAGCCACCTCTGCAGCCTGGCAGGACCAGCCCTGCACTTTTCATTCTTCTTGCCTGAAAACGCAGCACAGATTTCACTTGGCTCTTATTTCTCATTTGTCTGGAAACAGCTCTAATCGCAGCCATGAACTCAAGGCATGCAGTTTATCTGGGGAAGTCCAGGACAAGGCTCCCAGGGGTCCTTCTCTCAGAACTGGCTCAAGTAAAGGGAAAAGATGAGCCAAATCCAGACTGTGTCCCTGCTTAAAGAGGACAGCAAACACAAAAATCTCACCCTGCATCCGTCAGTGGCTAAAGGAAACCCTGAAGAGTCTGGTTAGCAACAATTTGAGCTGCTTGAGGGGTGCCAAACAGCTGCAGGGTTGCCTGCCATCCCCTCAAGCAGCAGGTGGGAAGTCAGCCTGCTACAATCCACTTTTATCCTTCAAAAGCCAAAACCACATTGCACATATCCTGCTTCCGCCCGAAGCTTTACTCCGTTCACCTTCTCACAGGATGTCCTGCCCCCCTCTTTTTTTTTTTTTCCTTTGGCAATGGCACTGTCAAAATATTTACTGGCTAAAATATTTATGATATATAATATACTCAAAAACACAGCTGCTGTCTCTTCTTTACAGTGTTTACCCTTCCTGGAGTAAACTGGAGAAGCTCTTTTGAAAGGAATGGGCTGCAGGGAAGAGTGAAAAACACAGGGACATACATGTGTCCCCAAGGGTCTGATCCTGCCCCTCACTGAAGGCTGTTAGCTGTGACCATACCTCGTCCTCATAGACCATGAGCTGTGTTTTCCGTAGCTGGATGTAACGATCCTTCCACAATCCCAGGAGACCCCCACTGCTTTTCTTAATCCAGCCATACTTCTCTGCAGTTGGAGCAGACTTTGGTTTCTCTGACACCTCCTCCTTTGTATCCTGCAAGGAGAGAAGGGAGAAGGAATTATATTCAAAGCACTTTCCATGATGAGAAAGCCTTCCCAGAGAAGATCTCAGCACCCACCAAACGTGGTCCCTTCCCACCACATTACAAGGGAAAAGACTGGCATCTTCCAGAGGAAAACTCAATCAGCTCCCACAGGACTGGGGAGTGGGCACAGACCCCAGCCACCCCTGGGGACACTGTTGAGATGGCAGCAAATACACCCTGGACTCCCTTCTCTGTGCAGGTACTCCCTGCTTACTTGTGCACCTGGAAAACCAGTACCCTCCTCCCCTCTCTGCTCCTCCAGCTCTCTGATGAAGCCCAGCAGCGTGGATCCTGCTGGCATCAGTAGCAACACTCATATTTTAGCTCAAGGCTACTTCTGCAAGCTTCTCCTCTGGGTCTACATTTGGTCATCGTGCCCAAAACAACTCCCATGGGCAAATCCCACGAGGGCCAGGACTTCATCCCATCTGCACTGAAATGTTCCCAGCAGGCTCCTGCGTGGGAAGGACTGGCAGAAAAGGCAGCACCAAGAGTGGGGGTGGTTTTTTTGTCCTCCCTTTAGCTCCTTGCTGTTTGTCACAGCTTGCTCTCGCCTGCCTGCAGCAGCACGGAGAGCTCCAGTGTCCTGCACTGGGATGCTGCTGCCTCTCCAGGCCCGGTAAAAAGCAGGAGATGCAGAACTTCCCTGCATTGAAGACACCATCAGAAAAATCCAATGTCAATATTCTCATCAAACAGAGATGGAAACCTGAGACAGGGAGCAGGTGCAGTTGGGCTTATTAGCTGATGCCTTCACCAGCAGACTAGTTAAAGATGAGAGCTTTCCTCCTCTCCAGTGTGCTGAAAGAGCCTTTGCAGAGGCAGAATCCCCATATCCCCTCCCTTAGAGCCCACTGATTCTCCCAACATCCCATGGACCTCTCAATAAGCCTCTTTCCCTGGAGCAAGGTGAGGGGAATCCCTCTCTGAACCAAACCCCCTTATACAAACACCTTGCCAACCTTGTGACTTGTCAGGAGAGGCCAAGCCCAAATCCTCCAGCCTCCTGCCAGGAACCCCACTGTCCCCCAGACTCTGTTTCCTCCATGTCTTCATGTCTAATAGCAGCAATCCTGCTGCAGAAAGCCAGCACACAAAAAGAGGATGAGTGACAAAGGAGAGCCCCAGACACATCAAAATGGCCCTCACTGCACAAGCTGGACTGGCTGGAGCTCAGACATCATGTTTCATAACACGAGGAAATCCCATGTGCATGGAAAGGAGTTGGAGCTGGACACTCCCATGGCCAGGACAGAGAGAATACAGATGGATGAGCTCCAAAAATTCAGAGGAGAGCCTTGCTGATGAATCTGTTTCCCTGTACCAGACTCCCAGAGAACACGCCCTTGGACAGCAGCTGCCATCAGGGTGAGCTGTT
Organism: Platyrinchus mystaceus; assembly: GCA_035041135.1. Classification (NCBI taxonomy): domain Eukaryota; kingdom Metazoa; phylum Chordata; class Aves; order Passeriformes; family Tyrannidae; genus Platyrinchus; species Platyrinchus mystaceus. The sequence continues at coordinate 3,077,335 of JAWWLV010000018.1, forward strand.
ATTCCAAAGAGGGAGCTTGCACCCCTAAAAAGAGGAAAACCAGCTTAAATACCCCATGCACCCAATTTTTTCCGATCCCCCCTAAGGTCAGGAAGAGGCTGGGCTTTGCAGGTAGGCTCGGGTGTAGACTGGGAACAAGAAACTCAGATAAACCTTGTTTCATCCAAAAGAAAATCAGGCCAAGACCTGTAACATCCTTGTTGCCTTTTGCAGAAGTTATTTCAATTGTACTCAGCCATGTCTGAAACGGCCACAATACAGGATGACTGAGCACCAAAAAGTTTTCCGGGAAACGAGGGGGGACTGTGTGGCCTGGGGTTGTTTTTTTTTTTTAAACTTGACTTTTTAGGTTGCCAGGAAGTTGTATTCAGTTGAGATCTGCGACTTCAGCAAACATCAATTCCTGCACAAATATAGACCTGCTGGTTTCCTGATCAAGCACCCTTTTGATGTCATTTTTAGATAATTGGGCATGGACTTTAACCTCCCTTGTAGCAGTTTTGAATGGATGTAGCTGTATGAAGAGTTTGTTTGAGTGAGTCCAGACCGACAATCACCAAAATGCTTTTACTCTTTAAGGCTGTTCTTGCTTGGCAGATAAATTTTTGCTGTTCTTTTTCCCCACCTGGCAGAAAGGCTGAAATCACATGGTAAATATGTCTATCTATGCTCTGCTCTGCAGAGTGAAAACTGCTCTGGTTTTAAAATAAAAGTACTCCCTGTGAAGACACAGCACATAACAGCTGCCCCTGAAAAGCAACCCATCCCAGTAGAGCTGGGGCTCATGCTGTCACCTCTGCATGAGGCTGAACTGGTTCAGGGTCTTGGTCACCAGCTCTTCAGCCTTCCAGGGACAGCAACTTCCCTCCATGGCATTGAAGGGTGGCCTTAGGGTTCACCCTCTCCCCAGGCCACTGCAGAGCCCTGGTTGGAGCCACCTGTCTAAATGGAGCCGTGCATGGGGCTCCCTCCACACCAGGCAGGACTTCCTGCTCTGCCTGGACCTGGGAGCATCCACGTGGAGGATCCGTGACTTCAAGCCCCACCTGAGCAGCCAAGGGGAAGGCAGGTGAGATGAGATGCAGAGTGCTGGTCTCAGCAAATGACAGGGCAAGATGCTGCTGAGAAGCAAAGGGCTCTGCCCCTGTCACTGAGCAGGAGTCACCTGAGCCCGAGCTGCCTCCTCCAGTCCCCACTATCAGGCAGAAGTGAGGGGTGTGATCCTGCACTCCATGGGGCTGCTGAGCTGCCGGGCTCTGGATCAGCAGCTTTCCCTTCACACACCCAGCACATCCCCAGAGGGGGGGCAGGTGCTGTAATCCCTCACCTGCAGCTTAAGGATGTAAAAAAATTGTGGATGCAACTTGGCTATTTGTTCCTGTGAAAGCAAGAAGAGTCCTGGAGATGGTTGCCTGACATTTTTTGCAGATTATTTTTATGCCACCTCTACCCTGAATGAGCAAGGGGAGGTTGGCTCCACCAGGAGCAGGGCATTGTGTCCATCCTGCCCTCTCTGCTTGCAATTCCACAACTAAAACAGGAGCGTGGCACAAAGACATCAGTTGCTGTTGTTAACTCAGCTATATGTGAGCATTCTACAAGAAACACTAACATATCCTTCCTGGGATGTTCTTGGCCTGGATTCATTCCTGACGCTGCGGTAAATCCATGAGAAGAACCCCACTGACATCAGCCAAGCAAGCCGGGGTAAATGAAGGAAGAACTTAGTTATCCTGATGCTGGATCACACCAAAGGCATTGCTCCCAAAACCAATCCATAACCAAGCATTTTTACATCTTATATCACGGTGGCATTAGAAGTGAAACACAAGTTCCACTCTTCCAGCTTGGTTTAGCCTCAGATTTCGCAGCTCAGCAGAGATCCCAAATCAGGGGGACAAGATGGCTTTTTATTTAACAATCAGGCAGTTCTTTGTCCCCTCCCTGCCCTGTATTTTACAGGCCCACAAACTCACATACTCTTCATGTGTTCCAACAAAAAAAAACCCCAAGAGTTGAACCGCAGTGGTACTTTTAAAGTTACACACGGTGCACAGAAGTGCCTTAGCCAGTTACAACAACTTCATTAAAGCAAGCAGCTCACTTATCGCACACTCCTCTCTAGCGAGGAGCAAATGAACATCCCCCAGGAGACAACCCGCATCCCCACACCTCCACTCTTTTCCTCCCTTTCCATTTTATCTTCCAAACCTGGCTGTTAGCACTTCCACTTCTCCCTGGCTCACAGGAGCAAAACTGTCTCACTAGAAGTGAACTGCTCAGATCCACGTGGGACTTGGGGAACTGCATCTGACACCCCCTTCCGCAACTGCTCCCTGGAGGATCCACGTATCGCTAATGAAGAGCGGCCGGGGAGACCCTCGGTCAATGCTGGGGTGGGTGTGAAGCCCCTTTGGCCGGTAGCCACCAGCTGGAAGCAGTTTCTCTGCTGTGGATTAATTTCATGGATGCCAGCAGATAATAACAGCTCTCAGCCACTACCAACATGGGCTGCTTTGCTGTCTCCCTGCTGTTTTAAAAGAGCTTTCATTCTTGCCACACAATGTTTGGAGCCGAAGTAAGGGGGTGTGAGGGGGGAGAGACAAGCCACAGCTACCGAGATCGCATGTGCCAGAGCCTGAAGTCCTCAGGCACTCTGTCCTACCGTGAGCGAGCTTTGTGCACGAGCAGCAAAACCTCATTCAAGGAAAGGAAGCAGGAATAATTGCGTGGCCAGACGAGGGGAGAAAACGACCTGTTTAACTTGCTTACAAATTTGTGGCATCTTAATCAATCTGCAAAGGGATGGATTATCGGGGCGTCATCCCATGGACGTGAAAAACTACGTGTGCAGGAGAAGCACCGCTGCCCTTCTCCGAGTTAACCCCGTCCCAAACAGAGAGGAAGAGAACAGAAGTGGGGAAGGCTGGAGGTGCGTGGACATGTCCAAGCCGGCTGTCTGAGCCAGGCCGGGCTCCAGCAGGGCAGGACAACACCCCAGCGGCAGTCACACGGGATGGCCCGAGCACGCGTGGAACCAGAGCCGGCCGAGCCCGGCAGCCCCTCCCCGGCCGGCCCGCTCCAACATCCCGAGGGCTGCGGGGATGCGCTGCCGAGGCTCTGCCCGAGCCGCTCCGGGGGCTGCTGGGCATGGGGACCCCCCTCCCCGCGGTCTCTACCGCTGTACCCCGGGCGGAGCGGGGCCGGGATGTCCCAGCGCCAGCGGACACCCCAAAACACTCCCAAGTGGCCGGTGCGGTCCCTCCGCCCGCCCCGGGGGTCCCCCATCCCCGAACGGCCCCGGGGGTCCCCCAGCCCAGTCCCGGGGACACTCCCGTCCCGTCCCGCTCCCGGCAGGACTCACTTGCTCCATGGCTCCTCGCCGCCCGCTCAGGGGCTCGGCCGCCGCCCCGCTGCCCCGCTGGGCTCCGGGCGGACCGTCATGCCGGGGGGTGCCGGGCCGGGCCCCGCCGCTCTCGCCTCCGCAACAACTTCTCGGGGAGCCGGAGCCGCGGCAGCAGCAGCACCGCCGGGTTTCCGGCGGCTCCGGCGCTGCCAGCGAGGAGGCGGAGATGCCCCCGCCGCCGGCCCCGGCTCCGCCGCCGCCGCCTGGCCCGGCCCCCCGCCTGGCCCGGCCCCGGCCCCCCCTTCCCCCGCGGGCGTGGGGCTGGGAGCCCCCGGGACAGGCTGGGACTGCGCCCGAGGAAGGGGGATGAACGCGGTCCCTGCGCTCAGACGGCGGCTTCGGGGTGGGACATGGACCGTGAAGGGGGACATGGACTGTGGGATAGGACAGGATACCCGAGCATGACAGGATACCCGGGGCAGGACATGGAGCTGGGGTGGGAGAGGTCCCCAGGGTCAGATAGGGTCACCAGGCATCAGGCCAGACCCCCGTGGTAGGACAGTGTATCTGAAATCGAAGGGTCCTTGAAACTGGAAGGTCCCCAGGATCAGGCAAGGTCCCTGGTGTCCATCAGGGTCCCCAGGGTCCAATAGGATACCCAGGGTCGGGCAGGGTCCCCGGGGTCAGATAAGGTCCCTGGGGTCAGGCAAGGTCCCCAGGGATCAGACCAGAGCGCCGTTGTAGGGCAGTCCCTGAAATCAGCAGGTCCCAAAGGTCAGGCAGGGTCTGTGAGGTCTGAAATGGTCCCCAGGGATCAGAGAGAGTCCCCTGGGATCAGATAGGATCCCCAGAAATCGGGCCAGACCTTTGTAGTAGGACAGCATCCCTGAAATCAGAGACTTCTCAGGGTCAGGCAGGGTCCTGGGGATCAGACGGGATCTAGGGGGTCAGATGGGGTCCAGGGTGGGACAGTGTCCCTGGGGCCAAGGTGAGGTCCCAGGAGCAGCAGGACAGGGAACAGGGTGCAGAGAGGTGAGGGATGCTCCACAAAGCTGGTGTGGAGCAATGCCCAGGACTCAGGTCGCTGTAGCCATGTGGCTCCCTCAGCCACAGCGATGCCTCCTGGCTGTGGGGTGCTCTCTGGACAGTGGATTTTGGCAGAGGGGTGATGCCATTCTGTTCATCCAAGGAAAACAGGGAATGGTCTTCAGTGGCAGAACTGGTTAACACAACTAGTCACGCTCAGAGCTATTGTTCTCCACTGGTATTCAGCTTTGCAGACTTCTGCAGCTATTTCAGGCCTGCTGGAGGGCTCATGTACCCAACAGCCTGCCTGGTTTTTCTTCTAATTATTTCAGTCAGTCTAAAAAAAGACATTACCTCCCTCTGCAAACCTTGCCTCCATTGTTCTCAGCAGAGAAAATAAGAGGGAAAGGAGAAGAAAAGTCTGACACCCTCTACCTCCAGGTTAAACCCTCTCCTGCATAGGTATGGCGAGTGCTGGGATGAAAAACAAGAGGCAGCTTCTGCTAAGCAGAGGTGGAAGGGATACTAGAGCATCCCTCAGGGCTGGCTACCCCCATCCTGCAGGGCCAGGGGTTAATGGAGGAGCCGGGAATCACCCTGGGACACACCAGGACTTGAAATGAGAAATCCTGGTGCTGTCAAGGCGCGTTGACAGGAAAAATGATTGCCATGTCAGCAGAAAGACATCCCACATGGGAGGGAGCAGCTAATAGCTGTGCTGGGTTTTGACAAGAGGCTGAGGCACCAAACACACTCAGAAAAGCAAACAGAGGACAGACAGGGTCTAACTGGCTGTCACTGGTGTGAGTGGGAAGAGAACATCAAGAGGGGGAATCCATCATGCCGACCACCATGGTCGGGGCATTGCCCACGCACTGCACTCACCCTCCCTCTCCTCTCATCTGCAGGATTTTGGGGCAGGACCCCCCAGTTTGTTTTACTTGCACAGGGCTGCAGGAGCTGCAGGGGCAGAGACAGAACTGGAGCTCCTAAGTGAAACACACAAATAATTATTAGTGATAATTAGCAAAAGCACACTGATGACATCTCCTTCCTATCAGCTTAGCTCCAGGTTTGGCAAAGGCTCTGGTCTCGCTGAGACGTCCTGTTGTTGTGTAAACATCTTCTGTGGCCTCCCCTGCTTCTCCTCCATGGTCAAGAGCCAAACTGGGCAAAGAAAATGCTGCCATGAACATCAGTGATGGTGTGGAGGGGCCTGGCCAGTGACCAGGAGGGTTGTGAGCATCCTTCAGATTCCTCCTTTACCCAGCACAATGGGCACCTCTGAAAGATATGACAAGAAAATCGTGGCTGGCCATCATCATTCAGAGCTGTCACTAAGCCAGGGTTAGCTCTCTGCTGCCTAAGACCAGGTGAGAGCTGGTTTAAAAACATGTTTTCTTTGTTTGATTTTCCAAGCCATCAAAATGGGGGTTTGAGTGGGGGGTGGGAGCATCCCAGCTCACCTACAGCCTTCTCAGTGGGAGTGTGAGAGCAAGACAGGGTGTCACAGTGCTGAGTTTGGCTCCAGGATGGTGCCAGACATGACAAAATGAACAACTGAAAAAAGGTGATAATTTAGCCAGGCTTTTAAAATAACCAAAAAAGACCCAAAGTACCAGAAATGTTGTTCAGTAATCTCTGTTTTCCCGGCAGGGCTGGGGGAGGTGAGGGGAAGCCTCTGGCTGCACAGATAGGGTGTGGGCTGTGGTTCCAACTCTCCTGGAAAATTTTAATCGGTCAAAAAGTGGAGAATATTTTTAGCATGCCATCAACGTGCATGTGAGGACATGTGTGCTGTAAGAGCATGTGATGCAGAGGCCACATCCCTGTGATTTATCAGCTATCCTCACACTTGCAGGCAGACCTGGAGAGACCCACTGTGATCCCACCAACAGGAACGCAGGAGCAGCTGCTGCAGGGGGACCTGTCGTCTATAAGAGGATACTCAGTGCAGAAGAACACGGAGGTTGGTCCAAAAATGCTGCAGGGAGAGGCTTTGGGCACCTGTCTGCAGCTGGGTCGGGCTTTCCTGTTGTCTTCTTCACTGATAAGAGATGGTGGAATGCTGCAGCAGCAAAGTGAAACAGAGTCACGAGTGACACCAGGGAGGGTGGGCTGGTGAGTCACAAACTGAGGAAGTTTCTATGCAAGAGGACCCATGAGTCCTCCTGTTCCACACCTCACTGTCAGCATTTGGGGTCTGGCAAAACTTGGGAAGCAGGATGCAGAGGAGGATGGGGGTGCTGGGTGTCGGGAACTCTGGCTGCAGAGACACAACTTCCCCAAAGCCACTCAGGGCTGAGACAGGACCGGGATGGGTGGGGAGGCCCTCCTGCCATCCCAAACGTGGGCAAACCAGTCTCTCCAGCCACAGACACCACATGAGAAAACTGTGGTTGCCCTCACGTCTACCTGCCATCCTTTCCCTGCTCCGGGCAGGGAGCTCCGGCTCCTGCATCCAACCCGAGGTACCTCGTGACCAGGGTCAGCCGCTCCACCTGCCCTTGCCTTGGTTTTCCTCCACCTCAAATGGCAATAACCCATCTCTGGGGTGCTGTAAAGCCAAGTTCATTAGTGCCTGCCTTCGTTAATTGCTTTCAGCAGGGCTGGAAGGACAGAGTCTCATTATGGAAATTGCCCTGTTATCTGCTCATCTTCGGGGAGGAGGAGATGAACATGTCGGTGAGGCTGGAAGCTACTGCTGGGCTCACAGTGGCCACTGGGCTCCTGCCCTGAGCTGGAGAAGAAATCCTCAACCCCTTCACATGCACAGCAAACTAATGTGGATGCTCTTAATTTCATCTATTTGGTTGGGGCTAAAATAAAGAGGCCCAGAAAAAGTGCTGAGTCTGAATGGATGCTCAGGTGTAGGGCTGAATTCAGGCTCTTGATGCCCATGGCACCTTCTCCTCACAGCTGCAGTGTGTTTGTGGGGATAAACCATTTCTCAGGTGGAGCACAGTCCTCTAAACTACATGTGCTAGACAAGAACTGTGAAGGTGGCCACATCCTTGGTGATGCACAGAGAATTAACAGCTGCAGAGGCTGAAGAAGATGGGAGACCACAGATGTGGGACTAGCATGGAATAAGGGCTCTCCTCACCTCCCTGTCTGCTTTCTGGGATTAAACGTTGTGTTTTATGGACAAACCATCTGAAAGGAGGGTGTTCCCAGCCACACTCCCTACTGCAATGGGGCAATCGGAGTTAGCCTGCCTAGTTTGAGGTTTGGCCAATAGCTCCTGACCTGCCAAAGTCCTGGTTTTACCTGTTTTCCTCTTGGCTGATACCAGTCCATGGTTCTGCCCAAATCAAACCTGGGCTTTCCAGCCACTTGTGCTCCCTATTTTAGTTACACATTTGAAAGAGAAGACCCAGCTATCTGCCACAGCCATCAGCCTGCAAGTGCCTGCAGGAACTCGAGTGCTCTCCCTGCTGATCTTGCTGATTTTGTAAGGAAAAGCAGTCCTGCAGAGGCCATCTGGTGCTCACAGGAGGGACAAAGCAGATCCAAAAGTGTGGGTAAGGAGGTCACTTGCTGGGGAAAAATGGGGGAGGTGAGTGGTTTAAGTGATCTTGAAACCATCAGTGAGTTGAAGGAATGTGGCCAAGCCTTGTGGCACGATGGCAAGTGGGCTGTGAGTGATGCTGTTTTGTTCTCTCTCCTTCCTTTCTGTTTTAACTCAGTGTTAGCAGCAAGTCCTGCCAAAAGGCAGTGGGTGCAGGCTGGCAGAGGTGCCCAGTGATGCCAGAACATTGCTGGTGATGTCCACAGTCCGTGCACGAGCAGGACAGGTGGGAAGAGGTGAAGAACCTGGTGGGTGAGAGCTCAGGATGACTGTCCTGCTCCACTGCTGCATGGGCTGAGTGGGAGCAGTGTGGGGCTGGAATAAGAGGTGGCTTGGATTGCCCATTCTCCTTTTAATCCCCCAGTCTTTTGAAGCCAGGGAGCTGTCCCACATACTGTGGGCAAAACTCATTCCCTGTGTAAATGGCTCGGAGCAGCTTCCCACATCCCTCATCTCATCACTCTGTGCCTGGGGCAGTTGCCTCTGGGCTTTCCCAACAGCTCTGTGCTGTTCCTGGCCTTCACTGATGTTTCCAACAATGACAAAATATGCCAAAAATAACCCCTGCTCTCTGGCAGGAAGGTGGGATATAAACACACCGACTGTTTGTTAGTGTTAGTGCTTGCTGGGCTTTCAAGCCGGGCTGAGCCTGGGGGGGAATCGCTTCCTGCCCCACAGTCCTGACCTCCCACTGCCTCCCTACTCTGTCTAGGCTGGGGGGCTCCCCAAAACACCTCTGCTCAGTGCATGCCACTTCAAGAAGGTGAGGCTACAGCCCTGGAGGTGCTGGAGGGACTTTTCTGGGTGAGGCTGAGGTAAGGCAGCACCTCTGGGTGCATTGCACCCGTGGCACTGATGACACCAGGTAATGTGATGCTGCTTTATGTGCTCTTGCTCTCAGGGCCCTCCCTGACCATGTCCATTCTGACATCCCTGCCTTATTCCTGGGGACAAATCCTTCTTCTGGTTATGCCCAGTGCCACCTCTGAGGCTGGAAGGTGCCCTGTGCTGGCAGGGGAGCAGTTGGAGACCTGCCTAATGTCCCTGGGCATGCAAGGACCTGCTGGTTTTGGGGACCAATGATTTGCCCAGTGAGTGGTCATGGAGTTTGGCTAAAATGATGTTCTCTGTCGTTTGGATGAGCATGTGGGGAGCACAGGGAAGCAGCAGAAGGGGCTACATCAATAGTTACATTTAAATCAATAATCTGATTTATGCTCCTGTCCCAGCGATGCCGCCTTCCTTTGTCCCCTGGTTTGAGGGCACGGACCTCAGTGGCTGATTCTAAGCCAATGTTTATGTTGTGAACATGGATTTTGACACACAGGCTGCAGGATTTGGTCTGTTTTTTTGATTTTTGGGGGTAGACATGAAGCAAAAATGAAGGAAAAACCTGACCATGGCTGTGGTCTGTGCACCAAGCAAGCTGGTGAGACCAGCTCCCCAAAACTGTGTGGGAAAAAGGGTATCAGCAGTTGTTTCTCACCTTTAGGTTTCCCTGCAGATGCTCATGACCAAGAGCATCCTTAGTCCCTGCTGCCAGTGCTTGGGTCCCTGCATGAGGAGGCTGGGAAAATCCTGTCTCCTGGGTCAGGGTTTCAGGGTGATGCTTCTCCTGAAGTACCTTGTGCAGCAGCTGCAGACATGAGCTGAGCCTTGGAGTGAGTAGGGAGGGGGGTGAGATTTATGGCCATGCCCTGGATTTGGTGGTGACTCATGAGGTAGGATTGGATCAAGTGAATTCTGGAGAATTTAGGGCAAGTAAACCCATTCACATGCAGGGCTTATCATGTTGGCCTGTTGTGTCCAATAGGTTCTGGAGCCATTGCTCATGGCTGAGCAGCCAAGGTGAAGCAGGGAGTGTGAAACACTCCCCTGTGATGGGTTTTCCTCCTGCCATGGGTTCATCCCTCTTTAACCCAGCAGTGAGGTGATACTGGGACCACGAGCACTTTGCATCCCTCTCCCAGGACTGTGGCCACCTCCCAGCCTTTCCAGTGAAGCCAAGATGTTGGTGACCCACCAGGTCACAGCTGTGACAGTGTCCCACCTTAGTGATGATCCAGCACAGACACATGGATGAAACAAGCTGTGGGACCCAGGATAAGGTCTGGCCAAGAAGAACATGTGGGAAATATTTGCTTTCTAAAATTGCAAAATGTAATTAATAACCATTGCGAGTCTGAGAGGGGCGAGGAGAAGGGCTCAGACTTTCTGACAGCCACAGCCTTGGCAATAACGCCCATCTCAGCAGCTTGATGTGCTACTGGGTCACTTGCTGCCTCCAGCATCCCTGTCACACTGCCTCCAGCATCCCTGTCACACTGCCTCCAGCATCCCTGCCGTGCCACTGCCCGCATCTCTGACACACCGCCTCCAACATCCCTACCGCTCAGTCTCCAGCATCCCTGCCCCATTCCTCCCTTCAGCCTTTCCCTTCAGCCCCATCCCGTCGTTCTTCCGCACCTCGAGCCCCCGCTGCTCCCCGGGCAGCTCCGGCAGAAGCCGCTGCCCTTCCTCCCGCCCTTCCTCCTCCCCGCGGCGTGGTGCCATCCCCACCTAGTGCCGGCCCGGCGCACCGGCCGCGGGTCGGGGCGAAGGCAGGGATGGGATGGAGCTCCCCGGGCTCGGGGGGCCGTGACACATCCCCCACGCCCTCGGCTGCACCCAGACACCCGTGGCACGGCCCCGCGGGGGATTTTCCTCCCCCGGGCCCGAGGGATGCTCCGGGGTAAGGGAAGAGTGGGAGGAAACGCGCTGATGCATCCTCTGCGCTGCTCCGGAGGATGGGTACAGGCAGAACCCACCACGGGCTTTTTGCCTCTTCACGCCCCAACTTTGGGAAAGGGGATGTTACCCTTTCCAGCTCCGGGAGCCCGGGGCAAGGGGACAAAGGAACAGGGCCATATCCCAACCCCAGTCACTGGGGCCAGGGATGGATCCCATCACCGGGGCTGGACCCCCTCGGGCATTGCTCTGAGGATGTTCCTGCACCTCACAGGTTTGGTGTCCTTATCAGTAGCATTTCCCAAGGACGAGTCCACATGGACCCCACCTCCCTTGGTGCCCCCAGACCCAATAAGCACCAGCTGTTGATGTCCAGGGGTGAATGTGAGGCAAATGAAAGCCTTCAGCAATGCCCCCCTGTACCAAATCTTACCTTGCCCCTCGCCAGCCCATCAGAGACTCCCAGAGCCGTGATATCTTTTAATTTTCCTTCTCTCTGTGGCTCCCCAGAGCCAGGAACATCTTCACACCTATCCCATCCATGTAGCCAAGGACTGTTTTGCCCAGGCACTGCCCAAACACCACCTCCCGTGGGCTGTCCAAACCACCCAGGGCATTCAGAGGCACCTCCTGCTCACCTGGGACAAGGTGGAGAGCAGCCATCCACTGCTCAACCATGCCAGCCTCCCTGGGATTTCAGCATCCTCCATCCAGTATAATTTTGGTTGGAGGGAGACTCTACATGTTGCTGTATCCAGTCCTCAGAAGGAAGTGGCTCTTTGCACTGGAATTTTCCATAATTTTACTCTTCTTTTTGTGCTTTCCTATCTTTTGTCTGGCTCTACCACCCCCAGGCTGTTGCACAGGTACTTTCCTCAGCTCCCTTGGATGCTGTGGCCTTGATGTCCCAGCCCCATGGGAGATATTAGGGTATCCTGGAGTTTCCTCAGGGGTACTCAGAGGTGGGGGGTGGGTGCTCTGCCAGGGATTGCTCCCACTTGCCCACAGGGTGCTATGGAAAGCTGGGAACATGCTCAGAAATTTGTGAAGACCACAGAAAAGCATAGGAGGGAGAGGAGGGAGAAAAGCAGGGTGGGAGAGGAGGCAGGAAGAAAGGAAGATTAAGGGGTGATGTGGCCTCCTTCATATTTCCTGATGAAACAAGGAGAAAGCCCAACACTGCCCCTATTTTGCCTTGGAAAACCCTTGCAGCTCAGCCCTGAAAGCAGGATTCAGCAGCTCAACGTAACTCAGATGTTTCCTCTGCTGCTTTAAAGGAAATGTTGGAACAGAGCGGGCTTAAAGCCTGCTGAAGAGGCCCATTTATCTGGGAACTGAAAGAAAATATTGGGATAATATTTGGAGAAGCCTGTGAATGGGCATGGCCCAGCATGTGCCGGGCAGCAGCAACCTGCAATCTGCAGGGGGAGAAGCCACCCTCTGTGTGTGGTTAATTTTCCCCTTTTCCCTCATTTCCTTCCCATTTCCTTCCCGGCTCTGAAAGGTTTTTGCTGTGCCTGGGCGGGTCCTTGAGATGTTTCCCCCAGGAGAGTGGTAGTGCTGGAAGAAAAGGGGATTTTTCATGGACAGGGTGGACACAAACTGTGCCTGGTCCGAGTATCCTGGGGGGGCAGGTGGGAAGGAGGTGCTTCTTTCCCCTGGTTAACAATCAAGGCTGATCTGCAGGACCCACTTAATCAGATATCACTGAAAACCGGGTTGATTTCTGCCTAATTCGTCAGTAATAACCATTTAATTGGCAAAGCTGCAACGAAGCTGCAGCCCTCCCCTTCCCAGGGCCATTAGCAGCATCTATTTTAACATTTGGAGCCTGGCTGGGATTCAATAAATGGGTTTTGGTCGGGTTTTTTCACATTTAAAAACATTAACGTGTGTTCAAAATTCGATTGGACATCTCATTTGGCTTTGAAGTATAATTATGCTTGATGAGGACTAATAAGCAGCTTTCAAAACGAGACCAGGTTAGCATCTCTCCTGCTGTCTCCTGCAGGGAAGCCGATATTCCCCAACAGCCGATTTTTATGGGACTAATACAGACACATCCAGGGCGCCATAAAACCCTGCTTAGCCTTTGATTTTCTTTTTCAGGGTCTTTTTCCATACAGGATGGGGTTTTATTGCTGTGGAGTTTTGCTCCTTGCAGTATTTCCCCCCACCACGGGTCTTGGGGTGCTTTTGCAGGATGCAAAGGGCAATTTGCTGAAAACAGACTTTTTTACCCCCCCATCTTCCAGCCTCACGAGGAAAGAAAACAAACATTGGAGGTGGGGGGGTTTTTCAATGTGACAAAGGGAAACTTTGAATTCTTAGCCCCAAACTGACCCCAAGACTTGGGACCTTGGTGTTGGCTTTAAGCCTGGCTGCAGGCTGAAGCAGATGCTGCCATTCCCTGGCACAGATGATGGTTGATGGTTGAACTGGTGTCGAGGTCGGCCCTGCTCTTGCAAAGCCTGCCCTAGGTGGAGCTGCTTCTCTTCAGCATCACAGCCGCCCGGAAAAGCCTGGATCCCATCTGATTGCCCAAATACCTCCTGCCTGCAGCTTCTGAGCAGGGCTCAGGCAAAAGAAAACCCACCCAAACTGTGGGTTTGTGTTTGTTTTCCGCTCTCCCCCGTTGAAATTCCATGCCAAAGGTAAGCTTGCTTGGAGATTAGGCTTTGGCAAGTCTTGCTACGCTGCCGAAACCTCCAGGAACGCCCTTGGTGAGCCCCAAGCACACCCTGCCACTGGGATGGGGAGTGAGTCCTGGCTTTTTGGGGGGTGTGGGGACACTAGCCCACAGGACACTCCCTTCTCTGCCAAAAATTGTCCCTTCCCAAGGGCATGTCTCCTGTCCTTTCCCAACAGGGTGATCCCACCCATCACTCCCACAGTCGTCTCTCTGGCAAAGCTGCTGCTTACCAGGCTCTGAACCCCCAGATTCCCAGCTGGGTCAAAATGTTCCCAAGACCTAAAGGTGACAAAGGAGAAAACCCCTCCTGTCCTGTCCTGGCACTGCCAGGCACGGCTCTGGGGGCTGGCAGGGGCATTAATGGCCACCAGCCAAAAGCTGTGGGGGAAAGACCTTTAGTTGGGAGCGCTTGTTGCTTGGACAGCTCTCCTGCATTTTTTTCCAAGGCATTTTGCAGCAATTAAAGAGCTGCAGGTAAATGCCAAACCCCAGAGCCTGGTGAAGGTGCCAGCTACTCTGCAGTCAGGACAGACCCGGCCACTGACTCCAAGCTGACCATGTTCCAGCCCTAAATAGCTGCTTTTCAGGGACAGGTGGGTCACAGCAAACTTTATTTTTCTGGAAACAGCAAGTACATTGTGCAGGGCAGGCTTTCCAAGGATGCTCCCCACACCCTTTTCAGGAAATACCACGCAGCTCTCCTTCGTGCCATGCCAATTTTTTTTTTTTTAATTGGCATAAATGATAGCCTCGGCAAGGACACGCCGTGTTTTCCCTGGGCTGTAGGATTTTATTTTGAAATCACTGCTGGTTTGATCTTTGCATCTCTCCACCCCCAGGCTCGTCTCTCTCCCTGTGTTTCTGCTCCCAGTGCTTGCTCCAGTGCAACAGGGTTTGCTGGGAAGTGAAAATGCAGTGTGGGGGGCTCATCCCGTGCCAGTCACAGTCGGATCCTTGGGGACATCACCTGACCCGGGGACGTGAAATCAGTGAAATAAAAGAGTTGGGTTTGATCTGATGACGCCACCACAGCAAGCAGAACGTGGTCATCCCTGTCTGGTGACTGCCAACTCTCCCTGGAGTCCAATTTTTGATCACAAGTCCAGCCCTGAAATCACCATTCCAACAGGAATGGCTGTGCTTCCTTTGGGGGGACCTGAAACAGCCTCCCCCTGCATGGTGACAACACGTCCCGCACGTGGCACCGGTGTAACCGGCTTTTCCAAGACCTGCTGTTCCAGGGGTGGGGTTGGGTTGGCCACAGTTCATTACCAGCTCCCTCTTGGCTCCAGTGCTTTTCCCTGCTACGGTGCTCTTGGATGAAACAGGATGGTGGCAACAACCAGGAGAGGAGGAGGAAGGATTCCTACCTCGCATGTGTACATGTCATGTTGGATGGGTGCCACCAGGACACATCCTGGGGGTGCCTTCCCTGTCCCAGCACCCTCTCCTTGAGGGTAAGCCCTTTTGCACCCCAAGTAGTCCAAAATACAGCCGGTGAGGGCCAGGACAGCTCAAGGGCAGCTCCACAGGGATGCAGCAGGAGCATCTCCCCATCCCACAGTGCCTCACTTGGGCATTTCCTTCCATGCCCTAATTTCCAAAATAACAATAAACCCAAAAACTATTTGAGATGGGTGAGAAGGTCTGGGTTTGTTCCCTTTTAATTCAAGACCAATCACACAGGCAATTATTTTAACTTATTGATTTTCCCGCCCTGTGAATGTCTGTGCTGGGCCTGGCAGTCCCCAGAGCGCCCTTCAGCCACTGAGCTTCAATTGTTTCTAAAATTCCAGATCTATCTTTTGGATATTTTTACAGGCCTGAGTGCATAGCGGGGCCTTTCTCTTTTATTTTTTATTACTAGCATTTTTACCAGGATGACATTTGGACCAGGCAGGGAAATCTACTTGCCTGCTACATCAGTACCTGGCAATCAAGATTTAATCTTTCGGAGAGGAAGAACGCATCAGATGGGGAAAAAAAAAAAAAATCCAGATATCTGTGAAATTGCAGGAAAGCAGAGCAGGAGGAGCCTGCAGGAAATCTCCAGCCCAGCCTGGAGCAGTGCAGTGACTGCGCAAGCCCCGACTGTCGCCGGACAGATGTTGGTCTAATTACAGCTAAAACCTCTGGCGCTGGGGATGCTCCGCTTCCCGTACCCCGAGTGTATCATTGCAGCCAGCCAGCCTCTCTAATCCCCAATTTAAATCCCTCTGGCTGCTGCCTTCAGTGCTTGGAAGAGGTGCTGGATGGTAGGAAACCATTGGCGCATCCTCCTCGGTCATCCCTGTCGTTCTGAGATCTTCCAGCCTGGCAGGAGCCCTTTTTTTTTCACTGTAATTCTCCCCATTTCTCACTGAGACCTGCTAGGGATCAGAGATTTATAAAATGGGTGTTTCAAGCACTTGGAGATTAATTTCCCTGTGCCTGGGGTGTTGTGACCGGGGCTGGGCACCAGCACGGAGCTGTCACTCATCCCCACCTCCCTGACCTTCCTCCACCGCATCCCCTCCTTCCTCCCCATCATATTTGATGTCACCTCTTCAGTCTGAAAGCAGTTTAATCCAGATTTAGGAAGGAAAGGAAAAAGGCAGGGGCAGGATTTTTCCAGTGGGCGCAAATCTCCTGGGAATTCACCCAGGGTGTTCCCAGCCGCAGAGCTGGTGGCAGCTGCATGGTGACAGAGGTGGCTTTGCCAGAGCCCGTGTGTGCTGTGTGACACATCAGCCATGGGGATGATGCTTCACGGCAGCTCCAGATCTTATTTTCCTCTGGCAAGTTTCACCATCAGCTCACTCATGTGCAGGATTTTACCATTAATACCCCCAAAACCATCTGGCCACTAGTGAGTCTGGGGTTATTTTAACGCCTAAAAGGACAAGGAGAGAGAAAAAAGAAAAAAAAAAGATTGAGATGAGTGAATATAAATGGAAAAATACTGATTTCTCCTTCAGATTTACAATTCCCTGGAGGGAAGCAAGGACAGTGGTCGAGAGCCCTGTGCTTTGGCGTCGCAGTGTGCCAGAGCGAGCTACGGGAGGATGTTGGAGCCATCGTGCTGCTAGACAGGTTTGAAAGCTGGTGTTAATGAACTGGTGTTAATGGGCTGGTGTTAATGGGCACCCTGATGGCAAGAAGTAAGCACTGGAGCCGTGAAGGGCTTGGAGCTGGAGGATTCTTCCACGTGGGCTGTCACCAGGGAGCGAAGAGTCAAGCTGCAGTAACTCCCCAGTGCAGACAAGATCCTGAACCACACTGCTTTAATTATGCCAGCGCAAATTTCGCTCATTTGGTTAAGCCTGGGAGCTACAGAAAGAGCTATTTCCAGGTGTGCTGGTTTAATTACCGCATGCCCTGGATTGCCCACCGCTCGCCGCTGCAGGGCCGGGGTTTGTCGGGCTCTCCAGGCGCACCGGGACACATTCGCAGCCACGAGCACGGTGACGGCCCCGCTCACGCCTCTGCACGTCCCTGGGACACGCACACGGGCTCCGCTTGGGCCAGATAAATGGGGTTTAACCTGATTTTTGCTGTAATCTCCATGTCGGCAGGCTCTCAGCACGCACAGGATAAAACCCCATCTCCTGTGGCTGCGGGGTTTCACCGGGCAGCTCCCGCCAGCCACGCTGGGGGTCCGGCTGGTCGATGTCCCCGAGCCAAGTGGCCGCCTTGTCCCGGCATCCCGGGGGTACCTCTGGACCGTGTGTGTTTGCAAAATGGCTTTTGTTTGCTTAACTCCTTGCGCTGGAGCAGGCAGAGACACTGCCCCGTCCCTCCTCCGCAGGCAGGGACAGGGTGGCAGTCCCGCTGCCCCGGGCAGCGCCAGCCCTGCCATCCCACCCCTGGAAAAAATAGCACCTTTTGAGAGCGTTATTTGTACTTTCCTTTTCTGAACCTGCCTTAAAAAGAAGGGCTCGGTTTTCAAAGGAACTGCATTTAAATGACGTTCTTCCCTGCCCGTCCAGCTCTCAGCTATAATCTTATTGCTGTACGGAGCAACGAGCGTGAGTGGGACGTGGTGGGATTTTAACTGTAATTCATGGGCAGATATAAAACTGCCAGGATTATTATGAATTTTATTCAGGAGAATTTAAACGTTACTGGTTCAGCAGTGTCTCTTCCCATGCTGCCTTTGCAGCAGCTTCTGTTTAACCTCCAGGCTCACAAAATTTATTACATCATTGGTGTCTCACTGTAATTCTCCAGGTTTTCAAATAATCCCAGGAAAAGAGTTAAACCAGAGCCTCTGCCTTAGTCTACATCCATTGCAAAGCATGTGGGGCCAAAGTCTGTTTTTCCTGACACCCCTGGTAAATCCCATGGGTTCATCTGGGAAAGTTGCCACTCTGAATTTCAAAATTATGCCAGTGGGAGAGGGGGCAGGAGCCGTGCAGGGACTGGAGAGCACCAAAACTCTGGCAATCAGTGCTTGGGCAAGGCTCTCACCCCCCTCACTTGCTGTTGCAGGCTGAGCCGGGTGCTGCCAGACCCACAACAGGGCACAAGATTTTACTGGTACCAGTAACTATTTCCTGGGCTGATACACTGGGAGTTGTGGTCAATGGCCTTGGGATGGAAGGTTTGGGATGCAGGATGTGGATGGGTTTTGTTTTCAAAGGGGCCATTGTAGTGGTGTGGGGAGTGCTTCTGGGCATGGATTCAGCCTGATTCTCCTGGGATTTGCCCATTTTTCACCACCTAACACAGAGATGATGAGGTTTTGAACCTCCTCAAGGCAACCCCTTTTCCCATCTTCACTCCCTTTGCTTCAGAAAGCTTTTCCCACCATCAGACCCTAAATCCTCCCTGCTGCCCTGGAGCCCATCCGTCCTTCTCTGCTCCCTGTGGAGATACTTCGACCCTCCTTTGCACCCTGTGCTGACAGCAGTGGGGCCCCCACAGATCTTACCCAGCAGAACTAGGTGGATGTTGTGAAACCAAAGGGGTTTCTCTCATCTACTCTCACCTCTCCTGTGGCTCTGCCCCACTGCATCTCTCCGCACGTGTGTCGCACACGTAGCACACCCGGCACCCGCCAGCCCTGCTCATCCATCTCACACACCTTAATCGATGGAAAACTCGAGGAAAAGCCCATAAACCAGATGGCAAGTGAGGATTGGATTTGCAATGTGCTGGTACTAATGGAAACCATCCTTCACCACGTAATCAGAAGGAATGGCCACGCACAACCCATCACTTCTGTCCAGGTAGCACATGGGGCAGCCCTGCAAGGACGTGTGGGATGATGAGCCCTGGAGGCTCCAGTGTCCCCATGTGCCATCACTGATACAGTGATTTCCAACAACAGCTTATGATGGGCACAGAGTCCCCAAACTCCCCTTTGCCTGTGGCAGCAAATTGTCCCATCCTTAGTGCAAGAACAACACACTCTGTTTGCACACAGAAACCCTCCAAATCCCCATTTCCTGCTATTTCTAATTTCCCATGACATGCCTGCCTGTGGCACAGAGACTCACCTCCATCTGCCTCTCTCCATGGACTTGCTGCCTGCAAACAGGCCGAATCCAACCCAGTGCAGGAGCTGCTGGAGGATTTTGGCCCTGTCTGATGCAGAACAGGCTCCCTATAAATTTCCCTTGGATTAATCTCACCGCTGAGCTGGGAGCACTTCCCTATTCCCTTGGGCTGCCACTACCTCACCTGCCCACTGTCAGTGCTGCTACAAACCCCTGGCAACAAGACCATGATTTTCCCCTCCAGCTCCAGTGTTGGGACATACGATGTGCTCGGTGCCCCCCTTCGCCCAGCCTGTGTCCCCCAGCTCCGGCTTGATTCAGGTGCAGCTCTGGTGTGATGAGAGTGAAGCTCCGATGTGATGCCAGTGAAACATCCCTTCATTTCGGGCAGTTGGTTTGCTGCTGGGCTCTGCTTTGTGGAGCAGAGCATCACCCACCCACTCCCGAGCCCGGCCTTTGTATGCACTGCCACCTTCTCCAAACAAAGCCCATTTTCTAATACCCCAGGAAGTCTCTGACGTTCCCTGAATGGCCTCCTTGGGAGGCAGAGTCAGCACTCCAGCTCTTCTGCCCGTGCCCATGGCTCTTGGAGGTGCCCCTTGGGCCCACCTTGGCCAGGCTTGCCCCCAGATTCCTACCCCAAAACCCTCCCCACCAGGCAGCCCCTCCTGCCCTTTTTCCTGAGCCCATGAGGAGCTGGCTGGGGGTCACCTGGGGGTGTAGGAGGGTGCCAGGGGCATGGGGTAATAGGGGTAGTGGGGGTGGAGGGGAGATGTCCAGGGAATGTGGGGGGTAATGCTGGAGGGATGCAGTGGGGAAGTGCAGTGGGAGATGCCTGTGGGGGTAGTGCAGAGGGGTGGGCGAGATGCCTGGGGGGATGCAGGAAGGGGGAATGGGGGTGGGGGAGATGCTGTGGGGATACCGAGGGATGGGGGTGGGGGAGATGCAGACAGCGTGCTGGGGAGGGCAGTGCCAGTGGGTTGCAGGGAGGCAAGGGGGAAGGGGGGCTCAGGATGGCTACCCAGGGGGTGCAGGGGGCTACTTGGGGAGTGGAGTCGGGAGATGTATGATGGGACGGCTGAGGGGATGCAGCTGGAATGCCGGGAGTGTCTCTGGGGGGTGCGGGCAGTACCTGGGGAACAGAGCTGGGAGGATGCATGGGGAGCTGCCCAGGGAGGATGCGGGGGCACAAAGGACAGTGCAGTGGGGTGTAGCGGGAAACCCGGAGGGCAGCGCCGGGGCATGCAGAGGGATGCGGGGGCTCCGTCTGAAGGGTTCCACAGGTTACCTGGGGAGCAGAGCTGGGGGGATGCATGGAAGGCTGATTAAGGGGAAGGAAAGTGGGTGGCCAGGGGGATGCAGGGGAGATGCCCGGCGGAAGATGGGACACCAAGGACGATAAAGTGGGGTGCAGGGAGAAACCCGAAGGGCAGAGCTGGGGCATGCAGAGGGATGCGGGCAGATGCGGAGGGATGCAGTAGGCTGTCCGGGGAGCAGCACCGGGGCGAGCAGGGAGGACGCAGGGAATACAGGGGGGTTGTTCGGGGACATGCAGGGGGAGCCAGGGGGGATTCCGGGGAGCAGC
>JAWWLV010000018.1:3098147-3136493 GCA_035041135.1 Platyrinchus mystaceus
GGGCTGCGGGGCCGGTTAAAAGGCGCAGCGCCCCGCTCCGCCCAGCCCGGCCCGGCCCCGCACCATGCCCGCCGCCGGCCCCGGCGCGGGGAGCGCGGCCGACACGCCGCCCGCCCGCCTCTGCCTGCTGGCCCTGGCGCTGCCGCTGGCGCTGCCCGGGCGCGGGGCCGCCGCCGAGCCCGCCCGCACCGTCTACACCAACCACTGGGCCGTGCGGGTGCGGGGGGGCCCCGCCGAGGCCGCCCGCCTCGCTGCCGCCTACGGCTACATCAGCCTGGGGCAGGTAAGGGGCTCCGGGGGGCTCCGGGCAGCGGGCAGGTGCGGGGGCACCGGGAGCGGGATGCGGGGGGGGGTCGCGCTGGGGGCTGGCGGGAGGGATCGGTGAGCTGCTGGGGGTTTGCGGGGAGCCTGGGAGCGGGGAGCTGCCCGGGATCTCACACCGCGAGTCCCGGGACCGGGAAGGCGCTGGGAGTCCCGGGACCGGAGAGGAGCCGGGGGTTCCGGGAAGCTACCGGGGGTCCCGGCAACGGAGAGGAGGCGGCGTCCCGGGAAACTGCCGGGGGTTCCGGGACCGGGAGCCTGCGGCAGATGCCGGGAGCTGGGAGCTGCTGGGGCTCTCGGTGCCGGGGAGCTGCCCGCGGTCTCGCACTGTGGGTCCCGGCACTGGGAAGCTGCCGAGGGACCGGAGAGGCGCCAGGGGGTCCCGCGGAGCTGTCGGCGCTCCCGGGACCGGGGCGGTGTCGGGAGACGGATCCCGGGCTCTCCCCGCTGCTGGGGGTCCCGCCGAGCTGCCTGGTCTCCTGGGACCGAGTCGGTGCCAGGGGTCCTAGGACCGGGAGGTGAGCCCCGGGAGACCCCCGAGCGGTCGGAATGAGGATGAGGACTATGCCGAGACGCTTTGGCCCAGGGGCAGCCCCGGCCCCGCTCCCCTGCCGGGTGGATGCCCCTCCTCGGGATGCCCTCGCCCCGCACCGCCGGGGGGTTGCACAAGTTCCTCCCACCCCGGCAAGTTGCGTTTGTGGGTTTAACAAACTTTGGACTCTCTGGCCTGGGTTTATCTGAGATCTTGGGAACACGGAGAACTTTTGCTTTCAAGTCCACTCAGCACACGGGTGGCTTAAAGGCGACTTTCAGCACAGCAGCTCGTTTTCCTCTCTATTTCTTCATCCTCTGCAATCCCAGATGCTGGCTGGTGTCCTCGGAGTTTCCTCCGGAGTTTATTGCCATGGTGCTTTTTTGGCTGAGTGGCACTTCAGGTTGTCCTGCTGCCCAAGGTGTCTCCTGGACTCCAAATTATAACCTTGCTTTATATCGCAACCCTGCTTTTAACCATAATTAAAGTCACAGGGTGCTGCGTAAACAATCTTTTTTTGGGGGGAGGCTGGACTGGGGACATTGTCTCCTGCCCTCGTGTCCGTGACCTCCCGTGGGGGAGAACCCCTCACGTCCCACCCTCGGTCTCCTACCTGCTGCAGTCAGCTCTAGTCGACCAAGGAGAAAATTTCTTGTATTATTCAAATGCTTCTGTCACAGGGCTGGGCAAAGATGGTTGTGCAACCCAAAGGGCTTTTCAGTGTTTATCTCTCTTCAGCCAGAGAACATCTTGATTGAACTTCCCACTCTCCCGATTTGCATCAGCCTAACGTCAGCTCCTGGTTTGGGGTTTTGCTGTGTCCCTTCCCTGCTGGAGCATCTGTCGCCTCTCCCTCCTTCCCCAGCATCCCGGTTTTCTGAGCTCATCCTTGTGATGCCCGAGGCATTTGGCCTATGGGCACAATGTGTCTCCACTGGAGCATCCATCCCTCCCCTCTGAGCCCTTTCCTGGGGCAGCCCCGTGCTGGCTGGAGAGCAGGGGAAATATTTCTGTGCTTGCATCAGGGTGTTCCTGGCTCCCGCCTTTCCCGTGGATACTGGGAGCTCGTGTACCGCTGGGGCTTCCCCAGCTGCTCTCAACGTCCTGCCTTCAGCCCTCTGGCTTCCCAAGCCCCTTTGGCTTTTCCCACTGGATCTTGTCCAGGGCCAAACCTCGAAGAACCACTTTCCCTACGCTCATACACTTGTGTGTGACGTTTGCAGTGCTGTGCTTGGGGTTTGTGTTGTGGGGGCCTGGGTGTCCCCAGCTTCTCCTGCTGCATCATCTGCTTGTGGAGCTGCTGGGGATGGCACAGTCCCCAGTGAGATGCACCCTCCTGGGGGTCCTGATCCTGCTTAAAACCTGCAGGAAAACTCTGCCAAGGGTGTATCACCCTGCCCTGGGGAGATGTTCGGGTGGAGTCCAGTAAGGTGGGGAAGGAGGAGAGGTGATGGTCGCTGGAAGGCCCAGCTGTGGGTTTAAGGAGGCTCAAGGTGACTGGTGACCTTTTTTCCTCTGAGATGCAGTTCTGGGGACTCCTGACGTGGTACTGCCTGGGAAAGGCATCGCCGGGATTGGCACACACAGGTTTGAGCTGTTCCTGTGCCCAAACCACGAACCGAGACACTCCAAACCCTTCTGGGTCATGACAGAGTGACATTTCCCTCGGGGAATCACTTGCGTCAACTTCTATTTAAGTGAAGCAAACAGCTCAACAAAAGCAGCAGCTCTTACAGCCCCGAACTCCCGCTCGCTCCTCCCCGCCGGGCTTTGTTGGCGGCTGTGCCGGGCGAGCCGGGACAAGCCTGGCCGAGGGCGCTGCGAGGGCTGAGCGGGGCCGGGGCCTTGGGTAGCCACTGCCCGGGGGTGGTGATGAGCCTTTTCCCATCCTGAGTGCAGGGTTCATGCAGACTTTTCCTCGTGTGGTGTCCAACGCTAAGTTTTAGGAGGGCTGGCACAGCCTCAGTAGTCTCACCTTCAGTGCAGGAGATGGGTGGGATTCATTCTGGGCTGGACTTGGAGCTTTCCTGGATTCCTGTTGTCTGGGAGATGCTGGAACTTGCAGCTCTAGGCTTGATCTCTATGGGCTGAACACAACCGTGACCATCTGAGAATTCCTGAAGTTCAGCCCTTGTCCATGATGGGAATGGGTGGTGTCCCCAGGAGGGGAGTGCTCGCAGCCTTCCCAACTGAAAACATCCTCCTGGAAGACACCAGTGCAGCTGCACTTCACAGAGATGGGATCGTTTGGAAGAGCTGCTGAAGGGCTTTCATTGCAGAGCCCTCACTGAGCTGAGTCACCACCAGGAGAACAAATACTTTTAAATGAAAAAAAATTGCATTTTCAAATTCTTCTCCTTAGAATACCTTGGGTGGAATGGGCCTCTGGAGGCCACCAGGACCAACCTCTTGCTCAGTCTTTCAAGTTAGACCCAGCATGAGAAGATTTTTCTTATTTTTTCTCTCTGTAAATCCCAGGAGGATAAAGAACCTGGGGCACAGTGTGCTCTTCCTGCTGCTCTGGCCATGTATCCCCAGAGCCTGTGATGGGGTCATTGCCCTCCCTGTCTTCTTGCTGATTTGCATCACATGGTAATTTTGTGTTTATTTGCAAAAAGGAAGGAAGAAATCTTTCACTTAGGAAGGAATTGTTTACTCTGGGCATAGTGAGGCCCTGGCACAGGTTGCCCAGAGAAGCTGTGGCTGCCCCATCCCTGGAAGTGTCCAAGGCCAGGTTGGATGGGTCTTGGAACAACCTGGACTAGTGGAAGATGTCCCTGCCCATGGCAGGGGGTTGGAAAGAGATGATCTTTAAGGTCTCTTCCATCCCAAGCCATTCCAGGATTCTATGGAAAGCCCTGTGTCCCCATTTCCAGGCAAAGAGCAAGAGGCAAGGTGGCCTTGCTCAAGGTTTCCCCAAAACATGGAGAGGTTGAAGCACTCTCCTTCCCTTTCCTAAGTGTGAGTGGGTTTGATGAATGGGTTTGAAAAGGTGAAAGCAGATTGTGATGAGCAGCTGCTTTATGTGGATGTTAAAGAAAGTGCCCAGCTATGCTGTAATGCAAAGAATACAAGGGGAGGGGGGAAGGGGGAACAGGGAGGGCTTAAATGAACTCAAGTGGAAATAAATCACAAAAATCACACCAACAGCAGTAAAGTTGGTGAAATGACAATCTGGCATAAAAGGCAGAGCAAGACCAATTAAATATTTAATGCCTGTAAGAGGCACTGGCACATCCCAAGGTATCAAGTGTGATAAAGATGTAAGTAGTTGTCATCTGCTTTAGTGTCTGATCCGGATAAACCTGTTTGCTCCCCCCTGCCCTGTTGCAGCCAGTCCTGGTCTGGCCTCAGGAATGTCACCCTGGCCTCTGGGTCACACATGGCCTTAAAGATGTCACCTCAGCTTTTGGGTCACAGATGTGTTCTTGTAGCATGGCTCTTCCTGGTCCTGCGAGCCAGACACAAGGAATGTCACTGGATCCCAGCATCCAGCTCCCGACATGGGATGTGGTTTTGAGATTTTTTTTTTTGTGTGAGTTTTGGGCTTTTTTTCTTTTTTGGGGAAAAAAAAAAAAAAAGAAAACCAACCTCAGGCAAAAGGGAATTTATAGCAGTGTCCCAATTTGTACCCAAATTGTGTGATCTGGGAGCCCCATACCAGTGGGTGCAGCTTTTGGGTCATTCCCATCCCTCTGGCTGTGAATGCCCACGGGACATTTCACATGCTGGTGCCTGGCTGAGATCCCTCACTCATTGCATAGCCCTGGGGCTTTATCCCTGCTTTTGGGATGAAAAAAGAGCAGTTGTGGTGTCTCCAGATGCCAGGATGAGAGGGCCGGAGGCGGCACAGCCACCCTGGGGCTTGGCAGGGTGGTGTGGCTGGCACTGTGTTTTCCTGCAACTGCTGCTGTCCCTGACTCCAGACTGAGCACATTTATATCCCACACTTCCCGGGAGCATCCCAGGGCTATCAGGGATCCCATCACCTCTCCTTGTGGGCTGTTCCTGAAGCCGGAGCAGGTCGGGTGGGGAAGGCAGGAGGATGAGGCACAGCTCCCCTGGCTCAGCCGCAGCTGCTGAGCTCATTTTTAGCTCATTATTTCTGCTTGGGAGCTGATGAAAGGCAGTTTGCAAAGATGCATTTAATGGGTGAAAATTCATAAAAATGTTTTCCGGGCTCTGTTGTGCCGGTGCAGCGTCCGACCACCAACGCTGTTTGCCACAGCGGTGGCACCGGGGTTCGTGCCAGCATCCTGAATGCCCCCTGCACCCCAGGAGCTCTGTGTGAGTGAGGGACTTGGGGTGCAGGGCATGGTGGCACCGGGGTTTGTGCCAACATCCTGAATGCTACCCTGAACCCCGGGAGCTCTGTGTGAGTGAACGATTTGGGGTGCAGGGCACGGCTGCACAGAGGGACGCTGCCAGTACCAAAATGAGGAGCAACCACGGGAAAACACACTTTAAAAAAAAACAAAACAAAACAAACCCAAATCAACTCCTTTTTTTTTTTTTTTTTCCAGATTGGAGGGTTGGAAAAATACTACCACTTTCACCACAGCAGGACGTTCAAGCGCTCGACGCTGAGCAGCCGGGGACCCCACAACTTCCTCCGCATGGACCCCAAGGTACGGGGGGGCTGGGCAGCCCGGGATCCCCCGGCCTCTGTGGGGATGGGGGTCCCTGCTCCCCCCTGGAGGAGCCTGTTGGCTTGGTCTGGGTCAAGTGTGAGCCGAAGCATCTTGGGATGACATGTTATCCCTGAACCACGGCCCTGCGCATGCACGGGGTGACTCATTGGACACGGGGACGGAGAGCGGTGAAAAATACTTAAAAGTGACTAAACACTAACATCTGCCTGAAAGGCAGGGAGAAGAAAAGGGGGAAAAAGCTTTCCAGGATAGAAAGGCTGTTGCATGCTCGGGGTGTTGATCCAGTTGCCACAACACTTGCTGCCTCAATGGTTGCTATGTGTGAAATCCTTGGCAATGGCTCTGCATTGCTTTTTCCTAGAGCAAGCATCCGAGGGGATTTTCAGTGCAGCTGAATTGACAAAAGTAATGGGGAGCGGGGGGAAGAAGGCAAGGAGGGACCTGGGTGAGCTGGGCTCAGGGTGGTGGGGAAAGGCTGGGGCTCTGCCTTGGCTCTTCTCCTTCCCCAGCTCGCCCAAGC
The DNA here is from genome assembly GCA_035041135.1 of Platyrinchus mystaceus. NCBI lineage: Eukaryota > Metazoa > Chordata > Aves > Passeriformes > Tyrannidae > Platyrinchus > Platyrinchus mystaceus. The sequence continues at coordinate 3,104,173 of JAWWLV010000018.1, forward strand.
CCTGTGAGATGGGACTTCTGCAGAGCAGGGAAGGGTTAGTGGTGGGGAGGGTAGTTTTTTGGTTTTTTTTGGGGGGAGAGGGGAACAGAAACGCAGAAAAAGCCATTTTGGTGAAGGTACCAATGCTCTAGCAAGCTTGCACCGATGCCTGGCCACGCTGGGGATGTTCCCAGCCACCCTTGGGATGCTCTTTCCTGAGACATCTCCAACCCCCTCAGCACCACAAGTCCCATCCACATCTCTCCAGACGCTCAGAGCAGCCCTGCTGTCCCCAGCCAGCCGGCTTTCCGGAGAAATTTGCTGTTAAATATTTGGACAAGGTCCGTAGCACATTTCTGAGGAGGTGCACGGTGCACGCGTGGCTGCGCTGCCGGCGGGGAAACCTCAGCGAGGGGAGCTGGTGCCCTGGAAGTGTGCTGGGCTTTAATTAAAGCTGTTCGCCCTGGGGGAGGTGCACAGGCATCCCAGCAAATGTGGATTCGGCTCTGCATTTGAAATACCTCCATTTAAATGAGTCTGGTTATAATGCAAACTAAATCAATTGGCTTTTAGTCATATTAACATTTACCTTACCTTTCTCTATGGGCTGCAAGCTGGATCAATTAGCTCCTGTTCTCTTAATCCTTCCTTATCAGTTCAAGACCTGTTGGCCTGCCTTGTCTCTCCCCCTCTCCCATGTACATTTGCAAATCCTCTCGGAGAGGCATTTGGATGGCACCAGCTTAGCATGCATGAAGGAAAACCTCACCTCGAGGCACAGAGGATGGGGAGCTGGAATAGGGAAGATGGAAACAAATCTTGCAGAAATCCTGAAGAACCAGCCCATCCAGTTGTTTGCAGATGTTGGGTGGTTCCTGCCTTCCAGGGGCTATTGTTTCCAGAGCTGTTATTTGTGTGTTTGCTGTGGGGGTCGGTGGCACGAGGACCCACAAGCCAAGCTCTCCGCACAGAGGAGGAGTCTGGGAGAGGGGAGATCCAGCACACACAGGGCAACACTGGGGCCTTGGTCCTTGTGGGGCTGCCCAGCTGCCCTCTTGCCCCAAGAGACCCTGCAGCTGCTTTGTTTGGGGCTGATATGAGCCAAGGGACATGGCAGGTCATGGAAAGGGAGGAGGAACATGGCAAACCCAGCAATTCTGGGGGCAGGTCCTAGTGTTGAGAGTAAGAGGTGTGGAGGGCCAGTGGGATGCAGAGTTGGGTCACACCATGCTGTGCCACCCTTCTTAGGGCTCCACTTGCAGCTCTTGTTGCCATAAACTTTCCTGTCTCTGGGATGCTTCTGCTGGTCCATGCAGGGCTTGAACCTCCAGGTCACTGCTTCAGTCTCTTAATCCTCATCAGAGGATGCCATGGCCTCAGTCCCTGTCCCTCTGGAGCTGCAAAGGGAGTTGCACCCTCACCCTTGCTGGTTATTGTGTTTGGTGGAGCCACCCTGGCTGCACTGGGGCATCACCTGCTGAAAATCTCAAGGGGAGGGGGAACATATAAAACTGCTGCTCTGTTTGCAGGAAGGGTGAAGCGTTCAGCTTAGAGATACCTGTGCTGCCTCATGGGGTCCTTTGGTGCCTCTCACAGTCACCTCCTTACTGCTAATTGTACCTGAAGGGGCTCCAAGAGAGCTGGAGGGGGACTTTGGACAAGGGCCTGGAGTGATAGGACAAGGGGGAATAGCTTCCCATTGCCAGAGGGCAGGATCAGACGGGATATTGGGGAGAAACTCTTCCCCATGAAGGTGGGGAGGCCCTGGCACAGGTTGCCCAGAGAAGCTGTGGCTGCCCCATCCCTGGAAGTGTCCAGGGCCAGGTTGGACAGGGCTTGGAGCAATTTCATCTCATGGAAGGTGTCCCTGCCCATGGCAGGGGGTTGAAATGTGAAGAGCTTTAAGGTTCCCTCCCAACTCAAAGCAGTCTATGATTCTGTGATAATTAGGGTTTGCAGGGGTAGCACAGGGACCTCTGGGTCCCAGGACTGAAACACCTTGAGCCATTTCTTGTGGTAAAAAGACTTTTTTTTTTTAAACTTCCAAGAAGCTTTTCCCCCACCCTGGATTAACAATGGATGTTGATCCGAGTTTCACAAGCCACAGGAGCTGTTGCAGGGATGACCCAGGCTCCTTCCTCCTTGCCTGTTTTCCCATGCCAGCCACATTGATTTATCAACTCCCCCTTGAAATCAATGCCCTTAAACTGCTGATTTCTCCATGTCCACATGCATTGACTCCAGGCTGGCAGCACTGGGGCTGATCTGGAGCATGTTTGAGATGAAGACATTTTGCTGCTCCTGGCAAAACCCCCCAAAATCCCATATCTTCCCATCATTCCTGCATCCAGCAAAGCTGCAGGGAAAGGCAGTAGCTGTGGCTTGGACAGTGAGACCCATGGTAACGCTGCCAGGGAGTGGTGCTTTAAGGAAAAAAAACATAACCTCCATTTAATGTATTTTTATTTTTTTTTTAACTAGACCGTGAAGTGGTATTTTTGCTTCCAGTGCTTAAATCCATCACAGTACAAGCAAAGCGGTGCTCTGTTGTCAGCCAAGGCAGCGTGGAAACTCATTTTTTTATGAAATATATATTTTTTTTTTCCTTTCAACAGTGGTTTTTTTTTTTCTTTAAAATATGTATGTGTTTAAAACCCAAGCTCTAGGCTGGAAGCTGTTGGGATTCTGACACGCAGAGCTCCCAGTCCACCTTCATCCGAGGCACAGAGATATAAACTGTGCAAGAACTCTGTTCAGCTGACAGTTGTACATAAATGAGCCCAACAAAAGTTGTGTTTTGGGTTTTGATTCTTTTTGTTACCAACCCTTAGTCACAGCAATAGAGACATCCCCATGAGCAGCTCCCAAAAGACCTAGAGCCATTAGGAAGAAAGAGCCAGCAAGGAGGGATGTGCCACAGGGTCCTCCCAGCTCATCAGCTGGTGCCTCTGCTCTCTCCCCAGCATGGACACCTCTAAAGATTTGGTCTATAAATTATTTTGACAATCTCTTTTCACTAAACTTGGGTTTTACCTTCATGCTGAAGGCAGGAAAGCCCCTTTTTTGTGGGGAATAAAAGGTTTGGAGGGGTTAATGCATGCCAGGGATGGGATGTGACTGATCCCAAACCAGCACTGTAGGCAGCTCCCACCACAGCAAACACCAGCGTTTCCCAATCCTGGCCGTTTCCAGATCATTTCTTGTTTGATCTCTTTGCATGTCATGCCCTGCTGAAAAGCAAACAAATGTCAGAGTGATCAGCTCCAAGGCCACCTCGCCCTCAGTCAGTGCCAAAAAACACTTCTCTGGAGCTGGTCACGTCCCCCAGATCTGCCATGGCTGTCAATGGTCATCACACATTTTTGGGAAACCCGTGTTATCCTTGGGAAAATCCCCCAATTTTATTATTTCCTCGGGAAGAGTGAGCTCGAAGGATGAGCAGCCCTGGAGCCAGGTGGCAAAGTCTCAGGGCTGAGCTGCTGCCTCCCAGCCGGAAGGATCAGCCCAAAGACTAAGCCAAGCACCTGAGTCTTCTCCAAAACTTTGACTAAACACTGAAATATGTTGTCTGTCTCCAGCAGGACTCCAGCATGTGCTTCTGTGCTCCGTTAAGCCAGGGGGGTTTAGGCTGCGCTCGGAGCCGACGTTATTTATGCTCAAGGGTTTTGCTGCACTGGGAGAGGAATCTGGTCCCTGGCTCAGAGACCACAAAGAGCTGAGCTCACTCACTCTGTCTGTCCATCCATCCTTTTCCTTCCAAATGGACCTGCTATCTCCACAGCAGCTCTGGCCAAGGAGATGAGGGTTTGCCAGAGCATGGGGTGATGCTGGGATGGGTCCAGGCTGTGGCTGGTGTCGCTTCTGCATCCCATATCCCATTTCACTGGGCAATTCCGGGCTCTGTGCCCAAGGGTGATGCTGACCCCACGTCTCTGCTTGCAGGTGGACTGGCTGCAGCAGCAGGAGGTGAAGAGGAGGGTGAAGAGGCAGGTCCGAGGGGAGCCACACGCTCTGCCCTTCAACGACCCGGTGTGGCCCAACATGTGGTACCTGGTGGGTATTTCCCTGCAGGGACCCCTCTGCCTTGTGGGGGGCTCATTCAGTTTGAAGCAAATGCATCATCAATCTTTGCTCAGCCCAGCCAGTAATGAAATAACCCTGATATCAGCAAATGTGCTTGGCAGCAGCATTTTAAAATTGTGGACTAATGCATGTGAGAGTCTAGTTTGAAGTGATTCACCCTCGTTAGCAGCCCCTCCCCATGGGCTGAGCAGCCAAGGCTTGGGAGCAGCACCACTGCATTTTACCCATCCCAGAGCTGCAGCCATCTATTTGTAATATCATTTTTCTCCTGCCTGTGTCATGGATCTGTATTTGACAGGGAAATTCATTGAAAATTAAGGGCGGAAAGGAAACGAGCTCTTCAAAACCCAAGAGCCCACAGTGTTTGAAATGGAAGAGGAAAAGAATAATAGGGAGATAGCATTGCCTGGATTAACTGCTGCTGGATGGGTTTGATCTGTGGAGTAAAGTTATAACAAATCTGCGAGTTATATGGCAGGGGGTGGGTCGTAAATATATTTTCTGGTTGATTAAATGGGCTCCCAGCTTGGCTGTTTGCTTAGATGGGCTGGAATGGGGTTGCAGCCTCTTTTGCAGCTGTGTTTGTCTCTGTAGCACTGCGGCGATAAAAACAGTCGGTGCAGGTCGGAGATGAACATCCTGTCAGCCTGGCAGAGGGGCTACACGGGCAAGAACGTGGTGGTCACCATCCTGGATGATGGCATAGAGAGGAACCACCCTGATCTCCTGCAGAACTACGTGAGCTGGGGGATGGACGGGCTGGGGTGAACGGGCTGCGGCTGATCCTCGCCACAAGTTGATTTATGGAGAATTTCAGTGTATAAACACAGCTGAAGTCTGTTCATTGGCATATTTAGAGGTAAAAGTTTTTTGTTGTTTTTTTTTGGTTTTTTTTTTTTTTTTTTTTTTTTTTTGAGAAAGCTTGAGATGTTTTTAAGAAGGAAATGAGGTTTTTAGATAAGAAGGTTTGGGGGAAACTCCCTTTGCAGCTGCCTGGGAAGCAGCCGCCTCCCTCTGCTCACCAGGGCAGAGCCAAAAACCTGCATGAACTCTCTCAGCCCCAGCTCAAAAACCAAACAGCCACAGTGGGGAGAAAGGGGGTGCTGGACCCAGCAGGATTTGGGGTGGTTTGGAGGAGCAGTTCCTGAGGCAGCAGGATGTTTCCCCTGGGAAACATGCAGGACTGCAGCCTAAAACCATTTTTTCCTGAGGAAACTGTCAGAAACTGAGGGGAAAATGTTGTTTCCTGTCCTGCTTGGCTCCATTGGCCACCACTCCAGCTGCTGGTCACCACAACCAGATGGTATGTTGAATCTAATGGTGGCAACATATTTTCAGGACCCTCTTGCAAGCTACGACGTCAACGGGAACGACCACGACCCAACTCCGCGCTACGATGCCAGCAATGAGAATAAGTAAGTGATGCTGATTGCTGTGGGGCCTGGGTCTGTGGGGTCCTGGGGGCTGGGTTTCCCCCCTGGGGCGTCTTCCAGGCCTGTGGCCTTTCCCCATCCCCAGTGCTGCAAAGGGGGCTGGGTTATGGGCTTTGCACAGTCATTGTGTTTAATGCAAATCCAGCCGGTGCCAATTGCTGGTGGACACTTGAGCCATCAAACTGCAGCACTGGGGGAGTTCCTTGCCCTGGCCAGGGATTAAACCACATGAAGTCAGGATGAGTGGCTGAGATGGCAAACCTTGGACACACTTTTGGGGCTTCAAATAAATGAAAAATAAAAGTGGGATAGGTACGTGCAGAAAGGAAACGGGTGCAAAGAGGAGATTGTATCAAGGTGCAAGATGCAAAGAGGAAACTGCATTCAGGTGCAAAATGTGAAGAACAAGTTGCATCGAGGTGTAAAATGCAAACAACAGATTGGACTTAGGTGCAAAATACAAACAGCAAATTGCTTTTGGCATTAGTTTCCTGCACCTCCCAGCACTTGCTGTGGGTTTTGGGTAAGGACTCTCCATCTCCTGGGGCACTTTCTTCTGCTGCTTTGGCCTCAAGGCTGGTTTTGGGGTGCTGGCTGGGGGGTGGCTGGAGGGACCCTTTGCCATGGACATCGGCTGATGGGGGATTTCTCTTTGCAGACACGGCACTCGCTGCGCGGGGGAGGTGGCGGCGGCGGCGAACAACTCGTACTGCATCGTGGGCATCGCCTACAACGCCCGCATCGGAGGTGAGGCTGCACCTCTCTACTCCCCTGCCCTTCACCAGCCCCCCGAGGCACTGTGGCCACCCTGGCCACGCTGATGGGCTCCTGGGGTGGGTAGTGGGAGGCTGCTCCCCCAAATACTGCCAGGAGAGTCTCTTTTTTTTTGCCTCGGCTGCAGGGAACCCCCGAGGGTGTCGGGGTAGGATGGGTGATACGGCCTGCAAGGAACCCTGGCTCCGTGTATTTTGGGGTGGAAACTTTCTGCTTGGGCTGCATCCTTGCTGTGAGGGTGTGGTGGTTCCACCCCCAAAAGTCCACAGCTGCTCTCGGGGGGGTCTGTCTTTAGGGTGGCCGTGTTCGCTGTGGTCTGTGGTGCTTGTTGAGCTTCAGAGCTGAAGTCACTCGTTTGTGGGGTCAATATCTGCAGATGAGCTGCTTGGAGTGGGGGGGGGGGGTCTGGGGAGACCCCCAAAATACCCTCATGGGAAAAACACCAAGGAAGTGTGGGTGGGGCTAGAGCCGTGTGTAGGGGGGGAGCTTTTGCACAGTCCTTCAAATAACACAAAGCGCGGGAAGCAAATGAATCTTTATCACCAAATGAGATCGTGGTGGTAATTAGCATCACAGAGTTCGTTTGCATTAGCCATTAGCCGAGCTGTTTGACCTGGGGCAGTCCTGGCCAATCCAAGGGGTATGGCATCCCTGGGGAGATTAGGGTCTTAGTGGGGGTGGGAGTGCCTGTCCCATCTACATGGCTTGGTGGGACCATGCAGGGGACAAATACCTGGAGCTGGATCCTCACTTTCAGCCCCATTGCTGGCACGGCTGGAACAGGAGAGGGGTTTTTACTGCAGCTCCTCCTACCAGCCCAACACTGGGAGAAGTGAGTGCTGGGAGCGTGGACCCAAACACCATGGGGTGGATTTGGGACTTAATTACTTCTCTTGTCTTGTTCATCCTGGCTGTGTAAGAAACAGCTTTTTTTAGGGTTGTGTCTGCACGGGAGCAGCGCCCTCAGGGATCCTGCTCATGGCCAAGCACCTCCAGTGGTTGCCTGTGTGGGGAAAATCCTTGCAGGGAAAAAAATAATCCCAGGGAGGGTGACTGGGGGACTGGAAGTGGCACATCATCCCATCCCATCTTTCTGCCTCCTGCACGTGTGATGGTTTCTTGCCCCTAAAAACCCACCTCCAAGCACACACCAAGCAGCAGCTGAGCAAGGCAAAGCTCCAGGTGGGGTTTAGTGCAGTTTTGAGTCCTGCAGGATCAGGCCATTCCCTTCATCCTCCTTTTCAAGCCCATTTCTCTGCAGCTGCTGGTGGAGACGAGCTTTACTTGTTGACTTTATGACGACCTGTGGGTCTCATTTTAATTTGCTCCCTTTAACGAGTGCCTTGCCCCAGGGGTGTGCTGGGGAGGTGTTGAGTGAGACGAGGCACCTGGCAGAGGGCTGGGGGCCGGGGGCTTCCCACAACATCAACAGGCAAAGGGGAAAAATAGAGTCTGAGCCAGATCGAGTTTGGGATCATGGAGGAAAACACGCTATAGCTGCAGAGAGAGTGATTTTAGATGGATTACACAAATAAAGCAGCGATTAATGAGCACAACTTGTTGGGGAAGCCTATTTGTCACACTTGGAGAGCTCCCATCTAATTTTACTGGCTGCTCTTCAGCGCCCTTGCATTGCTTTTCATTTGCTCTGGGCAAAACACATCACTGCTCAAGCAAAGGGCTCCTTCAATTCCTCCTCCTTTTCCCTCTCCTCGAGCACTCACTTTGGAGGTTGGGATTGCTCCCCGTGTGACACAAAGCTCATTTATTTTGCAGCATCCATCCCTGCTCCCTCCTTCTCCCCATTATTTGACCAGGGAGTCTGGCATTGTGGGTGGTTGTCTCTGAGTTGGCTCTGGGCTGGCTTTGGGTTGGCTTTGGGTTGATTTTGGGCTTGCTGGTGAACATGCCCACATTTAGCAAGCACAGGCCCCATCCCTCAGCTGGTTTTCCTTGCTGTGCCGCAGCTGAGCACAGCTCAGACACCAGACTCGGCTTCTCGCCCCTACTCGTCCTGTTTTCTTGTTGACAGAGAGGAATTTTAGGGAACTGCTCAGCTCCCTGGTTTTACATTTCTAAGCTTGGTTTTGGCTGATCGAGGACAGCGTCAGAAAGAGATATTTGAGTTGACTGGTGTCCAGAGTGCAGCTGCAGCTGGAATGACATCTGCCTGCATTTGTTTGCTTTAAGACAAAATACATGTGGAAGGGGAAATGCATTTTTGTAGACCAGGCTATCCCTGGCTGACAAAATACGATGCTGAAATTTCCAGCATCTCTTTTCCTGCAAGGGCTGTTTCTGGGAAGCCCACTGGGGTGCCTGGCACCCTCCACCCACTGTGCAGGGGGGAAATCCTGAAGGGAAAGGGTGATGGAGAGCAGAGCGGGCTGTACTCTCATAATTCAGCACTTGGAGGCTGGGGGTGTGCAGCAATCCCCCAGCCCATCCCACCGTGGCTGAGGGGCTCTGCCTGTGAGCACCCTGACTGGTGCCTGCTGACATTCCCTACTGGAAGTGAGGGTTATTCCAGGTGGCATTGTACAGCCATGGGTTGGGGTCCTGGCTCTGATTTTTGGCTGTGCAAACCACAGCCTGGGACTTCTCCCACTCTGGAGAACTGCTGGCATCAGTTGGGCAGTGATGGGATCTGGGGACTGTCACAGTCATTCCCACTCAAGGGGAAAGGCTTCACCCTGCCAATGTGCCTGAGGCTGGGCGGGCATGAGAGATCAGGAAACTCCAATCTCTTCCAAGTGGAGAGATGTGTTAGCTAATGAATTAAAAGGGAGGGGAAAAAAAAGGTTTTAAGTGGGGGGATTTTGCCACCGGGGAGTGCAGTTCCACTCCCGCCACTCCCACCACCCCTTCCCCACCAATGGAGGGGAAGTGAATTTTATCCTCCCCACCCCTCCATCCCTTGCCATGAAGCCAGCAACACAGAAAACTTCCCAAACAGCTCCCCAGCATCCCGCTGCCAGGCTCGTTGGCATGCAGGGCCGCGGGTTGAAGCTATTCCAGGCGCGCCTGAGCTGTGTGGTTTCCGCCGCCGCTAACAAAGCCCTTTGATTGCAATCCTCACACTGTCATCCACGCCATGAAGCCCTAATGTCTGATGTTTTTGTGCTTTTAGGCATTCGTATGTTAGATGGAGATGTAACAGATGTTGTTGAAGCGAAGTCGCTTGGCATCAGACCCGATTACATTGACATTTACAGCGCGAGCTGGGGGCCAGATGATGATGGGAAGACAGTTGATGGACCTGGTCTATTGGCCAAACAGGCTTTTGAGCAAGGCATTAAAAAGGTGTGGATCCCACAGCGCCCAGATACGCTCGCCCTCCTCCTCCTGTCCCGTGGGAACGCGTGCCAGGGCCGCGGCCGGCGCGGGGTCCGGCGCGGGGATGGGCAGCTCGGCCCCCTGAGGTGATGCCAGCGCTAGGGCTGGGGCGGGGGGGGAAAGCCAACCATCTCTAATCTTTCCTAGTTTTCCCCGGCGTCCCTAAAAGCTGCGGTGGATTTTGCGGCCGAGGGTGGTGACGGCGGGAGGTGCCTGGCGATGGCGCGGCCCCGGTGGGATCCCTCGGCACGGCCGGCCCCGGTGGGAGCACCCGGCAGCGCCGGCGACCGGGCAGAGCCCTGGCAGAGCAGGGAGGCCCCAGGTTGTGTTGCGAAGCTCTGCCGGGATGAGAAACCCAGGGTGGTTCTTTGGGGGGGCTGACTTTGCACCTCAAAATGTCCTCCCTGGATCCCGGCGTGGGCAGAATTGGACACCCCCAAGTATCTCCAACCCCTTCCTCCACCCACCCTAGACCCCTGGTATCCTCTCCCAGATGTCTCCATCACATTAAGCATTTCCCTGGTTTTCCACCCGGAGCGAGCAGCCGAGTCACGGCTGGGCAGGGACACGGGTGCCACCACAGGGTCCAACAATGGATTATTATCCTTGAAATCCTCCAGCAAGAGAGTTCAACCAGCACCACATGTGATTGACAGCTGTCAATCAGTCCCTGCTGGGGATGCCATGGCCTTCCCATGGCCCTTCTCTTTCTGGAAGCTCTTAAAAAATGCCCAATATTGGCTAAAAGCATCAGGAAAAAGACCTTTCTTGGCAGCTCGGTGGGTGCCATGGGTGGGTGTCACAGAGGCTCGGAGCTCCACACTGGGTGTTGTTCCCTGGGTGCTTCAGAGAATCTGGAGTTGGAGTTCTGCCACCAGCTGCCCCAGGCTGGGCTGGGAACCTCCCCACTTTGACCCTTGCCTCCACTCCTTCCTCTGCTGCCTCTTCTCACACCATGCCGGGATTTTGGGCGGCCACAGGCCGGGGTGAGCAGCCTGTCTCTTATCTAAAAATAGGGTGGAGTGTTTTTCCCACTGTTTACTTGATTTCCTGCTGGGGCAGAGAGCCTGCCGAGGAATCCATTGAAGTGCCGGGCAGTTCACGCCGTGTAAATACGGGGGAACAAGCTGCTTTTTAGACCTTATTTTTCCATGCAGCAGCAAATGGGCAGCCACAGGGTCCTTGCCCAGCACAGCCCCACTGTTTTGGGATGCTTGTTTTTGTCTCCCAGGGGACACCCCTGTCCCCCCGCTGCCACTGGTGTTTGTGGCACCCACTATCCTGCGCGCACAGCTCTTAATTGCCAACTTCTTCTCCTTAAACAACAAGGAAAGCTGCAAGGAGATAGTTAAACCACCACCTTTAGCCCGAGCAAACAGCTGTAACTGAGTTATAAATCCTTAAAATTGAGTTTTTAATGGAAACATTAAAATAACCTTTATCTATTAGCGATAGGACTGCGCTGGAGTAATTTATCATCTTGTTTCTTGTTCCTCCAGCCACACTTTATTAGTTCCCGAGCTAACGAGGGGAGATTTATCCTGGTGGCTCATGGAGTGCTGTTGGGCAAACACCCAGGCCCCGCAGTGCTGTGGAAGCAGGAGATGCTGTGCATCCCACAGCCACCCATGAGCAGCTGGGGTGAGCTGGATCATCCCCACCTTGGCCAGGGAGGGATTCCCTGGTTTAAATGATGCTCAGATCCAGGTTTTATATCAGCAAGGAGCCCCCTCTCTAGCATGGTGTTGGCTTAGGAGGATGGCAAATGAAGAAGTTGGGTGTTTGGGGTGTGCTTGCAGGAGTCTTGGTAGTTTCTTGTTTGAGAGCAAAGGGAAAGAGTGGATTTCTTCCGATCTGAGGGAGCTGCAATACGCAGTGAGCTCTCGGAATGCTGTCAGGTGTTTGATGTGTATTGTTGTAGTGCCATTCATGTGCCTGTTCATGTCCTCATGTGGTTGTGCTGGCTCCAAACCCAGTTTCCTCCAGTGCAGCCCTGCCTGGGCCTCGTGGGGATGTGGGTTTGGATCAGGTCTGAGGAGCATTCTCAGCTCCCACTGGGGCAACACTCTGGGTGTGGGATGCAAGGGAGGTCTGGGCTCCCTGTCGTCTGATCCCAGTTGAAATCATTGCTACATCTCCACATGCTTCAGCAATTGGTGCCTGGTTTCATTCCTCTGATTAGGGATTTGGGAAGCTTGGGTTGCATGCAGTGGGATTCATCCTTGGAGGTGGGTGGATTTTGGTATAGGCGAGCTGGACGGTCACTGTCTGCGCCGAGTGGATGGGCTGGGATGCTGTGCCTCCTTGGAGATCCAGGAAAACCTGGAAAGCAGGGTGGGAGATGCCAGCAGCAGGCTTGGTGGGCTGGCAAGCTGGGTCGAGCTCTCCATGACGCAGAGCAGGGCAATAATTCCCTTGGCATTTGCACGTTTTCTTGCAGAGCTCCAGACAGCTCTATTAATCTTTGCTAGGGAAATACCCACCCAGTTTGGCTGGGAGGCAGCCCAGATAATGAAAACTTTCATAAAGTAGGGAAGGAGCCTGACTTAGCCTGTGTATCCAGAGGCAGGGTCAGCTCAGAAAGCCTCTGCCCCAGGAGGGGGGCGAGACAGGTAATAAACATCCCGCTCCCCCCCGGCGCTTAAAACCCACAATAAATCCCAGTGAATTCCTCCAGAGCAAAGCTGCTTTGTTATTATTATTTTTATTATTTTTTGTGGAGGAAGCTGCTGCAGAGCAGTGGGAGAGAGGCAAACACCAGATCTGCCCAGGCGAGCGCCGAAACCTCTCGGTGGCAGGAGCAGCCGCGGGGAGGATGGGGCTGCTCCGCCGTGCCTTCCATCGCCTGCCAAGCCCGGCAGAGCGCCATCCTCCCTGGAGAACCCTGCCTTGCAGGGCATGGAAGAGAACCAGCCACTTCATTTCCTGCCCCTAACCCCCTTGGATCACCAAAAATCCGGCCTTTTTTGGGATGGCGGCACCTTGCTTCCAAACCCCCCCCCCCAGGGCTGGGTTATTCCTGGGTGTGCCGGTAGTGGATTGGATGGAGAACAGGGCTCACCCCTGTACCATCAGCTTCATTAGGGGCCCCTGGTTGGCACCACGGCTGCCACTGCCAGCTGGGATTTTCCCTGGCTCCAGGGAGGTCTGGGTAGCTGGTGCAGCCTTCCCACCCGCCCCCCCCCAGTTCCCAGTGGGCTCCCACGGCTGTGCCCAGTGGGGATGGCTCCATCAGATGTTCCTGCCAAGTGATGGGGATTTAAAAAATAAAAAAAAAAACAAACAAAAGGAACCTAAAGAGTAAGCTGGGGAAAGGTTTCTAGTGGTTTGGGTGGTTGCTTTGTGGGCTTGGGAGATGTGGGTTTTGAGGTGTTTCCTGCCAGTTCTTCATAGAACCAGGTGTTGCCGCCTGGTCCAGGGGCTCTGAGTACCCAAGATGTTTTCCCTCAGGAGAGCCGGTGGAAAATGTCAAAATCCCATCACTGGAGGCTCTCCCATCCCCGTGGGGAATTGCTGCCTGTAAACTGGGGCTGGCTGAGCTGAGGGGAGCGTGTGTGGGGACTGACCCAGGGGGCTGAGCGCTGGGCAGGATGGGACCCATCCTTCCACCCTCACCAAACCCTATATCCAGACCCAAAAATCAGCATTATCCCTTCCTCCCTGTGCCGAGATGGCCTCTCATCCTGGACAAACACCTCCCCTAACCCTCTATCCCCTCTCTGCCCACAGGGTCGCAGGGGACTGGGGTCCATTTTCGTCTGGGCGTCGGGGAACGGCGGCAGAGAGGGCGATTACTGCTCCTGTGACGGCTACACCAACAGCATCTACACCATCTCCATCAGCAGCACCACCGAGAACGGCTACAAGCCCTGGTACCTGGAGGAATGTGCCTCCACCCTCGCCACCACCTACAGCAGCGGGGCTTTTTACGAGCGGAAAATAGTGAGTTTTACCCCAACACTGAGTGGGGCGGCACCCCCTGGGTGTTTTCGGCGTGGCTGGGCTGTGGGTGATGGCCCGTTTGTAAGAGCCAGGCTTTGCCCTTAGCTCTGCAGGGGGTTTTGCTCTGGTCCCGAAGAGCTCAGGGATGTGGTGTTTTCCCTGGTAAGTGGGTGAAAGGGCTGGAGGTTTGCAAAAATACCCGTGTCAATATTTGCCTGTTCTCCAAAGTGCTTTCTTGCTGTCCCTTTTTTTAAAAAAAAAAAAAAAAAAAAAAAGTTAATTTTGAGGATTTTTAGCTTGAGAGAGAAAAAAGAGGGAGGATGGAGGCATTTGGCAGGGATGTGGCAGCCCCAAAGGGACAGCTTTTTTGGAGGTCAGGAATTGCCTGAAAGTGTGTTCATGTGTGGATCAGACCAGCTTTTCTGCCTCCCAGGCTGTATTTGCCCCATCCCAAGAGCTGCTGTCACACCAAGGCTGTTCATTACTGACATCTTTGTGCATCATCTGAAGCTTGGGCAGTAAAGCATCACCCACCATCACAGCACCTCATCCGAGCTGGGAAGGGAGTTTTCCACCCAAATGAGTTTTTTGACAAAAAATGTTTGGTTTTTTTTTACAAGTCGATTAATTTTTGCATTCAGGAGCGGGGGGTTTTGGCACTTAAAAGATGAATTTCCAGCCAGAAAACAAAATCCAAATGCCATTTTCATGGCACTCAGGAGCATTTGCATGGCTGAAGCCAGCACAGTCCAATGCTACTGGACTGTTGCTGGGAAAAAAAAGCAGATTTCAGGGACACCTTGAGGTAGAACTGGATGGTATGTCCTTGCCCTCCAGAAATCACCAGATTAACCCAAAATCAGAAGCCTGTTAAAAATTTAACCAATGGAGCATTTCTTGGCCCATTTCTCTCCAAGCTTTTGGTACCCAAGCATTGTGCTCTGTCCTGGAACAAAACAGCTGGAAATGGCTTTATTTTATCCCTATGCAAATGGAAATTCTTGCTCAAAACCAGGAGCTGGAGGTTTTAAGAAAAGCATTTAACATGACACAGCTCAACGTGCACCCATATAGGTGTAGCCATGGCAGCTCTGCCCTGCTCGCACCTCTCCATCTGCCTTTTCCTCCAGCTGAACCACAACAAAATTGGTGTTTTTTCCCCTTTTCACATAGTTTTTGCCCCTTTAGAAAAGGGAAATGTAAAGAAGGGGTGTTTCCTCATGCACCAAATGTACCTGCAGCCCGTTTTTGGGGCTCTGGGCACCGTGATGGCGCGTGAGCCATGGTAAGGATTGGGTACCAGCAGGCTCTGCTCCGCTCTGGCAGCATCCCGAGCAGACCTGGGGTGCTGGATGGGATAGTGCCCGTGCTGGGAGCACCTTGGGAGCTGCAGCTCCTCTCCCCACAGGTCACCACGGATCTCCGGCACCGCTGCACCGACGGCCACACCGGCACCTCCGTGTCCGCCCCAATGGTCGCGGGAATCATCGCCTTGGCTTTGGAGGCAAAGTAAGTGTTACCTCGCCAGGAGAAATGTTTCCGTGTTCAGTACCTGGTGAGCAAACCCAGGAAGAGACAAGGTAGTTTTGTTTTCCTTTGGAGTGATTCAAAATAAGGCAAAGTTATTCTAAATGGCTCCTTTTTGGCGGGGTTTTGCATCTTCCCGCCGGTGTTTTACTCATCTAATTCTTCGTCTGTTGAACATTTGGGGTTGGTGAGATTAGTCAGGCTTTTCTGTTGGTGCATTGAAACTGCTGACAGCAGGCTCCAACAGGAGTTTTATAAGTCCCTCCTGTAGAAAAAAATATCGGAAAACATCATAGAAAATGGGAAATGTCCATAGAAGTGATGATTTTCAGCCAGTGTTGCGTTTCTGGGGGTAAATTACTACTTTTGCATAATGTCAAAAACTCACACAGCTCGACCAACAGTGACACGCTCTGTGGTTCAAACAAGCTGTTCTTTTCCTCTTGTCCCCGTCCCGGTCTCATCCCAGTCCCATCCTGGTTCCATCGTGGTCTCCCAGCCCAGGAACAGCCCTGGGACATCCCTTTGTTGCTTCATGGAGCATCTTCTCATGAGCTTATTATTATTTTTATGGAGTGGAAATAAAATTAAGGCTGGGAATAAGCCTCAGGGCAGCACTGCACTCTCATCCAGGGATGGTGATTGTGGCTCCAGTCCTCCTCCTCTGGTTTAATCCCAACACCCAGGTCGGGTGAACACATTTCCGGAGATGCCGTTTTCATTACAAGTATATTAAAAGCTTTAGATGTAATTTTTGAATTGTTTAGCTGAGGCATAAAACGCAACATTAAGTACGAGAGCTTGGTGCTCAGGCACTCCATTATGACAAGAAAGAATAAATTGAATTTGTTTCCTTAAATGTTGCTTGAGAGCAATATAAATCCCAGCTCGGGATGCTGAAGAACTGACTGTAAGAAAAGCACGGAAAATTCTTCAGCAATATCCCTGGGCCGGGGTCTTGGGAAGCACAGAGCACTTGGTGTCCTGGGCTCTGGACACACAAACCTCACGCAAACCCAGTCTGGGGGAGTGGAAACAATTTGAATTTCATTTTTCCATTAAATGAGCAACCCAGGGATTTTTCCAGCCATTTTTGCTGTTATTGCTATAAAGGGAAGGTCTGCTCAGCATCGTGTATCAACAAGCTGCTGAGCCCAGTACCCTGCCTCAGGATGTGCCTCATTCCTGATCTCCTGCATGAAAATGGGGAAAACACTCCTGATTTGCTTCATTTCTACCTCAGAGCATGAGAGCTAAATTGCTTTATCCAGGAGTAAATCCTGCAATGCCTTTGGACATGTGGAGCCTCTCCCTGGGGCATCGACCTCTGCTGGGGCACCCCAAGTGACGGCCAACCTCCAGGCAGGGTGTCAGCATTTAAATCATCAATTCTTGCTCTTTTTTGAGTGGGAAAGAGATTTTTTTTTTTTTTTTGGAGGTTTTTTAACCCAGTGTGGGGGGTCCCTGCTGCTGCTGGGAAGACTGGGAGCAGCAGAGCCATCCCACGAGCCCTGTGTTGTTGCAGCCCCCTGCTCACCTGGAGGGACGTCCAGCACCTGCTGGTCA
This sequence comes from Platyrinchus mystaceus, assembly GCA_035041135.1. Taxonomy (NCBI): domain Eukaryota; kingdom Metazoa; phylum Chordata; class Aves; order Passeriformes; family Tyrannidae; genus Platyrinchus; species Platyrinchus mystaceus. Next base: position 3,120,813 of record JAWWLV010000018.1, read on the forward strand.
AAACCTCGCGGCCGGGGCACCTGAGAGCGCCCGACTGGAAGACCAACGGTGCGGGGCATAAAGGTGAGAGGAGGTGGGGGTGGAGGTGGCATGGTGAAAAGGGACAACCAAGGGAAAAGAAAGGCCTCCAGAGCTTTGTTTATGGGGAGGATTCACCATGTGTGGCCACTGTCGGCTTCCTTGGGGGGCTCCCACTGTCAGGCTGTTAAATGGGGGGAGGAGAGGGCAGTAATTCATGGGGTGAGATGCTTGGAACTCTTGCCTGGTGGAGGTTTGGAAGCCTTGTTTGGTGGAGACTCTCCTGAGCTGGAGTGTTTCCTGCTCCTTTCCCTGGGCTGCTCCCAACAATGGGTTTTTCCATGGTGCCAGTGTGGATTTGGGGTGTAACTTTAACAGGGTGATGAGCTCTGTGTGTTGAAGCAATCGAGTCAACTCTGTGCCTTCCTCCATGGTTGAAGGATGCTCCACCAAGCACTGAGAAGGAGCTCCTGAGTCCTGCTTGGAAGGCAGTGGATTTCTGAGTCTTCTCTCTTTCCAGTTAGCCATCTATATGGCTTTGGGCTGGTGGATGCTGACGCTATTGTGGTGGAAGCCAAGAAGTGGAAGATGGTTCCTCCCCAGCACGTCTGCGTGGGAAGCCTGGACAGAGTGCCCAAGTGAGTGTTGTGGGGTGGGGTGGGGTAGGGTGGGGTGCTCTCCCAGGGCATGCAGATGCTTGGAAGGAGTGTTGGGAGAGCTGGCTCTTAAAATGCAAAGGCTCAGCTCTGGTCTCAACATTTGGAAAAGGAAATTAGGAATCGGGGTGGCTGGGACAAGTCCATGGGCAGACAAGGTGATGCTCATGGATTTTATGGTCAGAGTGATCCACACCACCCACTTTCACTTCCCAGATGGGTGATCAGCATGGAATTTTTGAGGGCTGACAGTGAGAGACCAAACCCAACTTGCCTGCTGGGTCCTACATGAGCAGTGATGTCTTGGTCTCTCCACCCTCTTCCATCAAACATTTTCGATCAAAGAGACCAAAAACTGGTGCTTTGTTGCAGAGGTTTCCAAATTTCCAGTGTCTGGGATCTCTTTGAATTCGGCTTCAGGTTCAAACCAGCTTCTCATCCTCGGTAGGTCAGTCCCTGCTAGGTTAAAAGGTGGGATCACAGATTTGACCAAATGGACCCTCCTGATTTTCCACTGCCCGGCTGTAGAACGACAGAGTTGTTAATCAGAAAAGTCTCTGGAAGACTTGCATATGCAAAACAGGAATGAATGTGGAGCCAAGTGTGTTCATGAAGCTATTTATCTGATACAGACACTAATTACAGCCCAAAGAGGAGCACTGCATTGCTAATTATAATAAAGCAGTGCCCTTGCAGCCCATAAGGCACAGATTCGCAGAGCAGTTCAAACCCATCCAGCAACTCAGCAAATTCCCATGCTAGGACACTGGGAATTGCAATGGAGGAGGAGATAATTTTTGCTGTGAAGCAGTAGGAGACTGGGTTCAAGTATAACTGGGTGTCCCTGCTGCTGGGAGCTGCCCCCGTGGTGACGCTCTGCCCGTCCCTGGCAGGTACATCCGAGCCGACCACGTGCTGCGCGCCAGCACCCTGAGCAGCGGCTGCGCTGAGCACCGTGAGCAGCACGTGCTGTACCTGGAGCACGTCGTGGTGAGGCTCAGCATCTCCCACCCGCGCCGGGGAGACCTCCAGATCAGCCTCGTGTCTCCAGCAGGAACCAGGTCGCAGCTCCTCGCCAGGAGGTGAGAGCAGCCGGAGCCAGGATTTGTCCTTCGGGGGTTTGCTGTGAGGTTTCCTCAGGGTTTTTTGGGAAGGTGGGGGCTTCCCAAGATGCCCAGATCTCAGCTGCAGAAGGGCTCCATGCAAGGGTGGGCGCGTGCAAGGAATTGTCAATCCTAACCTTAATCCTTAATTATTTATCTACCTTTTCCGATAAAATCCAACATCCGAAGTCTCATTTCTTGGTGTGTGGCATTACCATTGCAGGGTGTTTGACCACTCCAACGAGGGGTTCAAGGGCTGGGAGTTCATGACCGTCCACTGCTGGGGGGAGCGGGCGGCGGGGGAGTGGACGCTGGAGATCCACGACACGCCGTCCCAAGTGCGCAACCCTGCCGTGCAAGGTAAGGACCCCCCAGAGCCCTCCAGCTCCTCTGGCTCCCAAAGCTCATTGCAGGCTATTTCACTTGGCTGTATATTTTGCTGTGAGTTTTTATGGTCTCCAGCAAAACGCTATTGCCCAAATTTCTCAAAAGTGGGAATAAAGTGACAGCCCTGAACACAGGAGGCTGCCGGTCTGGCTGAGCTGGGAGCGGATTCTCCCCCAGCAGCAGCAAAACTTGCTGCACCCGAGAGCCAGGTTTCCAAAATTAAACCGTAATGAGTCAAAACGAGGAAACCCAAGAGCTGTAATTGTTGTTTGTTTGTTTTGCTCCGCTACTGGGACATCTGGCGCGTGGGCTGGTTGTGCAACGGCGCAAGGGGACGATGCCCCTCAGGCTGCAGACAGACGGACATCCTCCCCGGGCTGCCACTGTGCTGGCAGGGGGTGGCTGGGCTCAGCCTGGCCCCCTGCATGTCCCTGTGTTCCCCCCCTTCCCAGGCTTGGCCGCCTGCTCCCAGCAAAGGAGCCGTGCTGGCAGGATCTGGCCCCACCAGGAAGGGGCAGCCGCCTCGCTGGCTGGTGGCAGCAGGGCATGAAGAATCCTGCCCGGGGCTGGCGTGTGTTGTGGGGGTTTAAAATCCACACAATCATTGATAGGTAGCCAGGAGTATATTAAAAAATTTCTCCCACGCGACTTTCTAGCGGGGAGGTGCACGTGGGGGTTCGTTCATTGAGCACAAAGTGTTTCTGTTTGCTGCCTTCACCCAAAATCTTTTGAACTTGGAGAGCGGCAGCAAAGCGCCCACGGAGCTGATTTTTCCCCAGTATTTACAGTTCGTGGCGGGTGTTTCTGAGCCCCTCAAGGGCATCAGGGCTCAGCTTTACCTGGCTTGGCAAAATGAAATGAAAAGGAGCGCGTTCAGTCACCCCCTCACTGGATTTGAAGCAGAGAGGGCAAAGTGGGAGGAAAAAGAGGGAAGATGCTCCCAGCTCGTAGCAGAAACTGGTATTAAATGTTAATTTAATGCCACTAAATTGGTTAATTTAATACCAATTAAATAATATGAGTGTCCTGTTGCTGGCACTGCTGCATCCCCACATCAGCCCCATGCAGCCTGGGCTGCCTTCACACGGGATATTTTAGATTTAAAGCAAATTTAATTCTTTTAGAGGAAGCACTTCCCTGGCTGAGCTGCCTCGCAGGCTCCACGCTGGCGCTGCTCAGTGCAGCAGGTGGGTCCTCTCATCCCTTGGGGGGAGCCAAGGGATTTGGGTATTGGAAATTTTAAGCCCTTCCTGGAAACGCAGGGATTAGGAGTTAAAGCCGAGCACGCCGCGGGCATGAAGTGACTCGCATTGATGGGGAACTGAAAGAAAAACAGCCTTGGAAAGAAGCAGCAGCATTTTTGGGCTTCCTCCCCAAAGCCATGTGGATTGTGGAGGGTCTTGGTGTGAGTATAAGGCCCTGGGGGGGTCCTACCAGGAGCAACACAGTCTGGTGTCTCCCACAGTGTCTCGAGGGGTGCCAGGCTCAGACCTCTGATACGTCAGGCAAAGGCATGGCTGGAGCAACAGCAGCAAGAAATAATCCAGTGTGTGCCAGGCAGCTTTTGTCAGACAGAAATAATCCTCTATTGTGTAGCTTTTAAAGTTACTGGCTCTCTCCAGTGTTGGACACGAAGGCTATGGTGTTGCTGCAGTTCGTCAGATGATTTATAGAATTAAAAATCCCTTGTAGGTGCCTTAAACAGCTGTTTTTGTGTGGGCTGGAAGCTCAGGGGCTCCTGAGCATTTCTGGATGTTCACTGTTTGCTCTTCTGCATTCCTGTGCCAGTGGTGATGCCCTGATGGTCCAGTCCATGCTCCTCCTGCTTCCCCCAAAACGGGGTCCCGCAGGGCGGAGCGAGACGGGGAGCAGGATGGGTGACATTGTGCCTGCCCCACAGGGAAGCTGAAGGAGTGGAGCCTCATCTTCTATGGGACAGCTGAGCATCCCTACACTGCACTGGGTGGGCCCCAGTCCCGTGGGAGGTCGTTGGAAGTGCCAACATCGGAGATGGAGCCATCAAGAGCCGCCTTCCTGCAGAGCCAGGTGGAGGTGGCGGAGGAGGAGGAGGAGTACACGGGTAAGTGTCAGCTTGAGCTGCCACATTGTCTCCCCCAAAGTGCCTGGGAAAATGCAAACCCTGATAAACTGGGGGAGCCACAAGGGCTGATGGTGCCTGGGGCTGAGGCAGGCTGGGAGGAGCAGTGCCTGTGGCCAGCAGGATGGTGAAATTAGAAGGTAGAAAAACGCCCCATCCCAGCGTTCCCACCACAAATTGGTGGTGCAGCTGTCTGAGGGGTAAAAAAGCTCTGCCCACCTTCCCTCCTCTGCCATGGGCAGGGGTGGGTGTCCCTGCTGGTCTCTGAGGAGCAGGTCACTCTTTCAAAACTTCTTCTGCACCAGTGTTCAGCCAGAGGGTGGCTGGGTGGGATTCATAGAGGGAAGGAGGAGCTGCAGGAGAGATGAGCACCCAGAGCCCTGCAGCTCCATAGGATAGATACGATAAAATTTATAATATAGTAGGTATAGGATAAGATAGGTGAAGAGTCTCCAGCCCTTTCCCAGCATCTGTCAGTCCAGGGAGGGTGTGCTCAGGGCATCCTGGCAGTGGGCTCTGAGGGATGCTCAGCTTCTCTCCTCACCCAGGTCCGTGCCACCCCGAGTGCGGCGACCAGGGCTGTGACGGCCCCAACGCCGACCAGTGCTTGAACTGCATCCACTACAGCCTGGGCAGCGTGAAAACTGGCAGGTGAGGGGTGGTGGGGTGTCCCTGTGGGGTCCCCAGGCAGCAGCAGCACCTTTCCCCAGGTCTTGCACCTCAGTGTGCGTGATAGATGTTTGCACAGAGAAAGATATGAGAGATAAAATGGATGGAGGAAGAGGTGTGGGGATCCCTGCCTTGGATTAGGGTACAATGGGGTGGGGGGCACAGTGCTGGAGAGCCCTGGAGGACCTTAGCCATGTAATCGTGCTGGGGAAGAAGGACTGGCATCACCAGCTGGGGTTAGCCATGCCCAAGGGACAACTAGCTGAGGTGACAAATCACTTTTGGAATTGGGGTTTCTGCTCCTCGGTCTCTTGGGTTGGCCCAGGGAAAGTTTACCTATAGCTGGGACAAGAGAGTCCCTGACTCTGTATTACAGACCCATGACTTTGAAGACACCCTAAATCTTAAGAATAGGAAATAAACAAGCCCAAATTGCCTCCAAGGCTGGGGGACACCCAAAACGCTGCGGGTGAGGGGGTGGCAGCAGGTGCCTGAGGCAGGAGGTGGCACCAAAGGCCGGGTGCTCTCTGTTCCTCCCCCAGGATGTGTGTGAGCTCCTGCCCCGCGGGGTTTTTTGGGGACAAAGGCGCCCGGAGGTGCCGCCGGTGCTACAAGGGCTGCGAGCGCTGCCTCGGGAGGGGACCGACCCAGTGCACAGCCTGCAAGAGGAACCTCTACCACCACCAGGAGATGAACACCTGCGTGGTGCTGTGTCCCACCGGCTTCTACGCCGAGGAACGTAAGGATGTTTTATCGCCGGCAAGTCGTAGCACGAGGATGTGCAGGGGTTGCTTCTATTTTAAGCGCGATGGGTGGAGAACGCGCCTTGATTTTTGAGTATTGGCTTTTGAGTTTCCCCCTTGACACGCTTTGCACAGTGAAGGGAGGAGGCAAAACCTCTGGGTGTTCGGAGGGTGGTGCAGAGCAGAGGTGCTCACCTCGGCTCTTAATTACAAGACTGTAATTAATGATCCTAGTTGCTTGCAAAGCATATTTCTTCTTAGCAAGCAGTGACAGATAAAGTCACCTGCAAGAGCAGGGATCCACAGGGGTGGATGTGCCTCTGCTCCCTGGGGAGCTGGCGCTGGGGTGCAGTGGGGTTTTACAGCTCTGACTGCTGCTTGCAAATCACTGTCCGCATTTTATTCTCCCTGCCTTGCTTTGTTTTTTGAAAGGTCAGAAACGCTGCCTGAAATGTCATCAAAGCTGTAAAAAATGTGTTGGTGAAGCAGACAAATGTACTGCATGCAAAGAGGGATTCAGGTAAAACACCCGCACGGGACAAGTTTATACCTGCAGCATTAGTTTAAATTTGGGATTTCCGATGGGAAATTAGAGAGTGAGTTAGTTAGTTAAAGGCCCAAGATCCTGCTTCCATGGTTCTAGGTGGTGATTAGTGTCCCTCTCTTAGCTGAAAAGCATTATTTAAATTTAATTTCCTTTTCTGCAGCTCTTGCCAGGGTGGTGGGTAAGTGCTGTGTAGGGCTGGTACCAGGCTTAGCTGTGCCAGGCAGGCTGGGAATGATCCCTGCAAGTGCAGAAACCCTTCCCTCAGATTCATCCATGCTGAAAATTTTATCCAATGTACCTGCTGAGTGGGGATGGTATAGGATGGTGGTTTCCCAGCAATGCTGGTGCAGGCAGGGCAGCCCTGACCCCATGAGGAACACTGGGTGCCCTTGCTGCTGGCCCCACAGCACCTGTGGGATGCAGAGCTCCACCAGGGAGGAGCTGTTTTCCATCCCCTATTGCTCATGTGAGTATGATCCCATAGCAGCTTGCAGTGTTCAGGCACTGTGAGTCAGAGCCACGGTGTAGCAGTGGGGCTCACTCAGACAAAGAAATTCCCACTGCCAAAAGATTATCTACTCCCTCGGAAAAGCACAAGTGGAGGCACTTGTCAGACATAATCCACACGGCGCTTGTTTTTTATTGTTCAATATCCTTTTAAGCCAGGACTTCAAATCATCCCTGCCATGGTGAAGCAGCACCGGCCCAGCCGTGGCGCTGAACCAATTTCCTTTGATTCCAGGGAGCCTCAGTGGTGCAAAAGGTCTTTGGGAGAGCCTGGCTGGCTGCCCATGGGAAAAAAATAATTTTATTTCCTCCTGGATAGTTAATTAAGGAACCTGCAGCCATCCCTTTGGTCCAGGCAGGACTTTTATTTCTCCTCAAGTGCTGGCTGTCTTTCTGACGCACTGCAGGCTGAGGCTGCCATAGGACACTGGGGGGTGTGGAGTTGGGGATGGGCTGTGTTGAGCCCCCAGAGCCCATAGCTTTGGGTGCAAACACCCTCTCTGCTTACCCAACAGCCTGGCAGGAGACAGCTGTGTGCCTGAGTGCCAGCCTGCCATGTACCTCAGCCGGGAGCCCCGGCGCTGCGAGACCTGCCCCGCCAGCACAGGTACATCCTTTACCCCACAGCATCGCCATGCAAAACCCCAAAACTTGTGCATCAGGAGCAAATACCCACCATATCTGCCCCGAGCCAAGGCAGAGCATGCCGGAGGGGAAGCAATCCCAACTCTCCAGCACATCCCACAGTGTATATGTTCACGCTGGAAAGGTTTTTAGGGAGTTTTTACATTTTTATTGGAGCTGTTTTTTATTTCCCCGATCTCCCCGAAGCCAGGTGCTTTAGTTTAATAAGGTTGCGGGGGAGGCCATAAAACCCTCTTGGAGTGATGGAAGATGGGTTTGCAGAGGATAAAAATGTCAGGCAGCTGAGGCGTGTTATCCTGGCCACCCCTTGGTGCCGGGCTGGCCGCTGCTGCCTTCCCCCAGCTGCCCAAAGCCACTCCCATTCCCTTTAAATCCTGCCTTTCTTGCTTCTTGCAAGTCCAATTATTTTCCATTGTAAATGTTTGCTCCTGCCCTCGAAATCATCATAGATCTGATGATAATATGATCTCTAGACAATTCATGTTCAGTGGCGTGAACCTCTTCTATCATACATGGGCAATTTCCTTAGACTAAATCCAAAATATTTATTGATCTTGTTGGCAAGTGTGGAAGGGAACCGGCTCTTAATCCCATAAGAAAATTACTTCCCTTCTAATTCTTATTCCAGTCAGCGTAAATGTACTCCACCACAATTATTTTTCCAGCCCTTTCTCGTCTCCTTTTGCTGCATAACCATTTCTCAAGCCTGGTGCGTGGAAGGCCTCTAATGATACTGCCTCCATCACTGGAGTTTGCTGTCCAGCCACAATGTGCCGGTGTCATAGTGGGGTCCTCTGCTTTCCCACCTCCTGTCCCAAGGCCTTCCCTCCTCCAGTTCCTCCACAGCCCAGTTTAGCATCTCCTTTTCCACTCTGCACAGGGTGGGAAGCCCAAAGCAATGCACGCTTGGGAGTGGTGGCTTATGGCCCTGAGGGGCTTTTGATGTGCTGTTCCCCACTGAGCCCTCGTGGCTGACTCTTGGTTCTACAAAGGAAAAGACACTGAGTCCTAGCTGGGATTTTAAGGGAGGAACTGGGGTTTTTAGGATGGAAGCTGAGCTTTTTGGGGGTTGGAGCCAAGCAGACACGCTGGACGCTGGCGTCACAACAATCACCTTGTTCATGAACAAGGCAGAGCCAAACTGGTGCCCCCCATCTTATGTGGGGCTGTGGCCTTACTTGCACTGTCTCCAAAACCACCCACGTGCCATTTTGCCCTCTTCCCTGTCCCCACAGGGCCAGGAGAGGAGGACTGCACCCCCTGTACCCCCGAGGGCCCTGCACCCCACTGGCGCTGCGTCCCCACCTGCCGTGAGGGCTTTTACCCCGCCGACAGCCATGGGCTGCCCAACAAGGTCTGCAAGAGGTACGGAACCACTGGTGGTGACCGGGGCAAAGCCGGGACCGATGGGGGAGCACTGTCAGCAATGATAAAGTAATGCCAGAAACGGCTCACAGCTGGAGCTGTTTACTAGGAAGATTAAAATAGGGATGAGGGAGCCAGGGTAGCCCTGGGGCTGGACCCCACACACCCCTGCCCTTTGGATTTAAGAGCTCCCCTGCTGGAGTGAGCCAAGGTGTCTTAGGGCTACGGGGGAAGAGGCTCAGCCCCGGCCCCGGGCTCTCTGGAGGAGGTGTGGGAGGAACGGTAACGTTTGGGTAAATACTGGAGCTTTCAATTAAAGCTGCTCCGTTTGCCCCGTGGCCACGCTGAGGAGTGTTCCCCACTCCCTGGCAGCACAGGGGCCGCATGTGGGAGACGGGGAGGTGCCGGGAGGCAGCAATTTGCTCCCACTCTCTGGCATCTGCTCTTCAAGTGGGGAGTGGGAGTGGATTCAGCCTCGTTAAAGCAAGCACGAAAGGGAAGGATTAAAGGTGACTTGGGAACACACAACACAGTCCCTGCCTGCCTGCCTGGGGTTTCACTCACCTGCGCTGGCTCCCCAGCAGGGAGGAACAAGGGACCAGCATCTCTTCCCAGGGATTTCAGGTACAGTCTCCACAAGCCACTGTCCTCAGGCAGGAGGCACAGCTGCTGGGCTCTTCTTCCTGAACAAAAGGATGGGAGCAGCACAGGTTCCCCTCACAGTCCTTTTCCTAACTGACATTGCTGGGAGCAGAGGTTCATGTCCCACTGAGCCTTCCCAGCAGGCAAGAGCCTTTGGGATGTCACTGGGCATTGAGCTGGCCCCACAGAGCCCGTTTTCCCCGGGCTTCATTAACTTTTCAAGGTTCAGATTTGCCATTTTCCACATCCTCTGGTTTGGTCTGGGTGTCACAGTGCTGGCACACAGGTTTTCTGGCTGACAGCCCATTTTGCGTGGCCAGATTGGGGTGCTGATGGTTCAGACCACAGCAGGGTCTCTGTCCCCAGGTGTGACGATCACTGCTCGGCCTGCGAGGGCTCCAGTGGAAACTGCCTCCGGTGCAAGGAAGGTTTCAGCCTCCTGGGTGGCTCCTGTGTAACAAATGAAACCTGTACCAACGGTAAGTGGCAGAACTGCTGGCACCACAGTGCCTCCCTGGTAGCAAAAATGCGCCGTTTGGGGTTTTCCCTTCACCATGTAAAGCCAAAAGTGCTGGAGCTCCTGGGCTTGCTGGGGCACAGCTGCAGTGGGCTGGGCTCCAGCTGAGGTGGGCAGGTGGCTCACCTGGCATTGCTGCTGGATTGCTGCCTGTTGCTCAAACACATCCAAGCGTTTGTATTTCGTTGTAGTTTAGTCTTGGGGCTAATTCTCCCACTCGCTGCAAAGCTCCTTTATTCCTTCATTAAAACCATGTGAAAGATGCCCTTAAAAAGTGACTCCTTTTCAATTCTCTCTCCCCAAACACTGGAACGAATTGCACCGCCTGTTACGTGCAATGTTTGTTTGTTTAAAATGTTAATCTGCTCTCATTTTCTCTTGTTCCTCGCCTCGGCCTCCCAGCTGACAAGACTTTCTGTGAGATGGTGAAATCAAACAAGCTCTGTGAAAAGAAGCTGTTTGTGCAGTTCTGCTGTCAGACGTGTCTTATGGCCGGGTAAATTCCAGCGGCTGCGTCCATCCAGGACTTCCACCGACTGCCAGCCCAGTTTTGCCAAATGTTTAGGACAAAAAAGTTTATTTTTTCAGCTTTGGGAGAGTTTACATGGTGCTGTCAAGCATTTCGCTCCTAAGTTTGATAGCTTTAATATCACTGTCGGCGCGTTTCTATAGCGATATGTTAAGCAGAGATCGGATCGTACCCTGAGTGATCACGTCCTGGGAGCAGCAGACAAGCGGTGATATTAATACTCTCAAACACTCCTCGTGAGCAGGGACTGATGCATGATCCATGTCCACACGCTTGGTTCTTCGCAGAAATCCCTCTGACCCGCCTGCTCTGAGCGGCTGGCGGGGGAGCCCTCGAGGGATGCAGGACTGCGAGGAAAGAGCCGTTCGTGGCTCCATTTTCGGTACCCTTTTCTGCTCGGTGACAGCCGATCCAGACCCGCATTGCCAACGGCTCTGTGCGTAGGTAGAACGATGAACCAGGCGGTTCCGGAGCGGTGCCCCACAGCCCGCTCCGGAATTCCCGTTCGGATTCGGTCAGTCGCTGTTTCCCTGCGGCCGGGGCAATAACTGGAGGTTTGAGGACCAAAGCGAGAGCTGACCCACGTGGCTCTGCAGGTGTGTCAGCCCAGCAGGGAACTGCAGGCAGGCAAAACCCCGTGTGCCTACAGGGGGTCTTAGGGGTTTGGGAGGGTTTGTCCACACAGACCAGCCTTACCACGAAATGTGTTTCCCTCCTGGAACTGCGAGTAAGTTGCTGATTAATTCAGTTCTGGAACGAGGTAGATCCTTCCTCTAAACGAGATGCTGTCCCAGTTAATCTCTTCTGGCATTTTGTGTCATCATCCTTCCCCTGTTTTGCTGGGTATACCCCTCTCTCTCACAAAATCCTCCTGTTCATGGCAGCGATTTTTCTTGGGCATCTATTTCCCAAATGAGACATTCCGGGGATCCAGACAGGAAACTTAATTCTACAAAACCCTCCCCCAAAACAAACCTTTTCATGCTCTCTCTTAATAGTAAGTCATGTGGTGTTTATATAATTGTGTTTAAAATATCCTTGGCTATGTTGTTTTACAGATTTTTAAAAAATAACTTATACAATCCTTGTTTTTTCTCTGTGGATTATTTTTTATATGGGAGTGGGGTACCTCTTTGTGTCTTATTCCTTCTCCTTTTCTCCTCTCTGACCCTGCAAAGCCACTCTTTGCACCAGATGTATGTAAACACTCTTTCCTATGCTGCATGTTCTGATTTTCATTGTTAATAGTTTTTATGAGTTAAACCTTTTGCCAATGAAATCCTCAGTATGAATTTTCACCAGTCCCTCTCGGAGCTGGGATAATCCCTGCTTGGTTTCAGCTGCAGTGACACGTGCCCTGCCTGGGCTTGCCCACTAGAGCTCACCTCAGCCAGGTGAAGAGGGGAAAGCCACACCACCACCGGTCCTCACCTGCCTGGGCCAAACCCAAGGAAAGATGGAGCTTTGGTGAACTGACCTTTTAAGTTAATAAACTATTGATCTCCCCTGACAAACGAATCTGTGCTTTTTCCAAGTTCATGCAGCTGCCATCCCAGCCAGCAGCAGGGCAGGGATGCACTCAAGTCTTTATCTTGCTGGACAAAGCAGCTCCTGATCAGCCCAGAGCACCCGTGGGAGAAACGCTCAGGAACAGATGAGCTGCATCTGCTAAAACCTCACTGTTGTTCTCATAAAGGTCTTTCACCTTTATCTGCCCCGTGCCAGGCTGGGTTGGTGTCTCTGGTGAGGTTTGGGGCTGTGCTTGGGCACGGCAGGGTGTGTTCTCCGGTGTGGGGGATCCTGTGTGAGCTGGCAGGAGGGTTTGCTCCCCATTCCCACTCATAGAAGGAGCATCCTGAGCCCCCCCAACTCGCCACTGCAGTTCCCAGCAGCAGGGGAATTGTTCCCTGTTGGCTGTCTGGGGAAGGAGAGGAGCCGCTGGTGTGTTGGGGAATGGAGGGAGCTGTGGAGCCTTTTGTTTGTCGTGTTGGTTTTGCAATGTTTAACCATGGGCCAAGTGCCCAGGGTAGTGTCTGGATAGCTGGAACTGAGCTTTTTAAGTGTGAGAAAAACAAAAGAATGGAGCCCTCCACAAGGGAAGATCCTTCTCAGATTACGCTGCTGTTGGGCTCCTGCATCTTGTGGGTCTTCACATTTATCAGATGATAAATGTGAATTAATCACATACAGGGATTCCTTCGCTTGCTTAAGGATTCCCCTTTCGGTCTTGGGCCAAACCAGAGGTCAGGACTGGGGCGAAATGCTCCTCTTTTCTGCCCCTGTGGTTGTAAAATACCAAACTTCATTTTTGTTGCCGTGTTACTCAGTCAGAAAACAGGAGCTGTGGGTCAGGATTACTGTGTCAGCCTTTCAGTTCTCTGGCTCACAGAAGCCTGCCTCTAAATACTGCTTGCTGGTATATTTAGATGTACTGAAATGCTAAAAAAAAAAAGGAAAATGTTTACTTTTATATCCTTGACATAACTTAAAATACACACTGGGAGAAGCAGTGCAATTTAAGATGACCAGTCTCCAGTAGCCTCAGCTTTATCCTACTTTCTGTTGCCTTCCAGCCTGCCAGGGAAAGAGAAACAAATTCTACACATCAAGTTTATGCAACAACATCAGCTTCCAGCCTTTCCCTCAGAAATCATTCTTGTAAAGTAATAAAATTCAGATTATTTCTCCAAGCTGTTGCAATACTTGCTTGGAGCTATTTAAGTCTGGCTCTGGTGTGCTCAGAGGATCAAAGTGGCTGTGTCTTCAAGATAAATGCATATTTAGGCAATTTATTAAAGCTCATTTCTCTGTTGTCTCCTGGCACCAAAGCTAAATCTATAATAGCTGTTTTCTGGAAAATCTTAGTGCAGCCTGACTCCTCGTTTGCTGCTTGGCTGTGAGGCTGCATCCACGGCCATCTGCCATTGTGCAGTTGGCAGGTGGGGAACACACATCTTAAAAACCATTGCTTTGACTTTCCATTGCAAAGGAAGGGTTGTCGAGAGCTCTTGTGAAGCATCTGAGCCCCAGAATCCGTCTGCTCGCTATTCCAGCTCCACCACGGCTGCAGGGCCTTGGCAAACAGCTGCATGGTGCCGAGGGAGAAAGGCCCCTGTTTTCTTTGGCCTTGTCAGAGGCAGGACCTGCTTTCCAGAGGGCTGAAAAGAGTCTCCTTTTAACAACTGCCTGAAATGACTAAAGACTCTGTTGTCTTTGCCACCGCATGATGCCTGAGTCACGTACAACAGTGCTGCTAATTCCTGGGTTTTTCTTGCGACAGCTCCCTCTTGTTCTTGTTCTCTAACTGCTTTTAAACAAATGCAGATGTTACCAAAGCCTGGCTCTACGTGCTTTCACGTAAAGCTTTGGTGAGGGGTTTTACAGGAGGGAGCACAGGAGCTGCCTGGCCCCAGCTGACCCCTCTGACGCCGCAGTCCTGGGGAAGGAGCCAGGCTCACACTCAGGGTGATGCCCCAAATGCTCCCAGAGGAAAAGTATGAGCCATCACTCTGCAGTGCCAAGTGTGGATGCAGTGTTCAACCTATTAACATGTCCTCTGGGTTCACAGAAATGTCATGGCTTGTGAAAAACATCCCTCCCTCGATAGCAGTCGGTACAGGAATCGTTCTTCCTCCTCTTGCTCAGGGAAACCTTGAGGGCTGGGGAAGCATTTCTCCAGAAGCAGTGGCTTGGTGACATGCAGCAGGTTTTGGGACTGGGGGGTGGTCACCTGCTTCCCTTCACATGTCACCTTCATTCCAGTCATCCCTGTGGCTCACCCAGCTGCAGAGCCCTCCTGCCACCAGCTGAGCCTTCCCCATGGAACCAAGTCCCTCAGCCACAGGCAGAGCCATCTCATCTCCCCTTAGCACTACTCCCAGCTCTTCCTTGCTGTTCTCCGCATTCCTAAAGCAGGTAAAGGGGATGTAGTGACATCTGAAAGCACATTTCATCTCACAGATAAAGGGTGTATGTCGTGCCATAGCCTGTGTCATGTTCCCAGACCATCACAGCGTCTCTGAGACCAGGAATTCCCGTGGGAGTGACAGAGCAACTGCCCCAAACGCTGCAGGGGAAGGTGCTTATGGGCAACACGATGTCCAGGAGCAAAGGCTGAGCTGCTGCTTGGAGGGAGGGAGGGAAAGCACCCAGAGCTGTGGCTGTTGTGGACACCATCCTGGCTGTGTGGGGAGCAGCAAGTGATGGAACACAGAATTCCACGGGCTGAGCACACAGGAGCCAGCTGTGTCCCAAAGGAAGCAGGCCCACTTGCTGCCAGTCATTGTGTGAAAGCAGGTTCCCAGCCCGCTCTGCCTGGATTTCTGTGGATAAATCCGTGCCTGGAAACACAAGAAGTCGGCAGGGAACCCCTGGTAGAGTATTTGTGCAGCTTTAGGGCACTGCAGATGGGCAAAGCCACGTCCCTACTGAGTCAAGTGGCCCATGGCTCAGACACCGGGATGGGGACTGGCCCCAGGGAGGAGAGGGATTGCCTGAGACAGGATATTGAGGGGTACGGGGGGGGTCTGTGTCACCCCGGGGATGGTGTTTTGGGGAGTATTGGGGGGGTCTGTGTCACCCTGGGGATGGTGTTTTGGGGAGTATTGGGGCGGGTCTGTGTCACCCCGGAGATGAGGGCGCTGCCTGGGATGGGGCACTGGGGGGTCCATGCCAGCCCAGGGAAGGAGGGGGACGCCAGGGATGGGGGTTTGAGGGGATCTGTGTCACCGCAGGGAGGAGGGGGACGCCCGAAACGGTGTACTGGGAGGCATTAGAGTGTCTATACCATCCCAGGGCGGAAGGGCACGGCCGGGATGTGTTTTTTGAGGTGGTTTTTTTTGGGGGGGGGGGATCTGCCCCATCCCATCCCGGGGGCGGGGCGGTTCCCGCCGCTCGCTGTCTCGGCGCTCGGCCGCGCGGCCTTGGGCGCGCTCGGCGCTCGGCGCGGCGTCCTGCGGCGGCGCGCGCGGCCTGTCGCGGCGTGAGGGGCTTCAGTGTCGCTGTCGCTGTCGCCGCGCTCGGTGTCGGTGTCGCTGTCGCGGCTGTCGCGGCGCTGTCGCGATGGTGAAGCTCACGGCGGAGCTCATCGAGCAGGCGGCGCAGTACACCAACGCCGTCCGCGACAGGGAGCTCGACCTGCGCGGTGCGCGGGGCCCGGCGGGGGCTGCGGGGCGGGAAGGGGCCTGTGAGGGCTGGGGGGGGGGATTCCCTGATGGGGCCTGCGGGGGGGTCTGTGGTGGATGATCTGGGGCTTT
>JAWWLV010000018.1:3136593-3147787 GCA_035041135.1 Platyrinchus mystaceus
CCCCCCCCCCCCCCCCCCCCCCCCCCCCCCCCCCCCCCCCCCCCCCCCCCGCCCCCCCCCCCCCCCCCCAAATCGGAGTTAAAGGGTCGGGTGGGGTTGGGAGGGGATTTGATTTATCTCGTTCCAGCCCTCAGGGAGGGGAAATCGGGGGAAACGTGGGAGGAAGGTGCGGTGGAGGGGTGGAGATGTGCCCCCAGCACGAGGGATGTTCTGCAAAGCTGAGGGGCCACGAACAGGGAGGGGCTCGGGGTGTTTGCTGAGGGAGAGGGATTGAAAAAGCCACGGGGGCTGCTGTTTGAGAGGGAGTGTTTGGTCTACGTGGTGTGGAGGAGTCAACACCGAGGTGTTTTGACTGAGACTTATCAGCATCCTTGGCCCATCCAGGCGTGGCTCTGCTTTGCTCTGTTCTGCTCTGCTGGGGGCACCACCTGATCCCTGCCTTGCCCTCTCTCCCCAGGCTATAAAATCCCGGTGATTGAGAACTTGGGTGCCACTCTGGACCAGTTTGATGCCATTGATTTCTCTGACAACGAGATCCGAAAGCTGGATGGGTTCCCCCTGCTGAGGAGGCTGAAAACTCTGCTCATGAATAACAACAGGATCTGGTAAGGGGCTGTGTTTGGGCCAGGTGGGACCCTGGGGCAGAGGAAGATGCTCTTGGGAGAGAAATGTGTGTGACTGTCAGTCCTGGGTAGGTGCAGAAGTGTTTGTTTTATGGGAATAAAATAAAATAAAAGTCCTGTTTAGGCCCTCTTTGATTTTCCTTCCTCTTTCAGTGCAAAAGTCAGTCTTTGTTTTTCAGCCAGGACAGCGAGGTGCAGAGTTTGAAATTTAGCCAGAACTTTAGATTTCTATAATCATCCCTGTAAAGACAAGAAAACAGGGATACCTGCAAGTGAATGAGTTTAAATTCCATGTTGCACCCAGTGCCAGCTTTGTTAGGAAAAGTGTTGTAGTGGGTGCTCACCCAAACTTCTGCCAGTGCCAGACTGGGTTGTTTCACAGGGCAGTCCCCCTGTGTTGTCATGTTTCTGTGTGTCTTTTCACCACTGCTGATTCCTGGCCTAAATTAAACCTTTGGGTTTTGTTGTTCTTTAGTCGGATTGGGGAGAACCTGGAGCAGGCTCTGCCCAGCCTCACAGAGCTCATTCTCACCAACAACAACATTGCTGAACTGGTAAGCTGTGGGGCAGGATAAAGCTAAACAAGCTTAAATGTGTGATTTTTACCTTGCTAATTAACCATTTTCCTGAGAGTAGTGCCATGTGCTTTTGGTAATAGTTGGTTTTTATTCTTTAGAGTAATATCATGTGGGTTTGGTATGAATGGTGAACATACGTTAAGGAACGTGATTTGCAGCTTGCACAGAGCTTAGTGGGTTTCCTCTTAAAATACTTGCAGTAATTCTGATTAATCTCTAAAATAGATAAGAGTTCAGGAACTTTGTTTTCAAATATTTGCTTTTTCACTAAATGGACTTAGAGTTTCTGGCTGTGCTCTCATTTCCCAGGGTGAACTGGATCCGTTAGCAACTATTAAATCACTGACTTACCTGAGGTATGTAAGCCTAAAAACAAAAGCTGCTCTTCCTCTGGTGTTTGAACTGTGCTGCTGGCCTGGCTCTTTGCTTTGGTCTGGAATATTCTGCTTTTTATGAGCTCTGACAGATCTTTTGTGTCTAAAAATTGAATTAATAAATAACGTTTTCGCTGTGATTCATAAACATCTGGTATTTAATGTCTGAGGCTTTTATGTCACTGAGGAGCTGCTGGACCAGTGAGATGTAACATCTCAATAAGTCAGCAAAAGCTGAAGTAAACTTGACCTTTAAAAACCTAAAACCAAAAGGTTTAAACTGTTGTTCCAAACTACTTTAAAATATGTGTAAGCAAGGACTTTTCTGTAACCTTACATTTGATGTGAGGGACAAGAAGAAAAGTAGTTTGTGCTGTGATTTTTCAGTTGATCAGTGTCCAGGTGGGAAATGTGATGGTTCAGTTATTTGTTTGGGTTTTTTATTCTTATTTTGAGGTTGTTCTTTATGTCCTTCTTCAACAAAATCTACTTATTGATGGAAGTGCAGGTTTTTACTGCAGTTTCCATTATATCAAAGAACTGTCACCAGGCTTTTTTCATGGTGTTATTTGTTGTCTGTTACAGCAAAAGCTACATGAGTGCATTTCGAGTCTATTAATGTGTTTCAGTACAAATGTGTTTTAAAATATCTTAAGAACTTCTATATAACCTTTATTTACTTTATAGCGTTTTAAGGAATCCTGTAACAAATAAGAAGCATTACAGATTGTACCTCATCCATAAAGTTCCCCAGGTCAGAGTGCTGGATTTTCAAAAAGTGAAACTCAAAGTAAGTCTGCTTTCTTTTGATTTAGCACATTGTTTTGTTTTTTTTTCTTTGCATTCTTGAAAGTTCCTCACTAACAGAAAGCTTTTTGCCACAGCTGTAAATTTTATTGAAACCCTTTAAGTGGCTCTACAACACGCTCCTTGTTTTCTTTCACAGTTTCATTCTGCTAAGGGTAAAGTCTGTTTAATTATGTGTAATTAATCTTTACTGCCTTTGTTCAGTGTTACTCTTTTCTGTCCCTCTGGTGTTGGTAGAAGACAGACCTCTAGAGAAAGAAATGAGCAATCACAGCAGAGCCCTCAGCTCTCAGTGAAGACGAGTGTGGGAAAGAGTTTAAATTTTAAGAACACGAGGTTGATACATCTTTGGGCTTTTTGGGCAATGTTTATCTGCTTGTTCTTACATCTGGTCCCCACGTAGCGATTTCACTGATGAAGATGAGCCAAAGTGTCTTTTCTTGGCAAAGGCAGAAGCTTTGCAAACTGTGATGTTCTCAAATTAACTCTGTGTGTGTGTGTGGTATCGCTGTAGGAGCGACAGGAGGCAGAGAAAATGTTCAAGGGCAAACGGGGTGCACAGCTTGCAAAGGATATTGCCAGGAGAGCAAAAACGTAAGATAAAATACACAAACTTACACTGGCATCCTCCTTCAGAAACACCACTTCCTTTGTGGGCAGTAGCAGGCAGAAAACTGGAATATCAGCTGCTTGGCTGGATGCCTTAAAATCCTTGGGAGCCAGAAGTGATGGGTCCAAGCACCCCAAAGTTTTGGATGGTGGTGAATGCACCTCAGGAATATCTTTGAGAAAGGTCTTTGCTCAGGGTGGATTCATTGAAGTCAACAAGCAGGAAATCTGAATTTTATTTTTTTCTCTTTGTTATTTAGCTGTAGAGAGATGGCCATTGTCCATTTTGTGGGTTATTTTCCCCAGATGATTAGTTACTAAAATTTTTTCTTTTGCCTGGGAATATAAACTGTAAAATCTGCTGGAGTTATGAGGATAAATGCAGATGAAAATCTTCAGTTAAGCTATTACAAGTATATGTTTATTTAGTTTAATTCTTAGGTTGTACATCATATGTTTTGTTTAATCTGCCTATTTGGAAATAAGAATTCAGATCATATATGGCAACAGCATTTCAAATTCATAGTTAAAAAAAATGGTGTTGAACTTACTTGGCATTTAAAGCTCTAATAGATGGACTCCAGCTCTAGTTTGTGAGTGGAAAGGGAGTCAGGTCTGTGATAGTTTTAGAACAAACAGCTGATCTAGATAGCTAAATATTGATCTAAATAGCTCAATAAACATGAAGAAAACCTTTCTATGGCTGCAAGAGAGGTTGCAGCACTCTGGTGCTGGGTCAGCACTTCAGGAATTTCTTTCCAGCTCTTTCTATTTTGACATACTACAGATTTTTCTCTTCTTTTTTTTGCTTGAAGCAGCAGCAAATAACCTTTTCCTTTGGAGTGTTAAGATAACACCCAGTCTAGCATAGGCTTTAATATATCCTGTTGCAGCATGTTATTAGACACATGAGAATGAGAAGCCCAGTTTCAGTTACTCTTTGTTTATCCACCCTGCTTTTGTAGTGGCAACAGACCCACCTGAGTGTTCAACAACATCCAAATCGAAGAGCTTTTGCCAACTGCCTAATTAATAGTTAAGTTCTGCCTCTCTTTTTGAGCAGGTGAAAAGGTGGGGAGGGAATGGGACAGCAGGACAAGTTGCTGGTGTTTCTGAAGGAGGCAATTCTTCACTGTATCAGTTTGTTAACAAAGATAAGATACTACACCTGATTGAATGAAATGCTTCCAAACCCAGTTTGGAAACATTTCAAGTTAGAGAAGCACCTGTTCTTCAAAAAGTCTTAACTGGTCTTTATTTTTCCTTTGAAGCTTCAACCCAGGGGCTGGTCTGCCAACTGACAAAAAGAAAGCTGGGCCCTCCCCAGGGGACGTGGAGGCAATTAAGGTAAATGTGTCAGGAGAAAAACTGTTGTGGATCCAAACTGAACAAATGTTTCCTTTGTTCAGGCAGATCAGTGTGTCCTGAGTTTGGTTTAGGTACTTTTTCTGTACTTTTTCTTCTGACATACCTGTTTTTTGAGAACTTAAATGAAAGTTAGTCTGAGCTTAGAGTTCTCCCAGGGGAGAGCAGTTTATTTAATAAGGAGAGAAGATTGTACTTAGAATTTTTGAGAACTAGGATTTAGAACTTTCACAGGAGCTTGGAAGAAAAACCTGTTCCTTGTGTTGATTCTGAGCAGAGTGAGGTTCTGAGTGTGAAGATTCACTTTGTTCTCTGTTGTTTTCAGACTGCCATAGCAAATGCCACGACTCTGGCCGAGGTGGAGCGACTGAAAGGTTTGCTGCAGGCTGGGCAGATCCCTGGCAGAGAGAGAAAATCAGGTCACTTCACTTCTGTTACTCTTGTTTCCCAAGCAGAATCCACCTTTCTGATGCTTTATGTGATCTCAGTAGGGGGTTACTGGAAAAGGACACTTTGGGAGTGGAAAAGCTCATTTTAGATGAGTGTAACTATCACCAGAAGGACTGTGGAGCACATCCCTGACTTAATGGGTGTAGGATCTGCCTGGCCTCAAGTGCAGCTCATGGCTGTTACTGCACTCCCTCCAGAGCAGGTGCCAAACAAGGTGCTTCGCTGTATTGGGTAGCTCCAAAAAATATTTAAAAAATACTTTAAAAATATTTAAAAAAATGAGAATAATTATAAAGCCCATCTGGACTCGTGCTGAGTGTCGGTGCCCGGGGTGTGGGAGCAGCAGTGAGTCCCTGGAGCTCTCCAAGCACACACAGCCCACAGCAGGGTCCACACGTCACCTCTTTGCTGTGCATCAGTGCTGCTTGGATTTTCCTTCCTAGCGTTTTTAAGAACTCCCATTATTACTCCTCCTGTGCAGAGGGGTGGGGTAAGAACACCAATCCCTGCAGCAGCTGCCCTAAAAACTCTGTCGTGTCCTTTCAGGCCCCTCGGAGGACGGCGAAGAAGAAATGGAAGAGGACACGGTGCCCAACGGGTCGTAGCCGGCTCTGGTGCTGCCCGGGAACCCTTTTCCCGCCCCACTCGGGCCCGTCGGCCCCGTCCCTGCACATTTCGGTGTCCAATAAACCTGCGCTCCCTTTTTCTCCCCGTGCTGCCGCCGACCTTTCCCGGGGCGGGGACGGGGGCGGGGCGGGCGGGACCTTCTGCGCGCTCTCATTGGCCACCCTGCGCTGCCCCTCTGCTCTCATTGGCCGGCGCAGCTGTCATGTCACCCCGTGCGCGCTGCCCGCGGGGGCGCGTCGCTTCCCGGAGTCGGCGGCGGATGGGGCGGTGATTGGCTGAGCGGGGCGGCACCCGCACGTGAGGCGGTGACGGACGGGGCGGTGATTGGCGCAGGGGAGGGGGACGGGGAGGTGGTTGGCGCGCAGGCGGTGACGGACGGGGCGGTGATTGGCTCAGGCGGCGGCGGACGGGGCGGTGATTGGCGCAGCGGGGCGGCTCCCGGACGTGAGGCAGTGACGGACGGGGTGCTGATTGGCTCAGGCGGCGGCGGACGGGGCGGTGATTGGCGCGGAGGGGGGGGATGCGGTGCCGGACGTGAGGCGGCGGCGATGGCGGCGGTGCTGGAGCTTGGGGGCGGCGGGGCCGCGGCGGGGCCTGGGCCGGGCCCGGGGCCGTCGCTGGGCCGGGGGGGCCTGGAGGTGCTGCAGCACACGGGTGAGGGGAGCGGGGGCCGAGGGGTGCGGGCGTGGCGCGGCGGGGCTGAGGGCGGGGCCGGGCGGGCCCGATGTCGCGCGGCCCGCGCTCACCCCCGGCCTGTCCCCTGGCAGTGGGGTCGCTGCTGTCCAGCTATGGCTGGTTCATCCTCCTGGCCGCCGTCGCCGTCTACCTGCTCGTGCAGAAGGTGTCCCGGAGCCTGGCGGCGCGGCCGAGCGGCCCCGGAGCGGCTGAGGCGGCGGAGGGTGAGTAAATGCAGTAAAATAAAGCCCCGCGGCCTCCCCGGGGCGCTCTTCGTGCCCCTCCGGGCCCTGCCGGCGCTGCGCCGTCCGGGCGGGGCGTCTGACCTTGCTTAGACCCACAGCGGGGGTTTGGAGTCAATAAGCTCCCTCAAGAGATTGGGACCCGGAGTATTTAGTAGTATTTATTGTTTTTCTTCACATTAGCCCTTCCCAGTTGCTGCTCTGGCAGCGCTGTGTACGTTTGGGGTGTAGCAGGCTGTGTTATCTCGGTGAGTGTGGCACAGGTTGCAGGGCTTACAGAGACAGGATCCTGCTGTAAAAGCACAGGCTGTGCCTGTGGATCTGCCAAGTCCATGAGTGCTTGGCTCTCATCCCTTTGGAACCTTGAACGTGGGGCCCCAGAAAATCTCCCTTGCGTGCCCTTATCCCACTGCTGTTCTTTTGTGGTGCTAATTAAGTCAGGGTTTAGCTGCCAAAACTGCCTGTAAAGTGAAATTACTGAGAGTGCTGACATTTGCTTCACATAGTCATCACTGGATGGTAACAAACATATAAGGAGGCCAACAAATGGGGAGATAATTCAGCTGCTGGGGGAAAAAGGAGAGCAATATTTGCCTTTTTTGGGGTGTGATTTTTCTTCTGACTTCTCCTAAAGGCCAGTCATGAAGAGAAGTGGTGACTCAGTGTAGATTTTTCTGAGACCTCCAGGTTTCTCTAGAGGGATGTGTCATGTTTGTAAGTGATTTCTGTGCTGGTGGAGTGTGTTAAATCCACTGCAGCACTGACACAAGCAGGACCCTTTGCCAGAAGGAGTAGGAGTGAGTGTGGGCTGGTTTGCCTCATCCCTCTGCGTAAAAGAAGTTCTCTGGGTAAAAATGGGATCCCTGTGAAGCCTGGGTGATATTTCTGAATTTATTTGTATCAAACAAATCCTTCAGAAATAGAAGCAAGTACCACAGAAGTGTGAGGTTAATTTTGTATGGGTTAGTTACATCGTTGTCCTTGTTAATTAAAATCCTGCTTTAAAATATGAAATTTAAATCAGCATATAGCTTACTGTAAAAGATTAGCTGGAAACTGGACTTAAGCTGTGATTTTCTGCAGAACAGCTGCAGGGAGAGATGTGAGCCTTTCCCTGTTACAGTTCTTTGGGGAGATCATGTAGAATTTACTTTGCAAACTCCTTCCCAATTTCCTAGAGCCTGACGTGGTGGTAAGAAGGCAGGAGGCTTTGGCAGCAGCTCGCCTCAGGATGCAGGAGGAGTTGAATGCACAAGCAGAAAGATACAAAGAAAAACAAAAACAGGTAACCAGAGAGTGCTTCTTTCTTTAACTCATAAGTTTGTCATCAGGTACTTTGCTGCTGTTGAAGAGATGGTTATTCCATGTTAGATACAAAACCAGGAGACTCGTTTTCTCTGGAATGTTGAAGTAATTCATCTCTGTGAATTTGCCTCTCCACAAGTGATTGTGTGCAAGCTCTAAGGTCCCTTCCAATCCAGTGATTCTTAACCATTAATTTATTTGGTTTTGTGGATAAATTCCTCTAGAAGAGAGCTGGGAGAGTTGTTGACAATATATATGGGGATGTAAATATGTAGCTGACTCTCTTCTGAGGAACCTCACGTTGTGCATTGAATTCCTGTCATGTGCAGTATTCTTTACTTAGTACTTTTTATAGGCTCAGGATTTTAGCTTGCCACTTGCTTCTGTTTTACTTCCAAAATGTTTTAAAGCATCAAGTGGCCAAAAGAAGCTGCAGACACAGTCTGAGGAGGGGAACACACAGACACACACTGAGAAGGGGAAGATGTGGGTGTGTATAGAAGTAAATGCTTCCATAAGCTCAGAGCTACTGCATCACATAAAGGTGGATCCCTTGGGGTTTGATGAGTCTGTTGTAAATGTTTCTGGGGATTCTGTTCTGAAATCTTGTATATCCTGGATTTTTTTCTGTAGCTTGAAGAAGAGAAGCGGAGGCAGAAGATAGCGATGTGGGAAAGCATGCAAGAGGGGAAGAGCTACAAAGGAAACCTGAAACTGAGTCAGGTAACGACCCTCTTAGTCAGGTCACACTTGTGTTTGTGTGTTTAAATTAACTGAAATTCACCCTCAGTAACTTTCTGCTTCTCTGAACAGCAAGAAGCAGAGTCTGGTGCCTCCACCTCAGCAGTCCCGAAATCTAAACCAAACAAAAAGCCTTTGCGAGGAGGTGGTAAGTGTGGGATCCTTGAGACACCCTGAGCTTGAAACAGAGCATTTATCCACCTGTGTCCATAGTCATTGTACAGACTTCTTGTGCTCTTCAGTGAGGAAACAAAATGTGCCTTACAAACGAGCTCTGTATCTCTGGGCAGTTGGTCTGCTCTGCACTTCGTGCAAAAACCTGGCAGGAAGTTTTTGTGGTGCTTTTCCCCAGGAAAACAGTGTTCCAGGTTTTTTGTTAATGCTTTTGCCATAATTTCCTGAGGTTTTTGTCACTCAAAATTACAGATTTTTACAATATTTCTGGTCTACCTCCCCCATTAAGGTAGAAGTCCAATAATTTAATACCTGCTCTGTCTTTCAAGCACCTGTAGCATAAGCTAAATGCTGGAAGTAAATTTGTAGATGTATTATGTAGGTTCAGGAAGATGAAAGACTTAATTATGCAAAATCTGACCTTATTTAACAGATACCACAATAATGACCTATTGAATGTATAAATCCTGCAGATGTCTGATCCTGTCAGGTATCTTTGATAGCTCTCACATGGGATATTTGCCTCCCTGGAGGTGAGCAATGTGTGGGCAAGAGAGCTGTGCTGAGAACCAGGATCAGGGCAGCTGGGCTGAGGCACCTTTCCACCTTCCACCTCTCCTGGTTTAATCCTAAGCAAAACCTTTGCTTAAGTAACCAATTATAGAATTAAAGGTCTTGTATCTTCTCATGAGGTAAATCAGCCTGAAGTGAAAGAACCATCTGCACTGTTCAGCTGCTGAATTAAGCTAGAAAGCAAGACTTGGCTACTCTGAGAAAAACAAATTTAGAAGATGAAGGTGATGCTGGGAGTTTCAGTGGAACAGGGAAATCTGCCTGGTTAACAGTGCTACTACAATTTGGGTACTTTGCTTTGTGCAGAACAAACTGAGAACATTTGCCAGGTTTTGTCTTTCTGAGTGTGTCCTGAAATGAAGTTTGCCATGGCTCAAGCATTAGGATGTTCAACTAAAGTGTATTTTACTTACTACCTTTGCTCACCTTTTGAAAATCTTTAAAAAAATACCTGGCAGTAGTAATGAGTGGATTTACCTTTTGACCTTCAGAGTATTCCATGCAGGTCTGGAATACAGGATTGTTTAAGTCCCTGACCATTAGGGCTCTTGGAAAACAGTTACACTCCCACAGAGTTTACTGTAAAAGCTGCTGTTACTGCTCTGTTTATCCTGCAGAGCAGCACTACAGCTTTAGTGCAGACTTAGAGAAATCAAATGGTGATTAATTTCAATTTAATTTAGTCCAAATTGATCATATTAAAACACAAGTGTTTTGCAATGGTTTTTACTGTTAGCACTACAAAAATAAGCCCTCTCAAGTCTGGATATTTTCTCTGCTTTCATTTTCCATAAAATGCTGCCGATGTAGTAAGTATGAACGAGGTTGTAAATAATGGTGAGACTTATTTTTGGTGTTCCTTGTGTGCTGGTGGAGGGCTGTGGAGGATGAATGTTAACATGATGGATTTCTCCTCTGTATTCCCAGGCTATAACCCACTGTCTGGAGAAGGAGGTGGGACGTGTTCCTGGAGACCAGGCCGGAGAGGCCCATCAGCAGGTGGATGAGGTTAACCTCCCTAGTGCCCCATGGCACTAGCAGGCTTGATCTTACCCACTGTCTAACTGCCTACAGCTTGCCTGTCACAGGGACTCCTTTGGGGCTGGTTTAGTGCTGGTGGCCACTTAAAGCAGATTCACACCGTTCCCAAACTGCACTGGATGGTCCTACCCAAGAGAAATACCTGATCCTCTTAGAGAGGACAGAGAAGCAATTCCAGTGTAATCAGTTAATTTTCACTCTTGTGTAGAAAAGGAGCTTCGCCTCCAGCCGAGGTGAATCACCTGGAATTGGGAGATCTGGGCTCTCTGGCTGTTCAGAACACTGGCCTCAGGCAAATTTAATTATCTATGCTCTGTTTACCTCTGCAAAATGAGGGTGTTTGCCATCCTTAGATGTGTTACCAGACCTGCTGTGTTTGTCTGGAAGGTAATTTAGAGAGGAAGGGTATTATCATTGGCAGACACTTTGAATTTAGGCACAGGGACTTTCAGGAAAAACACAGGTGGTCTGACAAACACCACAGATTTGCACCATGGCCAGTTATTCCAGAAGAGTCTCTGTAACAAGTCAGCTTGAATGACGTTTTCCTCATAAATGGTAAACAAACCAGTGAGGATAACTGATGCTAGACATGCTAGACAGCAGAGGAGGGGGGGTTCTTGCTATTCCTTTCCTTTTCCTTTTTTTTTTTATTTCAACTGCTTTGTAAAAACAAGACACTATTAATATTAAATATAATTGCAAACAAACGGTAAATCTAGTATTGACAATCTTGTGATTTTTCTACAGCATCTTTTCATAGAAGGCAGGTGTCCTAGTGCAATAAATGTGTATAAAGCAGGATGGGAGATGAGCCTGCTGTGCAGCACCCAGGCTGAGGGTGGTGTGTGCTGAGGAGGGCTTTGGCCAGTGAGTGTGTCACACTGGCAAGTGAGGGGCTGCAAGGAGTTAAGTGTGTGGTTTTCATCCTGGTGTATATCCAGCTGTGGGCATAGAAGAGAGAACTGCTCATCATAACTGAGCTTTGCAAACATCCCATCCCTTGATCT
>JAWWLV010000018.1:3156008-3172225 GCA_035041135.1 Platyrinchus mystaceus
AGAGCTTCCTCTTCGTGGGGGTCATGACGGCGCAGAAGTACCTGCGGAGCCGCGCCGTGGCCGCGCACCGGTGAGAGGGCGGGGAGGGGGCCGAGGAGGCTGCGGTCGGCAGGGCTCGGCGGGGCTCGGGTCCGGCGGGGCTGCCGTGGGATGGGGTCTGCTCGGCTGGGCTTGGGGTCGGGTCGGGTCGGGTCGGCTTGACTCGGCTCGGGTTGGCCACGTTGAACTGAGCTGGGCTTGGATCGGTCCGGTCCCATTCATCTGGACTCGGCTCGGCTCGGGTTGGCCACGGTCGGCTGAGCTGGGCTTCGCTCGGTTCGGTCCCGCTCAGCTGTGCTCGGCTCTGGGCATGGCCGGTCCCTCCGAGGGACGATCCCCCGGCCCGGGATGCCCTCGCAGCCGGGATGTCCCCGCCGGCGCCGGGGACCGCTCGCCCTTGCCCGGGGCAGGTGTTTTCGATCCTCAGGGCACGCTCAGCCCCGGCTCTCCTCGCACCGTCCCGGCCGTACGGAGGGAGCCCCGGGGCGCTGTCCGGGAGGGTGCGGAGTGCGGGAGAATCAGTGCGCCGAGCGCTCCTTCGCTGCCCGGGCAGGTCGGCGGGGATGCGAGGGGTCGAGGGAGTCGCGTTGCCGCTCTCACAGGGTCTGGTTCAGCCAAGTGCCGCCTGGCAGGTGGCCCCAGCGGCTTTGCCTGAGGGTCAGGATGCCCCACCATAGCGAGGGGGCACCGACCTGCGGTCACCGAAGGGGACACGGTCGTCAAAGTGCTTCGTCCCTCAGTGGTCCTGCCTTGGCACGGCTGCACCACGCTGGTGCAGTCCTTGGCTGCTGCTTCTGGGGAGAGCTGACAGCGTGATGGGAACAGTAATAAAGTTTGGAGACCGTTGTGACCCTCTGAGGATAGGGAAGAAAAGACCACTGCACCGAGCCAAAAGCATGTGCTTGGGAATGAGACCCAAAAAAGGCATCTGGGAACAAAGAGTAAAACCCACCTTTGCTCGCCACAGCTGCTGCTGAGGCTGGACCAGGTAGTGAAGCAGCTCGGATGAGGGAAGTAAGCTTGGGAGAAACACTCCAAGCGTTGGGCTGGTGGAGCTAATGCAGGAACTGGGGGCTCAGAGCCGAGTGCTTGTTACCTGAGCACACCTATTTTTGGAGCAGGGATAATCTTTGTGCTGCTTGCTGTAGCCCGCGGCATGGTCTCCAGCTGTAGCTGGGTATGGCCGTGAGTGCTAACAGGAATTCTGTCCAAAGCCTCGGCAGCATCAGGATAATCATCTCTTCTGTGAGAGACGTGTCTGTGGCTTTGGTGAAACACTCTGCTCTGCTGAAATATGCTGGAATATGCTTATTGCTCCGGCGTCCGCGCCAGCAGGCAGTGCTGGGAGGCTGCGCGGGAAGCCTGGCTTGGGAATCTGAAAGAGTTAAGAGCTAAAATGTGAGCTCGGGTATAACCCCAGCTCTGGCGGAGCTCTGCACAGCCAGCACTGTCAGAGGAGCAGCCAGGAGCTCTGGAGAGGATCTTTAATAAAACATCCCCTTTAGTCTTGTGCTGGAACAAACCCTTCTCCATCTCCCGCCTGCCCTGGCTGAAAAGTACTTGGCCCTGTTGGCCAGTAAGAACAGGATGGCAAAACCGTGTATGATGGACCATCTCCATCTCCTCCTCTGCCCAGCTCTGGTTTCAGGAAATCTCTATATCAGCACCAAATGCAGTAAAATTGCTTAATTTGGGCAATCTGAGGCATATTGTCCACCAACGATGGTTTTAATGGAAACTTAATTCCTTCTTTCAGTACTAGACCTGTAATTAAGTTACAGGGAGAGCATGATTGGTGCTTTGAAATGGGTAAAAGAATCTGTTTCTTCAGGGTTATGTTCTTTTCATCACCATGTGGGGTGGAGCATTTTGGATTGCAAATCTCATGTGCTGTGTAATTTACGTTTACATACAGAGAGGCTGGAGTTGTGTTGGAACATCACGTAACAGGTTTTCTGGCAGAAGAGCTTGTCTAGCATCCATCAGATTTCGCATCAAGAATTCAAGAAAGGGAAAATTTTCACAATATTGTCCAGAGATTGGTGTTATTTGGGGAGGAATTCGCCTTGCTGGTGTGGGAAGGATTCTCATCCCTGGTTTGCCCGTGCTCACTGAGCAGTCGCGTGCTGTGGCAGAGCTGGGTTTACAGAACCAGATCTGCAACATCTGCTCACACAAAGCAATGGCTAAAGATGCAACTTAACAAATCCAGCTAATGGAACTGGGCTCCTTCAGCCCTTAGAAGGAGATCTGAGTATCGCTTTTTGCTGCACAGCTATTTTGGTTTAACCTCTAGAGATGATGTCTGCTCTTGGAAGGGACGGGGACTCTTAGGGATGTGGTAGGGCTACATGTGTTTTTCTCTCCTCTTCTGGTGAAAGAAATGAGCTAATGTCCTGGTGACAGGAAGACATCTTCGGGGGAAGGTGGGGAGGGGGGAAGAGGAAGACAAACCTGAAATCTTAAATGGCTTTTGATTGCCATGAAGTACTCAAGCAGACAATTGCTGGGATTACTACATTGACAAAGCATCCTGGTGAGCTGAATCGCTGGCACAGCCAGTGAAATGGGAAGCTGCTAGCAAGGCATTCCCGGGGTGGCAGCGTGTGCAGAGCCTTGATACCACGCTGAAAGGAATTAGGGATTCAGAGGCTGAATACCTCCAAATTGCTGTGGCTCAAAGGCCATTTACAGACACAGCTAAAAGGGACCGGAGCGGAAAGCATTTGCTGATCCTTGCTGCTGTGAATCCAGATAGGGTCTAAAAGAGGGGAAGCAATCCACTTCCTGAACATCAATCATGAACAAAATGACCACTGCAAGGCAAAACAGGCCTGCTGGATTTTCGGGAGCCGCTGGCTCTTCGAAACAGTCGTGCTTTTGTAGTGTACGAGGCAGAGAATAAGCTTTAGATCTACAGGTTTTTCGGAGGGCGGGTTTGCAGCCTCAGCAGTTATTGCATCTGACAGCCAGGTTAGCAGAGCTTCCCTTCCAGGAGGCCGGTGAAGTGCAGCAGCAGGAACTGCGGTGTCACATCACAGGACGAGGAGTAGTCAGGAAAAGAGCCGGGCAGGAAGGAGTTACAGCATGGCTGGGGTTCAGGGAAAGTGCAACAATATGTGCTAATGGCTTTGCAGTTGAGGGGAGTTGTCCTAAAAGAGCTGCGGGAAGGAGAGGATGGGAATAAGCAGGCTCCCAGAAGATTTAAGTCTGCTGTCTCAGGAACAGAAATATCAGGCAGTTAACCCATTTTCTTTTTTTCTTTTTTTCTTTTTTTTTTTTTTTTTTTTGCGTAGCAACTAGATTTCCCGGGAAACGTGGCAGGAGAGTAGTGTGAATGCAGTTAATGGCGAGATGTCAGCGGCTGGCCTTTGGCAGTATCCCTGCAGGAGCACAGCCGCGGTGCTCCTCGGTTTGGGACAGTCCCCAACGGCACCCTCCAGTGCCACGAGGACCATGAGTGATGCCCAGGGCTTGTGCTGAGCCATCCCTCTCCTGTGGCAGAAGGATGCCCTTTGGAGGGCTCCTTTTGCTGCCACACTGTTGGTGGTGGCTTACAGGAAACAGTGTGCACTGAAATCTAAATACCTGAGTGCTTGGAAGGGCTTAAGTGAAAGGCAGCCAGAAGGATTTGGGGTCTAAAGGAGTTCGTATTATCTGTCTAAGCCTGCACTAGCGGCTGCAGAAGTGTAATACAAAACACATTGTTGTGCTGCTTTTGAATTCAGAGCCTGGGTGGAGGCTGTTGGGTGGCACTGGGGATCGTGTGAAGTGACTTTGAACGTCGTGACATCTCAGTCCATGCTTTACTTCACATATGAATTGTACCACAGTACTGCAGTAGTGAGGACTCGGTCCTGTCCTGCCCTTGTACCTTCCAGCAGAAACATGCTGTACTTTCTGAGCTTTCTGAGCAGTAACCTAAAATTTGCAAGAATGTTTAAGGAACAGTATGAAAGAAATACAGTGAGAGCAGCTGGCGTTGGTATGTGGGAGATAAGGAGCAACAAAGTCACCTACACACCCCCCAGTAACCACATGGCCCAAACCTCTGGGACACTTGGGCTTTGATCTTAGCCTGACCTGCTGACTGTTGGTGTGCCTATGGGTGATAGATCCGTTTCTGTCCCTGTTTCCACAAGGAAGGTGGCTGGATATCCACGGACAGAAAACTGGCATCACTTTAAATTGGAAGAGTTTAGTTCAAAGGACTCTTAAGAGCTGTGGAACCTGCTCGGGTTCTCCAGTAAAGCTGCCCTGCAAAAACCTGACAGGAACATTTCCTCAGAATCTGAATTCTGTAGTGCAGATCTTAAAGACAAGGTCTATTTAAATCTATCTGGGAATTTTAAAAAACAGCTTTTTTTGGTGACCTCTCCTGATGGTCATGTGCAGTACCACGTGCAGGAGCAGTGTGCTGGTTTCCATGCTCAGTTGTCCTGGCTAAGCTGTGGTTCATTGCTTCCCCTGCAGCAAGTGTTGCTGGAAAGATGGGACCTTGAAGAGATGTAAAATTAGCCCTAATACAACATGAGATTTAGCTGCATTCAACACAATGGTCTTTTATGTCTGTTATCTTCCCGGGTTCTTCACAAATTATGATTTTCTTCAGTGTAATTATAGCAGATGACTATTTCTCAAAACTTTAAATGATTTCTCTGATCTCCTCTAAGGGATGTTCCTGAGCTGCAGACAAAAACCATTTTTTGTCATAGTGTTCAGCTTGGGTCTCTACAAAAGGGAGCACTGTCTGCATAATACCACTGACTGTGCTTCTGCCGAGTCTGCAGAGCCGATAACAAAGCTAGGTAATACAAATAAATAATAAATACTGGAAACTCCAGATAAAACATTCAAGATCTGTGCTCCTCCTGCTTCAAACTATGCTTTTTGAGCTTCTTTTTGAATGAAGAAATAAACGTATGACAGCATTCGATGACTATAGTTGTGGTCACTTTTTAGAAAATATTGGGGGTTTTTCGCACACTCAGTGGACACAAAGTTTTCTGTATTTTGTGAATACCTGTACCAGCTGGGATGAAATCTTATCACCCAGTTTGCTTGTGACTTGCTCAGATTAGGGCTTATGTAGGGTATCCAGTGTGCAAAACCAGTTGAGGGGTGATAAAATTGATTTGGTAGCCACCAATACTGGAGACTAATGTCCTCTGCTAAGAGCTTTCTCCTCAGGAAGCGTTACTGATTTTGTCTGTGTTTGTTTAATTTTCACTTTGATTTCTTTGCCAAGACAAGCTTCTGCTTTGTTGGAGTTCTGTACCTCTTGCACTGAGAGAAACCAGGTCACACACTGTTGTGCAGGTGTTTTACCTCCTGGGGCAGGTAATGGAGAGCCTTGCTGTCCTGATTCATGCACATCCTCCTCTTCAGGCAGCAGATTCAGGTTACATGGAGGAGATAAGGTTGGGATCTGTCACAGCAGTTCAGTTGCTGGGTTTTTTAATGACCGGTTCAGGACATGTATCAGTTGTATTCAGAACCTGATATTTCTCCTTGGACAGAGTCAAAATGGCTTTGAGCTGACTGAGGCCACCAGCAATCGATCACTGCAGCCATAGTGTTCTCTGCAGGTGTAGATGCAGGAGCCTGGTGGCAGAAATGCTGTGTCCACATGTCCTTTAAACAGCTGAGGGTGACAGGACAGTGCAGGGGAAGGAGGGCATCAAGTTTCAATTAAAACATTTTCCCTTGTTTTTTTTTTTTTTTTAATTATCAAACATACAGTTCTTTTTCAGATACAACCTGCAAGTCTCATATTGGAGAACCCTTGACCAGGAAAGTGATGCCAGTGGGTGCTGGTGGGACCACAGAGGTGGGGAAGTGTTGAGACAAGAGCTCTGTGCTAAGGAGCTGAAGGGGTCAGGTTGCTGCCCATAACCTGAGAGCAGACGTGGTAAACTAGACTGGAGTTGGGAGGACAGGCAAGAAACGTAGGTGTTAACACACTGATCTGTGGAGTTGCTGCTGATTGAGCCAGGTCTGATTCTTTGCAACATTGGATAAAAAAGTTAAAAGCAGCTTTGATCAGAACTAGTCCCTGAATTTACCAGCCCTCGGTTCTGCTGATAACTGGGGTCAGGAAAACGTGCTCACGGTTCATCTTGCTGCCTGTGGTTTGGCTTCTTTGGCTGAGTGCAACAACATGTTTCCTGAGCAAACTGTTCTCTGTGTATTCTCTCCCCCAAAAAAGGGCCGCAGCGAGCTGTGGCTCCGACGTGAGGAGCAGCCCGTGGTGACTCCATTGTTTCAGCCTCTGCCGAGCTGTGCTTGCGTTGACACACACACTCGGGCCATTTTTCCATGTGGGAATGTGTTTTGCCTGCTTGGGTTCGAACAAATGCTCAAAGCCACAGTCACAACACGTCGAGTTGTCTCATCCCAGAAATTGTGTTGTTGCAGGAAGTGAACAAAGGCTCAGTCAAGCTGTGCTGGGCCTTGGTCGATGTGGTTGACGTGAGAGCCCAAAGGCTGAAGTAACGTTTTGGTGCCGACCCAGGTCACACACTGGTCCTTGGGGTCTGGTTATTGTTAGGACCTGGTCTTTCTCTCTGTGTTGTGCTCCTCACACACACAGGAATATGTCTCTGGTGTACTCCTGCTTTAATGGGACACTTAAATATGGCTCAGACACATGGAAAGATGGGCTCAAACTGGCTTTGATTTGAGGGTGTTGGTGCAATGAGAAGGCTGGGAATCAAACATGCCAGGGTTTATGGATGTAGATGCATTTTGTTCCCTCTCTATTGAGTGGGAATTCTTCTCTTGACAACACTTTGTGGATCCTGAAGTGAGGGTACCAGGTTGGAGAGCAGGGAGTAAATTTAAGCTGGGAACCAACAGAATGGGTGGTGGTTTAAAAAAAATAATAAAATAGTTGAAGACAAATCCTCATGAGTCCAGAAAGGAGGTAAAGCTTGGAGTGACAGAAAACACCCTGAACTGTCCATAGATTGTAGTCATTACAAAGGCAGATCTCTCAGGATATGGAGAGCAAGTCTGAAAATTCTTTGTTTGTTTTTGAATCAAAAAGTCAATAAACAGAAATTTCCATAAGACTTGAGCTAATAACTTGTCCTGGGTCCATCGAAAGCTGCTTTGGGAAGTGCTTGCAGTGGATGAAATTTCTCAGCAGCTGCTTCTGCCTTTTCTTTCTGTGAGATTAAAATTGAAATGCATCGAGTACCTTTAATGAAAAGAAGTCTTTTAAACTTAGATTGGGATTTGGTGTGGGAAGAGCCGTAGATGATTTGTGTGGTGAGTGTGGATGTCAGAAAATAAACAGAAGAACTTCCTTAATAGTGAAAGGTCGAGATATGATCATGTCACGTTTAAAAGGGGCAGCTTTCAGTGCTTTAACAGGATATGACTTATAACCAGTAGTACTGTGCATTAATTGCATGACTGATGATTAAAAGCCTCATCACCTCTGTTGTGAAGTCAGGGGGAATGTTTCTGTTTGCTTTACTCTGTGCTCTTTGGGAAGCTGGGATCTAAACTTTTCCTACGAAACACTACCCGTGGCAGTAAGAAATCCAGAAGACAAAGCTTTTAAAGTAATTGGGTGATATTAATTACACACAGCTCAATTAGTGTGAAACTGTTAAGGTGTCAAAGTTGATGTTTACGTAAGTCTAATTAAATACCTTTGTGTTTTCTGGTGGAGCTTTAGGAATGATTCTTCTGAAATGTTTTTGCATTTCAGACTTTGCACAGTAGCTAATTCTGGAGATTTCAAATTTCAAATGGTCTGTGCTGTCCAAAATCTGCTCAGGTTTTGGCAAGAAACCTGTGCTGAGAGGCATCTGGTCAGAGTGACAGTGATGCATTGAGGGAGTACCGTGTCCTTTACCTCGAGAATGTTTTCACTGTCACCTTTAGGTTATATTCTGAGCACAGTCACCAAATATAATTATAAAATATTCTCCCCCCCCCATAGAAAAAGGGGCAAAACTTGCTGCTTTACAAGTGAAAATAGTTTTCTGTGAGGGATATGTGATCTCTGCATTTTTCCCCAGATAGAATCTCAGAAAACGGTACTGAAAGCTTAAAATTAATAATTTTTAGGGCAAGGCTGTAACAGTTACATGACTGAAAATCCTCCCTGGAGGAGACAGTGTTCTGCAGTCTGCCTTGAGGAATCATCCTGCAGCTCTTCCTGCCGTGTGAGTGACCCAGTTTGCCCACGCAGATGGGTTGGATTTGTCAGAGGAGCACGGAAGGTGTGGAGCAGATGTTGTCTCTGTGCTGCTTTGCGCAGAAAAAGCTCCTCTTCCGTGATGTTCCTCTCCACTAAAATCTGGAATGGAGTGTCTGGAAAGCTGCTGGAGGTGTGAGTGTTGGTAGGACCATGTTATTGTGGGAGTTACATGTTTTACAGGTGTCTTTTAGGACTTCATTGGTATGGACAAACCCGCCTGAGGTTACTGTTGCTCCATGCTCTGTGCTTTGGTTCTCCAGGCAGCACCTGGAGAAGTTGCTGTTTGGTTGCTTTCCCACGGAATACCGATTCCTTACAAGTTCATGTGAATTTACTCTCTGGAAGTCAGTACTTCTGAGAGCACATTTGAGCTTTTGGGGAGGCTTAGAGGGAATGGAAGGTGGAGGTGATGCTGAATAACTTGCAGGGAAGCTTTGGAAGTGTTAAATCCAGTTGTATGTGAATTGTTTGTTCATACTGGCTCCCCTCTGTATTTCGTGGCCAATATTAGTCCAAAACTGAGTGTGCTTAAGAAATCCTGCCTTCCACTAGTGAACTGCTACTATCAAATTACTTTTCTAACACATGAAGGTGCAAAACTGATATTCAGATAAATGTCACAGCAGAACTTTTTGTGTGTTGTACCAGTTGCTCTGTGTGCCCTGTCCTCATCTGTGTGGTAAAAAATAACCTTTCAGGGCTTTCAAAAAGACAATTTGTAAAGCAGATGAGGTGCAGTCTCTGGGAACACTCTCTACCTGCCCTGGTTTGCATACTTAATCAGTCCGTCTTGTCTTTTTCAATCCAGAACGTGGTCCAAAACCATTCCTGGCAAGGTTGAGTTCTTCTCCAGCGAGGGTTCGGACACTTCTATTCCCATCCCCATCGTGCCGCTTCCGGGCGTAGATGACTCTTACCCACCGCAGAAGAAATCTTTCATGATGCTCAAATACATGCATGACCACTACTTGGACAAATACGAATGGTTTATGAGGGCTGACGACGACGTTTACATCAAAGGGGACAAACTGGAGAGCTTCCTCCGGAGCCTGAACAGCAGCGAGCCGCTCTTCCTGGGACAGACCGGGCTCGGCACCACGGAGGAGATGGGGAAGCTGGCGCTGGAACCCGGCGAGAACTTCTGCATGGGGGGGCCAGGAGTGATCATGAGCCGGGAGGTGCTGCGGAGGATGGTGCCCCACATCGGCGAGTGCCTGCGGGAGATGTACACGACCCACGAGGACGTGGAGGTGGGGAGATGCGTGCGGAGGTTCGCGGGAGTGCAGTGCGTGTGGTCCTACGAGGTAAGGATGGGCAGCGTGCTTTGGGGGGGAGGGGGGGTAGAGGGGAGGGTGGGAGAGGCTGCAGCAGGGGAGTGCTGTCCTACCCAGCCGTTCCTCCAGCCCTCGCCTCCCTTTGCAGCTCGGCCTCCCAGCTGTACGGTTTCTACACGTTTTGTTTCCTGCAAGTGTCAGGAAAGACCTACGGAAAGATGGAAGTGCAGCGTTAAGGGAAACAGAGTTGGACGTGAGGCACATGAGGGATAGGGGAGGAACATTCATCATTCGTAACAGATATGTTTATTTAGACAGAAAGGGAATAAGTTTAAATCAAAATGGCCACGACTGCCTGCAGTCCTGACTGCCCCAGCCTCTTTTATCTTCTTTAGCTCATCACGGTGCGAGCATGGAAAACGGATGATACAATTACCGTGTTTCTTACCGCAGTTGAAATGTGTGAGGCTGACAGATGTTTGCCCTGACAGTGACAGTTTTTCCCCAAGCTAGAGATGTCTCCTGGTGGCTGGCACTGTCACCCTGCACAGCCCATATCTGCTGCTGCCCTGGGGACTCGCTGGCAGCCCCATCCTCCTTGATGTCACCAGAGACAAACCACCACTCTTACACCAAAACTCGTGGTCTGCCCACACTGATATGGCTGCAGCTTTGGCATTTGGGGGGAAAAAAACCCCAGAGAGTCCCAGCCTGCTTGTGGCAGTTTCCTGCTGCTGTTTGCTGGGGACTGGCAGCTCCTCTCAGGGGCGAGGTGGCTTCTCCTGCCTGAGTGTGCTGGGCTTTTTGAATCGAGTCCTGGGTGTTTGCAGGCTGTCTGGTTGAAAATACCTGCTGGGCTTGAGCTGCAGTTTCACCAGAGCAAATGCCAGTGTGTCTGTCGTAGAAATAAGGGAGAAGCTGAAAGCAGAAGAGAGGATGAACAGTTTTTGTACACAAACAATTTATGACTTGACGCAACTGCCGCTTTGTCCTTTTATGAGATGTGGTGAAGGGGAGGGGATTCTTCTGCCCGTGTGACAGGAGCTGTGGTCACACACGATGACAGATATTGCTCCTGAGCCGCTCTCTCACTGGCAAAGACTTGTGTTCAACTTCTGACACTGAGTTTCTGCCCCCAAAAGCTGTTGCCTCGTTTCAGTTCACAGTTCAGTGACGGGAAAGTCTCTGAGGAAGGGGAAGGAGGTTTCCAGCTGCAGTAATTCATTCACATCTTTTGTGCCTGAAGATTTTCTGGACTAACAGTGTCTCTCCACGTTCCTTGCTTTCAGACCTGGGACTAGTTTCTGTATTGCCAGCATTGTGGTTAGAAGTTTGTAAAGAGTCAGTAACTTTTTCCACAGTTTTTAGCCGCATAAAATTTTTACTCTAGACATTCAGAGTTGAAATAACTTCTGCTGTGAGTGCCTGTACCATGTGGCATTTGAGTAAGTTACTGAAGGTTAACATTTTGGTTCTACTTAAACTGGCAGAGCTTTCCTAAATTCAGTATGATCAAATGTTGGATTGAAATAGCTAATGACAGCACACAACTGCACTAGGAATGCTGTCTGACAGAAATAGATGGGGCTTTTCTCAAAATCAGTTTTGTTTGATCAGCTTCTGTTAAATTATCCCTAGTGCTGGATTCTCCCAAGTGCCATGAATTACTTAAAATTGGTTTGTGTGAAGTGTATAAACTGTAGGATGTTCAGAAGTAACCCAAGAGTGTGAGATGTTAAGGCTCAGCTGTTTGGGGAGGAGGGAAGAGTTTCAGTGATGAAAACACTCTGCTTCTTTAAAGGGTAGGTCCACTCTCATTTAGTTGTGGCTTTTCAATTTAAAAACCTGTCATCTTTTCCTTTTTTTTTTTTTTTTTGTTTGTTTTTTTGACGTGGTCCTCTAATTGCCCAGACAACTGGATGAAATGTGCCTGGCATTTTATTTCAGATAAAGCAGTAGCTGTGTGAAATAACACAGCTGTCGTAACAGCTGTGTTGGGAAAGCCTGGTGTAAAAGCGACATTTTCCGTGTCTTGTATGTTGGTGAACATCAAGTAACAGGCCACTGGAAGTGAATTGCAGAGCGTTGTGTTTCAGTGAGCTCCTGAAGGAGGAAGAAGGTTTATCTGTGCCTGCTCTGCTGGGGCACAGCCACCAGATCCCTCACCATTCCCCTGGAAAGGGAAGCCGCGACGGCACGAGGCTCAGCAGACAAAGCAGCGTTGCCCTCAGAAAACCCAGACCTCGAACTTCTCCTTTGCAGCCTGCGCTTCCTATTCTGGGGAGGCTCAAGTGGCAGCACAAACCGGGAGCTCGTGGCTTTGCAGTCACCCCCCAGCTCGCTGGTTTTAGTCCGTAGCATCTCGGACGTGGAACACCCTGCCGGACCTCTCTGCGGGCGGCTTTTCCCCTGCACTGTTCTCGTGGTGGGCTCCCTGCCCAGAACCGTTTTACTCATCTCCACGACTGTCACTGCCCCCTTTCTCCGATTTTCAGGATCCCACAATGTCTTTACTGTGCTGCTCATCTTCCCTGGCCCTGGTGTTGTGCCCAAATGCATCACCAGGCCAGGCTCTGTGTGTTTTTTCTGCTCGCAGCAGTCTGTCTCAAAACCCCTTTTTTTTCCCCCCTTCCTGTGTTTCTGTCACTGCTCAGCTCTCCGCGGTGCCTCTTAGACCACTTCATTAGTGGCACCGGTTATTGCCCCTTTCGAGACTTGTAAAGATTTGTTCACACTCTTCCTGCCGTCAGGAGCTTTTCAGCAAATACAGTAGAGGAATTGACACCATGATTCTTTGGACTTCCTGTGTCATCTCACCCCAGAAAAGAGGCAGCAACAGCCTGTGCAGGCTTGAGAACTGAAGCTCCCTGGGCTCTGGGGGGCTTTGTCTGACCCACCCAGGCTGCTGCTCCAGGAGCAGTTTGCAGCCCAGGATGGATTTTAGGCTCCTGTGACCAGGCTCGTAGCGGTTGCTGTATTTGACACAGGTCGAGTGAGTCACAGATGGGACAAGCCTGTTAAATGTGAGTTCTTCAGGGCAAGGATTATCATCATTGTAAAAACAAAGCCGAGGCTGTCGCTGCTATTTGAGAAATAGCTGTAAAACTCAGTGCTCTATGGGGTGGAGCAGCCAAGGCCGGAGGTTTCATGCAGCAAACTGGATACAAAAAAAAAGGTCATGAAAAGAATGGAGCTGGGAAATCTCAGAAGTTTACGGAAGGGAGCTTTAAAGGGTTCTGTGAAGCAATGCAGAGGGTGGTCATTCCTCTTGAGGAGGACCAAAGGCTTGTACTGAACTTTCTCTGAAAGTGAAATGATTCTGCATTTCTGGTGAATGTTGGTACTTTGGACCTCTGGCACACTTGCTGCGTGTTTTTTTCAGAAAAAATTTACATACTTAAGTCTCCTTCCTTCTCTTTTTGACTTTCACCAGTAGTTCCTCCAGTTCATCTTAGATGGATCACAGGGACATGGAGGTTTTTTTTCTCCTACACTGCCATGACACACACTGCTTTTAGGTGAGGCTGCTTTGTGTCCTGCAGTGCAGCAGAAACAGCTGGATCTCACAGAGTGCCTTATTCTACCTCTGACTGCTGGTGCAAATGCCCAGATGTTTTCTCTATTTTTCCTTCTGTTCTGATTGAGTTTGTGGGAGAAATTAGGTAAGAAGCAGCCAAATGTGTCTCTGTGGAGGTGGCACAAGTACTCTTAAATGCCCTGAAATGAGACAGGATTTTTTATAATATAGATGGAAAAGAAGGTATGACAAAGGCAGCACTCTCATCAGGGAAGAGCAGGTCCAACCTTCTGGGCGTTGGTGAGGGGAAAAAGTAGGGCAGTGGTGACTGGGGATAGCAGGGGGCTTCTGGGAGAAGGGGGGGTTTGAATTAACATTTTGTGTGGTCTTTCATCTGGAGTAATTGAAGATAATTGCTACTGTGAAATTCACTGAAGTTAGGAAAGCCCTTAAAGTGCACATTTATATCTGCCAAGTGCATTGGCAGTGCCAGAACGGACCGTTTCTGGAATGGACCCTCCCGTGGGCAAAAGTGAAGTTTATGGTTTTCAGTGAGACAGCCAGAAGTCAAAAAAAGATTGACTGTGCTGTGATTGATCAGGTCTGAAAGACTGGGAAGAGGTGCAGCTGTTAATGGCTAAC
Organism: Platyrinchus mystaceus; assembly: GCA_035041135.1. Classification (NCBI taxonomy): domain Eukaryota; kingdom Metazoa; phylum Chordata; class Aves; order Passeriformes; family Tyrannidae; genus Platyrinchus; species Platyrinchus mystaceus. The sequence continues at coordinate 3,169,696 of JAWWLV010000018.1, forward strand.
ATGCAGTTCCTTTGCTTTATCCTCTGAGAAAACCTTCCTTTGTTATCAGAAAAGGAGATTATTCCTGTTGTAGGTGGCTCGTGTGTGGCACACTCTGTGCAGTGGATGCTGCAGCATCTCAGAGCAGGATGGGTCTGTGAGGAGGGGCTGGGCAGCTCTGAAGCACCTCAGTTCTCTGCAGGCTCTGAGGGCAGTGGGGTTGGACTGTGACATTTGGTCACTCTGGCTCTGAAACCCTCACCTTAGACTTCAGACTTGTCTTGGTGGTGGGAGCATCCAGCAGCACTTCTGAAATCAGGTGCTCTAGTAGATGTGTATTGTCCTGGCTTCAAAGCTTGTGCTTTTTGTCAAAGTCAGAGCACAGGAACTTGGCAAACCCTGACAGCTCAGATATCTTATCTCCCTGAGTGTGCAGCCCATTGCACCTCTTCACTCAAGAAACCTACAATACAAATCATGTGTGAGAGAGGGAGGATACAAAAGTGCCCAGAGTTTTAGAGTGGATGTTTATAAATCATCTTTCCTCCAGCACTAAATTTTTATCTTCAAAGTGCTTCTGAGATGCCTTTTTGGCTTCAGATTAAATTGTAAGTGGGTGGCCATGTGTTCTGGGGATAGATGGAGATTGAGCTCCCTGAAGGTAATGAGGAATGGCATTTTGTCAGAGGACAGACAGGTAAGACTAGAAAGAGCATTATCTGGGCAGGGCAGGTGATGTGTGGGGGCCAGAGTGAGACTGAAAATACGTGACTGATGTGACAGGGAGTCACTGTGAGGACAGGGGGAGAGGCAGGGTGGTTTGACCACTGTGGTTTAATTTTAGTGTTTGCTGAGGAGGAGGGCAGAGAGGTCAAAGGAGAGAGTAAAGGCTGCAGACCCAGGTGTGGGTTAGGAGGGTTTGGAATAAGGAGACTTGTCTCGAGTCTGCACCCAGGTCCTGACCTGGCTCTTTCAGTTCAGAAAATAGCTGAGTATTTGAGAACCAGAAATTTTGAAGAGGGAGAACGTGGCATCACTAAGTTATTTCTTAGTGACTTCTGAACTCAGGTTGGTAAAGGTTTCTTTCTTCTTCCTTCTGTGTTGCAGAAATCAAGAGCAAGTGTTGTAACAAAACTTGAGTCTGGATCCCACTCCCTTTCTCCAGACCATCCTTTTCAAAGTGGAAGGCTGTGTGATTCGTGCTTACACACAGATGCCTTTCCAGGCTGTAGAGACTGTTTGGGACTGACCTAGTTCTTGTGAGCACACACTTAATCTGTCCTTAGTTAGCTGGGTGACTTGACCTAATGCCTAATCTGAGGGTTGCTGAAATGAGGGCTTTGATGGTGTCGTGCAGACTCTTAGGAACCTTCAGCCATGAATCCAGCAAACAGAAGTATTGCTTTTTCCCCCATTATTGTTGTCATGAAGGGCAGTGGTTTGGTTATAAATTCGGATCTGTGCAGCCTGTTGAGTTGAGAGAGCCATCGAGATTAGTTGTTATCTTGAGGACAAGTCAGGAAAGGCTAATCCTTCATTGCATGGCAGGACAAAGAACTCGAGTAAAATAGCTCATCATCCCAGTTTCTTAATTAAGGCACTCAGAAGATAGTTGAGGATTTGAGTTTGTTCTGTTGAGCAGCAGTGGGGATGGGCAGAGGGAGGTAAGTCAGACTAGAAGCTTTCTATTGTATTTTTTTCTTTTGAACTGATGGCAAAGCCATCCCACAGGGTAGATTTGTACTTTACAGCTTGCTGGAGCTGTGAGACTTGGAAGAAACAACATTGTGCTGTGATCAGAGCCACACTGTTTCTTGCAGGAGAATCCCACCTGACTGGAGACCTTGGAAGGACACTGTTAAATTCCCAATCTAATCAATACCAAACCCAGTAATACCTTTGTAGTCAGTTATCTCCCATGGGTCAATTATATCTGACCAAATTTTGAGTTGGCAAGTTTCCTTTTCCCATTTTATTTAGTGCTTATTTCTGTGTCTAAAATACAGGGGTGGGGGAATAAACCACTTCATGGTTTCTGTATAAACAGAATCTCTGTAAATGTCATATGTGACTCGACAGTAAAAAAATAAATTAAAAAAAATTGTCTTACTGAAGGGGACATGAAGTGTCTTCATCTGGGGCTCTCAGTATGGAAGTTTTTAGCTGGTCTATATGTAGAGAGTAACTGTGTCCTGGATGTTTGGGGGAGGGGGGGTTAGTTGTGTTAATTTGGAGAGAATATTTGCATTTCTCCCTTCAGTCTATTATAGCTGAGTCCTGTGAGCAGCTTAAAGCACCAGCAGCATGGAGATGTCAGAGCCTGTAAGCATGGGAGAGAAAAACCAGACTTGTTTGGTGATGGGAAATAGAAATGAAGTGCTGATGTGGGGAAGGGGCTTAATATAAACTTAGCTGAGGTCACCAACAGGATGGTAGGAACACACAGCTTCAATGCCTTCAGTGCAAACTGTAGTATACTTGAAGTATGGTGCTTTGAGAAATACTGGGATTTTTTCAATAAAAACAATTGAATTATTACAGAGAAGTAATA
>JAWWLV010000018.1:3172325-3188387 GCA_035041135.1 Platyrinchus mystaceus
GGAGCAGACAGTTCCTATCAGGCTCACTCTCCTGAGGCAGCACTGAGCAGCTGCTCTGTGAGCACTTCCCTGTGCTGACAGTGTACCAGGGCAGTGTCTGGGGGTGCATTTCTGATCCCTGCAATCACATTTTGCCAGTTCACACTCTTGGCAGTCACTGGTTTGCTGCTGGTGCTGGGAGAGAGATTGAAAAGAGCTGTTAACACCAGGTGACTCCTCAGGAGCTGCCAGTTCTCCTTTTGGTTTTCCTAAAGTCACTGTCCTCGATGGATTTGTGGTCCCCTGGTGCTGACAAGGCAGAAGGTTGCATTTGGAGTGCTGGCATGTTCCCTTTTTTAGTAGCTTGCACCTGCAGTTGCAAATGAAAACTGCATATGTTGTCTTCCCGTGCATTGTACCCAAGTGCCCCCGATGTGTCAGGAGTCAGCTTGGCTTTTTAGGCTCTGGTGGGAGAACCACTGGTTCGTGGAGGGACAGGGAAGATGGAAGATGACAACTTGCAGCAGGCAGGTAGCAATTTAGCTGTGTGTGATGGCCCTGTGGACTGTGTGAGTCCCTAATCTGACTGCACAGAGGATTAATTACCCTGCATTTGTCTAACCTCATTTCCTGTAGACACCTCCCAGCTGAAGAGCTGCTGTTTTGTATTCTAAAACCATCTGATTAGAAGCAGAGAACTCGATTCTACTTTGCTGGACTGTTACACCATCTTAATTGATCTTTAAAATGCTTAAAACATTTTTGCGCTAATTTCCTGTGTTAAAAGCTTATCTGGACTCCTGGTGATGTGAACTTTCATGGTTATCAGCTGGAGACCTCTTAAAATCTTGCCAGAAATCCCAATTGCCTGAAGGGTGGGGATTATCTTCCTGCATGCCCAGACCAAAATGACCTTTATGTGTCACAGAGAAGTTGGGAACTTAATTTGAAGAGTTTGGAGAACTGACTGTTTTTGTTTTCTTCAGTCCTGAAGTTTCAGCTGAAAGTGTATTTGGGAGTCCTTGCAAAACTGCAGTTGAGTCCTGGTTATTTCTGGTTAGTTTCTTACATAAAAGTACGTTTCTGCTGTGGCGACAAGTTAGTGTCAATGTTTTTTTTCCAGTTGTGTCTTGAGCAAGTTAAAAGTGCCACTATAATAAAGAAGCCAAAGTAACAGTTGTGGCAGATTTTTCTCAGGTGAATTCTCAAGAACCAATTGAACTTCGTGTCTGTTGCTTTCAGCTCCTGTGGTAACAGTGACTTCAGGAAAAGAATCAGAGCCTGCATGTAATTTATATTGCTATTAAGGACCCAAGCTATTAAGGGCCATTTTTTAAGACTCTTGCAGTAGGAACTGTCCAATTATCATTTATCCTTTGTCCACACAGCAGTGTTGTGCCCTGGTGTGAAGCATTGCTGATAAGAGGAGAGCCACTACAGCGAGCTCCCTTTTTACAGGTGAGCAGCCCAGCAGTTTTTCCACTTTCAGTGCAGGTGATACTTCAGTGATCAGCTTCTCTGCTTGGTGATCTGATGTCCTGGGAGCATTGCTGGGATAGGGCAAACAGCTTCCTTTAGTGCCCTGGTTTGTAGCTGAGAGCACGTCAGTGCAGGATGGGAGCCCCAAATGTTTGTGCAGAGCTGTGGGATGAGGCTCCTGGAGCCGGTGCTTTTAGAGCCATTAGCTCAGAAAGAGGTTTAGGGAAAGGCAAAGACACGCTCTTGTGTAATGAAGAGAGCACAGGTAGGGTCATGCCCACTGGATCTAAAGTTCCACCCAAGTCTCTGGGTTTAATCCTTCCTACTGAATGGCTTTAGGGAGCTCCAGCTGAGTGCTGTATTTTTGTTCCTGGAAGCAGCCTTCGGAAGCATCCGGTACTCTTTGTGGATTAAGCACAGGTTCTTAGACAGAGGCCAGGATTAGCAACGAAATAAATGGGAACCCATAGTTTGGACTCAGCCAGCAGTTCATTAGAAAGCAGGAAGGGGTATTAAAAAGCTGCTTGTAGCTCCAGAAGTGCCACTGCCACCTTCTTCCAGCTGCGAAGAAAAGCATGTTAACAGAAGCATAAAGGAGGACGTTGTCAGAAAGCTCCTCTGCCTCAGGGTTGCCCCGGCCTTGCTGAGCAGGCAGCCAGCATTTGGATGCTGTGTCCTTGCCCACTGTCCTCGTGGCCCTGCTCAGGCTGTGTGCCTCCTGAAAAGCAGGCACAAGTTTGCTCATGAAAACTTGTTGCCTGCTCTTGTCCATGGTTGCCACTTCAGATTGGTGCAATGGGTTAGAAAAGTGCTCTGAGAGCAGCAGCAGCAGGGTATTAATGAAGGTTCCTCTGCTCATGGGCCTTCAATGGGTGTAATTACTTGGCAGTAACTTCTTTAAACCTTATTTGAATTAAGGCTACATGTTTTGGCTGGTTATGTCACCACTGTATTAGCGAGGAATGCAGGAGAGAGTGCTAGTTTGTATTAACTGAGCTGCCCTAATCCTTTATAACTGTAGGTTTTATTACGTGTTACTGTCTTACAGAGAGAGAAAACACTTGCCCAGGGGACAGCAGAGTTCACACTTCAGCATCTCTGCATAAGGGCAATGTTCTTTGTCCTCAATAAGGACCGAGAAAGTTCTTAGTAGGTGGGGGTTGAGAATTAATATAATGTGTAATTCTGCACAGATATTCAGTGGGGAACTGTCTGTATCTTAGGTCTGAGTTTTTTACAGTCCCCCTTAATGTATGGGTGCAGAGTGGGTTAAATGCCTGACCCAATTTTTTTAATGGTTTCCTACAGTCTTCAGACCAGATGCTTCACTAAAAACAGTCCAACATGAACAACTCCAGAACATTCACCTCCTGCATTCATTGTCCAGGTCAGCAAAAATATCCTGCCCTTGCATGTGAGCCTTTGCTGTCCTGACAAAGGAGAAATTTGCTTAACCTTATCACAGATGATTTATCAAGAAGCCTTACCCTCACCTTATCTTACCTTGTTTGTTTAACCTTATCACAGGTGATAAACTGGCATACTTGTTTTTATATCCTTCTCCTATTGAAGACATTTCCCAACATCCTTGGCCAAGGGAAACTTTATTTAAAAAAAAAAAAGCGAACAACCAACAACTGTGAGACAATATCAGATTTAATCTTCATAAAGCAGCAGGGCTTTTGCTTCCCTGGGAAAGTTTGCTGTGGCTTTTCCAGGTTTTGGACAGAGCAATTTTTCTTTGATTTTTTTTTTCAAGTAATCTTTTTTTCCACCTTCTCTGACTCCCTGGAGTTGAAATGTGCGCTGTAGTCACTGCAAGAGCCTTTTGCAGTTGCGCTTTGTCTTGCTTGTGTTTTACTGGGCCCAACTGGAAGCCTCCTCTGATCCCATGGAATAATGTGTTTGGCTGAATCCTGGAGTTTGCCAATGGTAGTACTGCTGCTGTGTGTGCCTGTACTGAGGAGAAACTGTCCACGTGGTTTCTTATCTTTCCTAGGCCAAAAATAACACCAGCCTTAAAGAATTAGCCCAATTTCAGAGCTGGAAACTAGGGTGAAGATGAAAAGTGTATTTCAAAATATACAAAACAGCAGCTGGGTGCTGAAGCATTGGGATGAAAAGCCTTTGTCTGGAGCTCTGGATGGTGGATCAGAGGGGTTTTGGGGTGATCTCTTGCGCGGAGAAGTCTCTGCCGAATTGCAGGTTGGCTCAGATTTAAGTTGAGCCGTGCGGTTCTGATGCGGGGACTGTGAGTGGGGAAGGTGGAAGCTGAGGGCAAAGTCGCCTTCCTTGTGGTCGTAGGGTGGCTCCTGCAGATCCCTCAGGTGGCCCTGCAGAGCCAGCAGGTCGTTTCTCCGGCCGGCGGCGTCTGCCTTGTGCCATCTGCCCTCGCGGTTCCCGGTGCAGGGGAAGTGTGAAATGTGTAACCCCGTTTATTCTGCGAGGTGGTCAGGGCCGTCTCCTGTACAGAAAATGCCTTGTTTCTGTTCAGCCAGCACAAAAGGCTCTTTTATAGCTGCTTGGCTATACATCTGTCGAGGTGCCTCAGACTGTTAGCACTGGTTGCTGTTTGAGGTATGCAGCTCTGAGGCTGTGATGTACAGTGATATGTTGTTTATATGTTGCCTCCCTTTCCTTTTGAGGATAGGGAGCTGTGCTGGGTCCTGCCCTGAACAAAGCTGGTGTTAGTTATGGGATGGAGCAGTAGCCTGGAGATTTTCTCTTTAAAACCAGACTGGAATCCTTCTGTTTCACACTTCCAATTAAACATCCGAATTTGGCGACGTGACTGCAGGACAATAGAACTTTCTCTGGGGAAAAGTGTGTTGAATTTCTGCTCCAGAGACAGACCTGGCTTGAAAGACATTGTATGCACCATCACAGAGGGACCCTTGCCCTTCACAGGGCACTTAATTGGAAAAAAACCCCTGACTTCCTAAAGTTTTTGAACTTTATTGCAGCCTTTGGTTTAATTTTCTCATTTTCTCCCTGCCTCCCCTGATATTTTTTTTTCTCCTGCACGTGTCCTCATGCTCGTTTCACAAAGACTTTGCTGAAACCAGTCCAGCCCAGAAATGCACACTCATCTTTTGAAATGTAGGGGAGGGAGTGAGAGGAGGCTCTGTAAGCCAGCAAAGTCCTGGTGAGTTTGGAATCTCTGGGTTTGTCTCCTGTGGCCTTCAGACATCTTAAGGTTTGCCATCTCCTGGCCACTGTGTTTGGTTTTCTAAGTTGGTTTTCTTTAACCCCACAAAGCTATCTGACGGCTCTTCAGTTCCATTCCCAAATAGCTTCCTCATGCTGTCACTGCTGGCTTCCTGACTGAAAGTAGAGCTTGGGTGGAAAAATAACTTCTCATCAAATTACCATGAGATAGGTCTCACGGGACAGAGGAAGAGCACGAGAGGGATGTGCTCTGTTTTATGTTAAGGTCTTTTGCTTCGATGTTGATCTTCTCTTCTGCTCCATCGGGGTGGATAAATTGTGAAATCTGGTATCTGAGTGTGGCAAAAGGTGACTTGGGGTGGGTCCATGGCATGTTCTGCCACTGAGTCCCTGTCCCTGGAGAGCAGCAGCGCTGCCCTGCCCAGGCCCTGGTGTCAGTGCCCAGCTCAGCCTTGGAACATGTGCCTGTGCTTGCTCCCCTCTCTGGGGAGTATTTCTTGTTGAAGATCTGTTTTGGCTTTGAAGATGCATTTAGGATTTTTGTGGCCTCTTTCACAAGAGGGTGAGAAGTTACTTTTCAACTTAATTTTAGACTGGCTGTCATACTCGAGCAGACTCGAAGCTGTGGTTTTGACCTTGCTCACAGGGAAACTTGGAGGCACCTGATTTCCCAGCGCACCGAGGGAACTGTTACCTCGGGTCTAGAATTTTGTGCTTTGGCATCAAAGAGCTTTGCAAACCTTTCCCATGCTCCTTCCACCCTGTGGAACAACAGCTCTCCCTGCATGGCACGGGGTTATCCCCAGGGCACAGGAGGAGGTACAGTCAGGGCAAGGTGTAGAGCGTAAAAGGTCCTGACTCTGTGTCCTGCAGCCAAACCACACCTTCCCTCCCCTCTTTCACCAGTCACTTCAATTAAAATTCCACCATCAGGGCTGAAGGGAGGTGAGGCAGGAGCAGACTTGTTTTCAGGAGGGAGAGGGAGAACTGAATTTTCTGCTGGAATGGGTCTTTTCCCAGAGTGGGCTCAGGAAATGTCCCTTCCCCACCAGTTTAGGTGCAGGACACTCACAGGCAGAAATTGCAGAAATAATCAGCATGCTGTGCTTCAGCTCCCCCAGGGCATCAAAGAGGGAACGAATTGAGCTGGAAGCAAAGGGCCCTGCAGACAAACCTGCAGTTCTCTATCAGCCTTTCTGAACCATGGCCCACAGCAATCACTGAAGATTATATCTTAATAAAACTGGGGGAGCCTGGCTTGCAGGGGTGCAGATGAGACTCAGGCAGGGGGAGGGGAGCAAAGTGGAGGAATGGGAAAGAATCTCTTGAAGGTGAAAGGTGGCGAAAGCAAGAGAGCCAGAGTGAAACCCAGGGGGGTCTTATTCATGTGGTGGAGTCCAAGTAATTTCAAATATTCTAAACAGAGGTCCCGTGAGCAGAGAGATACGAGGGAACCAGATTCCTTTGGCATTTGCAATATCAGGCTGGCTAAAGTCAGTGCTCTTGTGCAACGCTCTGCCGAGCGGTTACGGAGCAGATGTTGCTCCTTTTGTAACTGCTGCTCAAAGTGAACCAGCTTCTCGCCGTGGGGGGAGTTTGGCTGCTTGTGTAAACCAGGGAGCTGTTTTGTGGGTGCTCACCTTTGCAGAGGACCAAGAGTGACAAAACTGAGGTAGGGAGTGCTGAGAGTGGAGGAGAAGCAGTCCCTTGCAGTTGCTGAAGAAACTGCCTCCTTAAGGAGTGTGAGGACGGTGTGAACCTTAAATGTGCTTAACCTTTGTTGCAGTTTCTCTAACAAGAGTATGGGAGCTGGGTGTGCAGTGGGGGTGGGCAGAGAAGGACTGAGATATGCCTTCAGCAAGGAAATGAGTCTAAAATAAATGCAACTAAGCAGTAAAGTGTTACAAGGTGCGAGCTAAGGAACAACCAGCTGTTTTCCCTGGCTCTCGCTATGACACAGCTCTAATCCTCAAAGCCGGAAATCATATCTGATGGGCTACAATAATCTTATTTTTCCTAGACGTAGAACTCCCCTATGCCTGTCTCCCCTAGGCAAGGTGGAACACCTGCCAAGAAGGCAATGTGCTCTGAAGCCTCAGCTGCTTCCACATGCCAGCAAAACCATCCTGCACGGAAGTGACAAGTGTGATGCTGATGGGACGTGTTCTGGCGTGGCATCCGAGTTAAATGCAAGTGGGAGCACTCGTGCACCTGACTGATGGCCAACACAGGAAAACCACTTGAGCAGCCTGCATTGTGGCTGGTGTAATTTCATGCCTAGTTACCATGCAAAACAGTCATCTCTTTACCCAAAAACGGGGTCTGAAAGTGACTCCTTAGAGTGTGTTTTCTTCCTTTCCAAGCAGAGAGCGTGCGGTGAAGAACAGTGGCTTGGATTTTGTTTTCTTTGGTAGCCAATATAACGTCACTGGTTGTCTTTGTGTCTGCCTCTCTTTGTGTGGTGGGACAAAAAAAGCCGTGTCCAGTTTGGGATGGGTGCCAGTTTTATCAATATGATGATTATATTCAGAAGAAAAGAGCTGCAGTGGCTCTTGTGGTGCCTCGATGGTAAATAATAGTAAAATATGGCTGGCTCTTAATATTCTGGTTAGACTCCCCCGATTGCCACACACTGGAAAGCACCCCTTTTCATGTAGCTGCATGCTCATGCACTCTGTGGTTAGCTAAAGTAAATGTTCACATCCTTGTGTGTGTTGGAATGTGGCAGAATCACTGTAAAATATTCCAGACCCTGTTCCTGAGCACTGTCACTTGGATGATGCTATTGCAGGGTTGGTTTTTTTTTTTATTTTTGAATCTTCAAGTGTTTTGTAGATTTGCTGCAGTCCTTTCTACATGAGGCTTTGGGGATAAAGCCATAGCTATAACTTTGAAACTTGGAAATATCTGTACAGACTCAGTCCTGCACCTCACACCAGACAATAATGAGCACTGAAAGCTAAACTGAGCCCATTGATATGGTGATGATCAGTACTTTTTTTCTTTCTGATTAATATTCAACCTGTGTCTTCTATAATGTTCCAAACAAACTGTGGGATTGTCCATTCTTCTTAGATCCAGTTGCCCGGTGGATTTGAGCTCGTCCTGCCAGAGAAGCTGCTGGCACTCTGTCCTGTTAGGGCAGTATCCATGTTGGCCTGTGGTGCTGTGGTTATATGTATGATCCAATCTGGGTTGTTTTTCATTTCCTGAGAGTGATCCTGGGCTGAGGGTGACAGACTGCAGTGTGGAGAGAGTTCCTGCTGTGTTTGATCCGCTGTGACGTGGAGTCTGTAATCCCGTAAGGATTGCTGTATCCCTGCTGGGAGTCTGCTGGGACTGAGTCTAGGATCTCTGCTGGGTGTGAGCCCAGGCTCACAGCCACCAAAGGAGGGCCAGCAGACTCTCAGAGGCTGGAGATAAGCCATCCTGTGGCTCTTGGGCATCAGGAGAGTTGTGAACAAGACATGTAGCGTTGGGAAGGCCGGCGCCTTCCATCCCATGCCAGCTTTTGGCAAGTGTCCTTTAGACTTTGAGAGTGGGGACTCAAATGTACAAGTTAACCAGGCTGAGATGGCAGATCTCCCGGGTGTAAACTGCAGCAAATGTCACATCAGCCTCCCCAAGGGCAGGAGGATCTGTCGGGTGGCCAAACACACCCTCTCTCCTGCCCCCCAGAACTTCAGCTGAAGGTTAAGGCTGAGGTTTGCTTTTCATATCAGGGTAGCCTGAGAAGCTCATTGACGTGTAGTGTCAGTGGAAGTAGGAAATTCTGAAGATGTGAAGGGGAATTAAAACATAAGGATGTGCAGAGAGCACTGGGCCACGCTCATCTCTGGATTGTGCACTTCAAACCAGAGCTGCTGCTGGGTAAATCCCTGCTTGCCCAAACCACAGCAAATTTAGCAAAAATACTTAGCAGAGATGATAGACCACTCTGTTTGTTTCTCTCTTTTCATTTTTATTGGGAAATGCTGGAACAAATGGGGATTTGCCCATGTGCATGTGAGATACATCTATGTATATATCTCTATATGTCCATGTATATGCAGCCCTGCTCCCTGAAGGGGGAAGGTGCTCTCCCAGCAGTTCTACATCACCTTCCCTTGAGCTTTCAGGAACTGGAGCTGTTGGGATGAGCAGGCAAATGAGAAGGGTGAGGAGTGAAATAACACATGCAGCTCATCCAGGCTTTATTTCCCGCTCTGCAATAAGGACGACCTTGCTGGCTCGATTATTTCAGGTTTGCTGCAAATCTCCTCCACTCAGCAAACTGCTGCAGGGAACTGCTGGCAGTGTCTCAAGGTAACAGTAATAAAAACCCAAGTGATTATAATATTATTTCATTTATAACTGAATGAAATACGTAGGGGATGTCTGCAACAGAGCGGTTATTGGACAGGGCAGGCAGCTCTGCTTTGTGGGGGAAGAGGAAGGCCGAGGAGTGGCTCAGGCTTCCCAGCACTCTCCATAGGCACAGCTCAGGATGTGAGCTTTTTTCTTCTAGAAAAAAAAAAAAAAAGATTTCTAGGAAATGCAGGATGAAGTGGTCTTTGTTTGGACTGGCCACACAATCCCCTCACGAGCAAACACTTTATCATGCCAGTTAGGCTGTGATGAGTGATGTTTTACAGTAGCAGGCTTGTTCCTCAGTGTAACTGCTGCTGCCTTTATGGCCAGAGAAAACCAGGCAGTGAACTTGCTTGAAGCAGTCTAGTGCTAAAATTGCTCTGAGAATCCTTTCAGGGGAAGTCCTTGTGGCAGAAAGCTTTCACATTTATTAATTAGCCTAATTTCTCTACCTTGTGAAAGGCAAATCATTCCAAAAGTAAAGAATCAGGTCCAGGTAAATTTGTATTTAGTGAGATAACATTATAACAAAAGAGAACATTGTAGTTGATCCTTGTGGGTCCCTTCCAAGTTGGAATATTCTGTGATTCTCTTATACAGAAATGTCTTAGAAATGCCTTTTTGTAGTCATGAAAGGCAATGAAGATTTTTTTTTTCCTTGCATTTCCCCTCCTCCCCAGCAAAACCTCACTGAACACGTCTGGACAATGAATGTTCTTTTGTAGGGATGAAAACACAATCTCAGAGGTTAAATTTGCCCTGTAAGGTGTTTGCACTCACATAAAGCTCTTTTATGTGTGACATTTCCTGCATTAGAGCAACTAGCTTTAAAAAATGAGTGTTTAAGGAAGACTTAATGTCACATAAGCAAGGCTGTACTTAGCTTGAGTTTCGTTTTTAAAATGTCAGTGTCACTCAACAAAGCCCTTAACACCTTCCTCAGGTTGCTGCCAGTCCCTTCCCTGACCTGGTGTGTGGGGTATCCATGACCTCAGTGGGTCCAGCTGGGTAATTCTTGCTGTTGTGAGTCTGGAAACTGCCTGTCATGCCTGTGATACTGGTGTATCTTTATTTATTCCCCAAACTGTGCATCCAACAGCTTGGCTACCACAGAGGCCTCCAGTTAGTAACTCACTGAAGCAACTTCTCAGTCCAGGAGAACTTCAGTTGAGTAGAAACTCAACACAAGGCTCTTCTCAGCAGGTCTCTCCCAGGAGAAGCTTTATCCATATTGTAATTTTTTAAAAATTCCTTTTATCCATTCAAGACTGTCACCCTCAGGACTTTACCTGCAGGGCATGGAGCAGACTCCTTGTTTAAAGTGAGCAGCTGTGTGTCCATTTACTGGCTCAGCTCATTCCTCTCCATACATTTAGTTGCCTTTTTTCTCTTTTTTTCCCCACTTTTTCTGTTACCTGTAGGTTTTGGCCACTGATTTTAGAATTACTCGAATTTCTATCTTGACTAGAAGAGGCTGACCACTGAAGTTGCCTTGCTTTTAGTGCTATTCATGGTGTCTTTTTTTAATATCTTTTTTTTTTTGTTTTCCTTCTTCAGTCAAGTCTACAAAGAATACTCTGTTTTATGTGCTTTATATGTATGATTTCTTCTTAAAGGACGACTCATTTCCTCTACTTTAGAGGTATTTTCTGAAATCTGTCACTTCCTGTCTCTTTCTTGGCTGTCTGATTTGCCAGTTTTTACATTTTTTTGTGACTGTTCCGCTCATTAACTCCTCAAATCCTTTGGGAATTGTGTTTTGCCCAGGCGAGTGAAACTTCTTTTTTATTCTCTGGCAAGAAATATTTGCCGATTAATTTAATTGCTAAATTGGCTTCTAAGCAGAAGCAGGCTTGGAAAACTGAAGGGGAATTAATCATGCCCGCTTAACAGAAGGGACTTGAGAACGTGGAGGCTGCAGTGAAGACGTCAGTGAAAACCAGCTAACAGGCTTTTAGTATTTTGTCATACTTTTTCTAATTTCTTGCTGGCTTTCACTGCATTTTGCCTGCTTGTAGAACAGACTGTTCCCTCCCAGGGAGAGAGGAGTCTTCTCATCTCAGGAGAACACTGACTGGCTCTAAGGGTGAAGCCACTGTGCACCTCAAAATTCACATTACCAGCGTGAAATACACACATAGGAACCCCCACGGATGGAGATGTGCAGGTCCTTGTGCTGCTTTTCAGCCAAAAAGCCAAAAATCCTAAAAATCCCGAGGCATCAAGCAAATAAAAATGTGGTCCACAACCTCTGTGTAGGTTTGGAGAGTCAAGACACATTCCAGGAGCTGGTATGAGCTGGAGGAACAGCTCAGATCCACAGGTTCATGGGCTGTACCAAGGCCTTCACCCTTCACCTGTCCTGCAGCAGAAGGAAGGGGGTTCCTCGTGCAAAAACAGCCTCACACTGACAAATGTTTCTCTTGAACTTCCTACAGACACATCTCAGTCGATTTGGATTGATCTGTCTTTGATGTATGCACAGTAGGAAATTAATTCTGCTCTAATAAAATGCCCGGTTCAAAACAGCAAGTGCGGTATCAGATGACATTTAAGATAATTTTGTAATTAATGTATTTATACTGAAAGTGAAACACAGATGAGTTACAGGAGCTGCTTCTAAATAAGACCTGGCATAAGGTTGAATTTTCCTCTGATGTAAATGGGTGTAACTTGATCAGATACCAAGGTTATGCTGATGTACATCAGCTAAAGATTAGAGATCTTGTGTGTGACTACACACAAGTACTATAATACAATACTAAGGTCTAAAGGTTGTTTTTGTTCAGCTTTTCATTGAAACAAATTGAATCCCGTTTGAAAAGCTTCTGCCTCCAAGACTACATGTCTTGAGTGAGCTCAACTTCATGGGACTCCAAAGGCATTATTACAACTTCTGTAATTACCCAAAATAGCTGTTCTCTGCATAAGATTGGCATGACATTAAAGCTGAGTGTCTTGGGCTCTTGCAGGACTAGGCTCCAGTAATGACTCTTGCATTACTGAGCTGGGAATCTCCCTTTGCAATGCATGAAGTCCTTTATAAACACCGGGGGTGTATGATGTAAAAATGTCTGATTTTTATTAACCACGTCAGATCTGCTGTTGGTGGGAAATGTCAGTAAGGGCTTGCACATACTGTGTCTTGGGGGAAAAAAATGGGAATTTAGGGAGCAAATTTTGTGTTTGGAAAGGTAGGAGAAGCAATTTTATTATGGGTTGTTATCTGTTTTGCCTGCTGTCTCCATTGGCAGAGGGAGAGGGATTAGCACTGTTGTGGCAATATTAGGATATTGGGTTTGATATTTGCAGGTTAAATTAAGTGGAAGAAAGAAATGAGAAGTTATGAACGTGAAAAATGTTCTTACGTAGGTAAAACCACTGAAGTTATTCTGTACATTAATAAGTGACATTTCCTATAAAATGCACATATAATACTAAATTCTCCAAGGTGCCTGTAACTTGAAGAAATACTTTCTTGCAACCCCTGGATAAAGACATTGAGTTTTTCTGCATCACTTGCCATGCATTAATTCAGACATGCAAAAATAATGACTGAAGAACCTGATTTCCATAGTGCAGGAAGTGTTTTCTGAAAAACAACCAACCCAGAATAATACCAGCATTATACTGAACATGGACCTATGCTTTGAAAATCCTTTTCTTTTGCTGATCAAACTGGTTCCGGTTGAAAATCTTCTAGTTCTACTCAATTTTATTTTTTTTTGGCATTTGTTTTTTGGTAAATGTTAATAATCTGCTAAGGGCTTTGACCTACAGCTGGGAAAAGTAACAGGAAAATATACAGTAAACCTGAAATCTCCTAAATGGAGAGGAGCAGGGTGTTTATGAAGTAGAAAAGATTAGTGGGAACTTGAGATGATTTCTGTAAACTTTACTTTTCTCCTCCTCTTCAAAATCTTAGGGGAGAACCCAAGACTTCCTCCTTGCTCATCCCTTCAGTGTTGTGTTCTAGGCATTTCTGTGCATCTCAACCACTTTTTCATTAACTTCTTCAGTAATCACTTGGAAGATCTGTTTTTTTGGCTTTGTTATCACCAAGTATTGTCTTGCCTTAGGATCAGTTAACTATGCTGTTAACTAGTCCCCTCACATTTTCATTATTGCCTTACAAATCTTCATAATATTTTAGCAGATCATACCTTGGCTCCTTTCAAACCCATGACATTACTCTTCCCTGTACACAGTCTTACATATACTTGGGTAATTTGTTGCTGTGTTGGGTTTTTCCCTAACTCTCCTAGTTTTGCAGCCAGGTTTCTGCCAGGAACATCCTCAGAAGGTGCAGCTTTGGAGTCCATGAGTGATTTTTGGCTCCCCGGCCCTGAATGTGGGGATACCATTAATATGTCACAAAGCAATAGCCTTTTTGTTGTGTTGGTGATTAAATGGCTTTCTAGCTCACACTGTAGGATGTTTCTCCTTTTGTGAGAAGGTCTATCAGGGGCTATTAAACATAATGGTCCAAATGCAATCTCCAGCTCAGGAAACTCTTCAACTTCTGTAGCTGGAAAACAGTATGAGGGTAAGGGCCATCCTGTATCTATCCTGCTGCTTGGATATGTCCCAGAGGAATTCACAACTGCCCATTGCCAGGCCAGACATGATCCAGGTGGGCCTTTATTCCGGCTCAGCGTGGCTGCTCCGTGTTTATATTCTTAAGTTCCTTCTGGTGCCGCCTCTGTCTTCCTTAGTTGTCCAAATGGTTCTCCAGCTGGCTCACGAGCTCTGGCTGCACATCATCTGGTTTCACTGCACCAAGGGGATGCAGCGAGATGAAATACGTTACCTGTTCCTCTGACCCTTTTTTTCCAGCTCTGTGAGCTTCTCTCTTTCACCAGGAATGTGAGTGAAGGCTTTTACCGGTGCGGTGTCACCTCTTGGTTTCTTCCTCCGTAATTAAGTGATGGGCCCCTCTCCAGAGCTTTCCCTCCCCTGGGTGGAGCCATGTCACTGCTGCTGTTTAAACTGTTTGTGATGTTGGTCTCTTAAAAAGCATTACTCTTGAAAAATTGTCCTGCTAATGCCGGGGTCATCTTCTCCCACATACCCTTTTCTGCACAGACTTGTAATTTCTGGTGCTTTTCAGTCTTTCCCTGCAACCAGATGTCACGTTCTTTTTTGTTGTGGTGGATTTGCTCTGCTTCACTCTGCACTGAGAAGTAGCATTTAGTTTGCTTCAACCCATTTCCCCCCTCTTATTACCACCCAGAGGATCTTGTGAGCTCGTTTAACAGCCTTCAACCTCTACTCTCTACCTGTTAATATTTTTCTTTGGATTCCTACCATCCTCTGGAGCATTGCCTCTTACTAATTGAGAGCTAATGCTAAGTAGGGCAAACATTGTAAAGAGCAGCTTTTCCATGAAGAGCCTCTTTAATTGCTGGCAGGAGAGGGTAATATCTGTAGTGTTTCCTCTCCCTTTGCTAATGCAAGCTCAAGTATTGCCCTTCCTGCTGGTACGTGAAAGCACTTTAATAAAGGTTAGTGCTTTGCATTTGTTGGTTGTGATTAATGAAGCTTCATGGTATGGGATTATTTTTGGTATCAGGAAAAGAAGTGGGCATCTGACTGGGTGTATTCCAGTAATATCAATTTTAAGCTTATGCAAGTGTTTCTGAGATGTTTGCTCAGAGAGGAAAGATTACCAGTAGAGACAACAGACCAAAGGGACCCTCCTGTACTGGGAAATCCTAAGAAATGCCAGGCCAGTGGCTTCAGTTCTTGCCTGCTCACTGGACTTTGGCAGGTTTCACAAGGAGTGCTTGTTTGGCCTGAGTGCCCAAACCTGGTACTGAGCTGGGTGAGCATGTCCTGTCTCCTGGTTCTCACCAACACATCCTTGTGCTTTCCTCCTCCGTGTCCTGGGAACACGAGCTGTTCAGTGGAAAATGTCCTTGACCAGAGTGCAGTGCTAAATCTAGTTGTCAGTTGAACTTAGAATTTATAGATGGGGCTGGGTTGCTTTTAATGAGGATGCCTTGACTTGTTTCTCTCCTCCTCCCTGTCTTTAAATCTGCCTTGTCCTTTACAGCTCTCCAAAGGGCACTGCAGCAGAAAGAGAACACATGAACAGTGCAACATGAAGCCAAGAGCTTTTTATATTTCACTTAATAGCCTTTCTTAAAGAAATTTGGCCTGGGGCTAGATATGTGCAGGTGGGAAAGGTGGAAAGACACAGCTACTTTTTCTACTGATGTCTGATGGTTTAATCACAGTGCCTGGGTTGTTCCTTCTTTGGGTGATTAGTGATAGTGATGATTCGGGATTTCTGGCTCTTGGAGTTTTTATCAGGTTTCTGTTTTTTCTCCCTCGTGAAGGAAAACTTTCCATGTTTTGAACAGAGTCACATGGCAGGTTAATTTGTGCCTAACCTGCAGTGATGGGTTTTGACCCGTGTGTTTGGTTGGAAAACCCCAGCTGGCCTCAGCACAGAGGCTTGGGCTGCTCCTGAACCTGAGTAGCCTTTCCACTCACCCCCAAGCAGTGATGGACCTGACCTGCTGAACCAATCCAACCTCAAATGGTGGCTCATTAAAATCTAGATACCCGTTAAGCACTGGCATGGCCAGGAGAGCAGGGCACTTTCACCCAGGCTCCCTGAACTTTAGATTTGTTCAGAAAGCGATTTCCTGGGTATGAGGCTGTATCAGTACTTTGTTTTAAACCAACACCTTTAACTAGGCTTTTGACAGAGACAATGGCTTTTGATTTGAGCACTCCTGAGTAGTTAATTAACTTCTCAAGAATTTTGTGGACACTTGGATGTCATGTATTTCAGAAGGTGAGGAGTATGCCTTTGTGGAGTTCTTTTTACCTCTGATATTCGAATCACCTTATCTTGCCTTTGAAGCTGTAGGTATTTCCAAGGAAGTTAAGCTGGTGCTCGTTCCAACCCTGCACTGCTCATTCTGTTTGTGTTGTGGGGTTTTTTTTCTGTTTCTTGTGTAGATCAAGGGGAGGATTTGGTAGTTCATCATAGCTGTTGAATTGAAGTAATGGAAATGAATATTTAAATTGAAGGCTTTTTTAGGTACAGTATTGAAAAGTCTCTTAAAAACTTGT
>JAWWLV010000018.1:3192682-3216332 GCA_035041135.1 Platyrinchus mystaceus
GTGGTGAGGCCCTGGTACAGGTTGCCCAGAGAAGCAGTGGCTGCCCCATCCCTGGAGGTGTTCAAGGCCAGGTTGGACGGGGCTTGGAGCAACCTGGGATAGTGGAAGGTGTCCCTGCCCATGGCAGGGGGTTGGAATTAGATGATCTTTAAGGCCCCTTCCAAACCTAACCATTCTAGGATCCTATGATTCTCTTAGAAGTTACCTTTGGGGAATATCCTTGTGAGCTTCTCATATCTAACATCCTCCTTAGTACAATTTATAAAACAGCCACTAGCTGTCCTTGGTGGTGATTAGATTACAGCATTTCAAATGTCCACAGTGATCAACCATCTCCTTTAAAAGGCTGTGTAATACACACAGAATGACTCAGAATGGTTCAGAAAGCCAGGGGCAGCTGAGATGTTCAGGGCCTTGAGCACCCTCACGGCCCTGCAGCGTTTTCCGTGAGAAGGAGACATGGCCAGTGGCCTCTCCTGCAGGCTGCAGTCCCCAGGTGCAGCAAGGACATTCCAGAGGCACGTCACACTGAGGTCATGTTTCTCCCAGCCCAGCTCTGAAATGACTTTCCGTGCATTCCCTCTTTCATCCTCGCCGGGGACGGCGGCGCGTTCCAGTGCGTCGTGCGTGTGGTGACAAGCTTTGTAAGAGCTGCTTCCCACAACCCAACCTCGCTGCAAGGCAGCAGAAAAAAAAGGGCTTTTTTCTGTGAAGCTTTCAGAGTCTGGAGGGATACATATCTTCTCATGTTCCCTGGCTACTGAACTGAGAGTGGTTGGCAGTCCAGCACGTTCACAGCTTGAGGCTTGGGATGCATCGAGTCCAACATGTGCTGGTGATACTGCTGACATTGCATTGTGGGACAGGGAAGCAAAGGTTGGCAAGGGATGACATTGTTCACTTTCCATACATGGATTTAAGTTTCCTCATTGTTTAAAGAAGGGATTTGCAAACCTTTTGGTGTGTTCAAAAACACCGTCCAAAGGTATATTCATCATATAAGGAATTAATGTTGAAGCCTTGACAGTTTAAGTGTACAAATGAAGGGAGGTTTAGAGGAGGAGCCAAGTTTTCTGATTTTTTTTTTAGTATTATTTAGTCTGAGCAGAAAGGCTTTCAGGCCAACAGCCCATCCTCAGACTGGAAAAGAAGACTTAGATGTTGAAAGCTTGTCAGCCTCTTTGCCCTCCCAGCCCCTTGGGCTCCTTGTTTGTATCTGTTGGTCTAATAAAAGGTATTACATCTCCTGAAAAATGTTTCCTCGCTAAACATTTAAACACACTGGTTTGGATTTGTCAAAACTGTCTGGATGAATTAGGCAGGTTTCCATAACACTCCTGAGCAGCCTTTAAATCATGAAGATGGATTTGGAAATGCTATCCAGTTGTGTTTTTTTTTTTTTTTAAGTGGGTGGTAAAGCAGTATGGACAATACAGAGGCCTTTAATGTTTCAGTTATTGAAAACTTCTCAGTTTGAAGTCTGGGTAGTGTCTGTTTAAACACTAGTCCTGCAGCAGATGTTTGCTTTGCTTTTCTCCCTTTTGATGCAGCTGGGCTTTTTGGTTCCTGCAGCCTCTGCTGCATCGTTGTCTCGTGTTACCTGCAGCTCAGTTATGTGTTTCTGCAGGAATCTTTGCTTTATTTAGTGCTGTTGTCCACTGAACTCACCAAACTCATTATTTTCCACTAGATAGCTGCATGCTCCTGTCTTTGGGAATCACTGAAATGTGTTCTTTGCCAGCAGCTTCTAATGTAACATAGCAGCAGTCACTCGCCTGCTTTACGAGGTGATGGGCCTTGATGAGCATTTGCTGCCAGCAGACTTGATAGTCCCTCCAGAACACATAAATAAAACAGCTCCCAAATTACCATGGACATGTTGCAAGGGATGGGAGTCCAGCCTGCACATGGCTTGGGGTTGCTCCAGCTTTGTTGTCCTTGGGGAGAAGGGCTGTGCCGAGGTGGTGTGCTGGGGAGAGCATCCCCTCCTTCAAAACACACGGACACAGTGCAGTGTTCAGGTTCTTGGCTGAGTTCTTGGTTTTTAGTATTAGCTGAGAGAACTTGTTTTTAACCACTGTTTCTCAGATACTTTCTGCAGATGAACCTAGAAGTGCTACTTTAAGGATCGTGAGACCATTGACATTCTTGTTTCGAATTCTGACCTTTAAAACAAAAAGCATTTGGTCACATTCACAACGTGCAGGGAAGGAAGAACATGGAAAGGTTAGTGCAGCCCTGGGTTTGTTCCCTTCCATAACTGCACTGCAGGAGAGTTAAAAACACTGTGAGGAGTTGATTCTTGCTCTTGCTGCACTGCTTTTTTGTGTTAACAAGCAATCTTTGTCAAAGTGACAGTGTACCAGAATCCATGGTACATGAGACAGCCCAGCTGATCTTTTTATAAATTTCATTTTTTTTAACCAGCTGAATGGAGACCTGTATTAACTGGGTCTGGCTACCAGGAGTTTGTAAAGATCTGACTTTTGAGCACTCACTGCTCTGCTCTTCAGTGGCCTTGGTGACGGGTTTGCTGCCTTTTAAAATTATTTTGAGTCTTTGGCAGCCCATTGACAGACCTCACTTTTCTCCTCGAAGTGGGTAGCTACAGGCACACAGATAATGGTTCCTGTGGGTGTCTGCAGGGCGGTGTGAAAGCAGGGCCTGAGTAGGAAGGTGTAACAAACACTTACTGCAACTTTCTTCCCAGAGTAAAACTGCACCTGGTACCTGAGCTGAGGCATTTCAAGTCAGTCTGGGTGTTGCTGTCCCACCATCAGGGAAAAACACCCCATGACTGCAGCAATTTGCAGTATTTGAAGAAGCTGGAGGCATCTGATTTCTCTTGTGGTGCTTGTACAGGCCTCTTTAAAGTGCTGATGTTTTCCAGCAGTAGGTTTGTCCTCCAAAAGGCATTTGCTAGAATTAGGTTTAGTTATGATTCTCAAATACTTAGTTGATCTGTTAAGTCCACAGACTTAACAGGAGCACTTTTTAAACTGTCACAGGCACTTCTGTTGCTCAGCTTCTCTGTCCCGTTGACTTCCAATTTCACACAAGCTTGTAAGTTAAATAAAAAGGGTTCATAGACTTATGCAGTATCTCTGAGGAAAACAGAAAGTCAGTGGACTGAATTCAGTGGTGCTGAATACCTGTTTGAAGGCAGAAAATAACAGATCTCCAGAAATGTGCTCCTTCCTCTTAGGCATCTAAGAGAGGAGGGGGATTTTTCATGGGAGCTTGAGAGCAGAGTCCTTTGGACAGTGAGGTCTTTCCCCTGAAATCATCTTGTATTTTTTTTATGAAAACAGAGGACTTAGTCTCCAGTTTCTGAACCTCTTGACCCAGACGATTTTGGCCTCTTCCACTGCCTGCAGTGGCCAGTCCTGATGCCAGCAGACTGGGAAGGCTCCCCAGGAGAGGGGTAGGACTGTCACGCTCACTCTCCAGTGCAGAGGCAGTTTCTCTTTCTGCCAGGATGGCTTTTTTATCTTCTGAGTCCCTGAACTTCGCAGGAAGAAGTGACTGTAGGAGTTCAGTGCAAATGGCAAATTTAATCGTTTCTAAAACTAGCAAGCATCTCATTTCTTCACATCCTACCCTCTGTGGAGGTTTCCTGCTGGTGCTGTTGATGACATTTATAGCTGTTGCTAACAGGGAAAGGGCAAAAAAAAAAAAAAAGACTTGTTATTTTTGCTGTCATAGCAGTACTCAGGACATCAGCTTTAGGAAATTGCAACTGGAGAGCTCTCTTATTAGCTATTACTCTTCCAGTCCTTTCCATGCTTGCTCCCCCACACTTCTTTGCAGTATTCTGCAACATGAGGTTTTGAAGAATTTGATAATTCACTTTAACCACATTATCTGATTTACATGCACTTAACCTCCATAAGAGCTAAAAACCCTATTTCTTCTCTTGAGAGAGCTGCTTTCATCTCTCAAAGCCACCATACAACTCCAGAACTCAGGCTGTTTCAAACTTGCCAGGGAAAAGGAAATATTCACCTTCTGTTACAAGTTGAAGGGAATAAGGTCTTCTGTTCATGGGCCTGTTCTTTAATATCCAAACAGCTGCTAAAAGGATTTTTCCACTTCTGAGCTGTCTGTGCAGGGACCAGGAGCTCTGTGCTCTTCCTCCACATGGGAGGTATTCCAAATGTTTAAAATGGTTTGAGAATAAATCTAGAAGAAGCCTTGTAACAAACTGGTAGAGCAGGGAATAAATGTGTAATGTTTAGAAATACAGCACTTGGTGTACAGTTTTCTTAAAAAAAACAACAGAAAAACAACCCACAACACAAAAGACTGAGGAAAATTGGCAGGAAAAAGGAGACTGAAGATCAGAGTTCCTGCATGGAGTGGTGTTGAAATCTGCAGGCTCTCTTGGAGTAATGGGACTTTAAGGGAGACTTAGTCTAAACCCCCACCTTTCTGGTGGTTGTGCATCTTGCATGACCTGTATTTTTAGTACATTTGCCATGTCACAGCACTTACATAGGATTTTGTTCTATTAAAAGCAGTCGTGGAATCATAGTCTGGGTTGGGTTGGAAGGGATTTTAAAGATCATCTCATTCCAACCCCCCTGCCATGGGCAGGGACACTTTCCACTAGCCCAGGTTTCTCCAAGCCCCATCCAAACTGGCCTTGAACAGTTCCAGGGATGGGGCAGCCACAGCTTCTTTGGGCAATGTGTGCCAGGGCCTCACCACCCTCACAAGGAGGAATTCCTTCTTAATATCCCATCTAACCCTGCCCTCTGCCAGTTGGAAGCCATTCCCACTTGTTCTGTCACTCCAGACACTTGTCAAAAGCCCCTTCAGGGACTGGAAAGAGCTCTAGTGTTTCCTTGGAGTCTTCTCCAGGCTGAACACCCCCAGCTCTCCCAGCCTGTCTCCAGAGCAGAGGTGTCAGGTAGGTGCACATAACACCACTACAGGCAAAACCTCTTCCCTGCTTTCACCAGCCTCTTGGTTGAAAAGAGGGATAAGTGAACTGGAGAGCTGACTAAGGCCACGTGCACTCAGCCCTGGGCAGCAGTGCTGCAGCTCCTCCTGCACACACACCCGGCTGGGTTTCATCAGCCTTGCTGCATCCTCCGAGTTCTGCCTTCTGTGACTGTTTGAGGTTTGCCCAACTTCACTTTAGAAGGTGCTGTTCAGGCTTGCTGTGAAGCAATGATCTGAAGGGGATGTCTGATGTTTCTAATCTTTTTAAGGTACAGTTTTACGTTTGGTCCAACACCTTCCTCCTTTTTTAGGTCTTGGTGCGGTGCCAAACTTTGTCTTTACTCAGAACAACCCTGCGGAATTTGGAAAGAACTCTTTTCTTCACATCTCATTGCCTTGTAATTTATATGGTTTGCTCAAGAGTGCTCTGTGTTGCTGGTGTGTATTTCCAAAAAGCTGTATAAGAAGGAGTTCGGTTCTGGAGACTTGTAAAAATCTAGGTAGGCTTGGCTGCTCACTCAAGAAGATGGCAAGGGAAGAAGGTGGTTCTGGTTTTGAGCTCACCCTGTTATCCAGACAGCACAATTTCCTTGGGAGTCTCAAGGTGTCTTTTTTTTTCCCCTTAAGTTGCAATTAGTGCATTGCAGTGGTGAACTGCTACCACTTTCCCCCCATCACGTCTTCCAGAGTCCTTGCTTTGTTCATGCTTTAAATATTAATATAAGGATTAATTCCTATGGTAACACCATGAAAGTCTTGGTAATTATTAAAGGTAACACTTCTGGTTTTCTCACTGTGCTGCTCTTGAACCTCTCCCTAATCCCCTTCTACTCGCACTGAAGGTTGCTACCAAGACCCTACCAGGATGAAAAGGTGGGGGGAAGAAATGACCCAGCTTTAAAATTTGGTTCTTGCCAGTTTTCAGCCCAAATCCTTCCAGCATGACAAAGGAAGAACAATCTCTTTTTCTGTGTGGTCGCAGAAGAATAAAATTCTGTGTTTGAGCTTTAAATGGATTTGCTGGTGTGCACTGACAAGATATTAAGGCTTTGACAGAGGGAGATTTTATTGAAAAGAAAAGGAGAGATGTCGTAGTTCTTTGGTTTCCCTTCCTAATTAGGTTTTGGTAAAATTAACTTGATTTCCCCCCTCCCCCTTTTAATTTTAATTTTAATTTTGTTACACGTGCAGCTAGAAATCAAATAATGGGTGTGTGCAATTCGATTTCACCTCTGGGAGAGCAGCTTTTGGCTTTCCTGCATTGGTCAGCTGGTGCTCTGCACTCTGGATGACGGAGCTGAGCATCCCTGAAATCATGGCAGTTTATGGTTTTAACTCTTTTGTCTCCAGAAACTGAGATTTCTCGGGAAAGAAATGCTGCTGTGCACCTTTTGTCACAGGGGCCAGCACAGTGAGGTACTCTCTGTGTGTCCTACTTACTGGTGCAACAGAAGGACCTGAATTTTTAATCATGATAATATAATTTGTCTTGCTTGCAGAGATCAAAAGGTTGTAATCATCTTCTCCAGGAGAGGGAATGCAAATTTGAAGCGAGACAATTTTAAGGTTGTTTGAGGGGTGTTTTTAATGTGCTGTCTCAAGCTTTGATTTGACTGGTTCACTCTTTGTTACCTTCCTGTTGCCTTTTAAACCTGGAAACAGTAATTGCTGTGCTAACACTGTCATTACGTGTTGTTTTACGGTGTTATTTCCTCACGTGCTCTTCCTTCAGTGGATCAAAGTGCTTTTAATTGCACTGACTACGTTAATTAAACCGATTACAAGGTTAGGCTGATTTTTCTGATCCATATCTGATCTGAACTTTATATTTGTCTCCCACCAAGAAAAGGGCCTTTCAGGTGTCTGCCCTGGTGGCCTTTTCTGACAGCTCAATGCAGTGGGTGAGGCTCTGGGCAGACTTGGGGGTTCGCCACGTGTTTGGTGAGTCAGCTGTTTGCCTTCAGATCTTCTGGCTACCTGAGGGCAAATACGGACCAGGGTGGGGGGTTGATGTGAAAGAAGTCTTGTAGATGTGAAAGAGGTCTCGTAACTTTACTGAGTTTATATAACAGGGGGCTGGCCTGGTGGCAGCAGCACTGAAGGACAGGGACGTGGGGTCCTGGTGGGCAAAGAGTTCCACGTGAGACATCAGTATACCCTTGCACAAAGATGGGCTGCAGCATCCTGGGATGTGTTGAGCAGAGGATTGCCAGGGGGTCTGAGGGACGTGGGCCTTTCCCTCTGCTCAGCCCTGGTGAGGCACATCTGGAGTGCTGGGTCCAGTGCTGAGCTCTCCAGTACGAGTGAGGCATAGGCATGCTGGAGTCCAGTGACACACCTGGAGAGAGCTGTGAGAGGACTGGAGCATCTGGTGTGTGGGGAGAGGTGGAGAAAGCTGGGGCTGCTCAACCTGGAGAAAGGAGAGTTGAGGAGATCTCATCAACATGCATAAATACCTGGTAGAATGGTAAAGAAGATGGATCCAGTCTTTTCTCAGTGGCACTTAGTGTCTTGAGAGGTAGTGGGTCCAAACTGGCATTCAGGAAATTACATTTAAATGTAAGATAGAACTTTGTTACTGCGAGAGTGGTCAGACATGGGAACTGTGTGTCCAGAGAGGCTGTGGAGTGATGTCTCCATCCCTGGAGACAGTCAACAGCCAGCTGGGCAGAGTGTTGAGGAGCTGCTTGAACCGCCCTCTTTGAGCAGAGTGATGGGACTTCACGATTTCTAGCGGTCCCTCCCGGCCTGACTCACTCTGTTACACTTCCTGAAGCTTCTAAAATGGCCTTGGGACTGGAGTTTGCCATTTGGTAACCACTGGAAAGCGCAACTCTTTTGCAATCCTTGTGCAATCGGCCGTTGCCTGTTGGATGTGTGAATGCAACTCCAGTTGCAAATTTGAAGCGAGACACGCCACACGTACCGAAGAGAAGGAGTCCAAGTTGCTTGCTCATAAAATATTTGAGACTTGGGGCTGTTGGCTGCAAATTGGGCAATGCATTCAAACTGGGGCTGCGTGTGGTAAACCTCTATCTGTGTAATACAAGGGTAGGGAACCTTTTCATTGCTACTGGCCCAGTAAATGTTTTCAACACATTTAACAGGCCACATCTCGACATGCACTTGTTACTGCCTGTATTGTGCTATGCATAATAAACTAGAACAAATAATATGGCTGGGAGCCATATGTTCCCTGTCATTGGCTTACTAGGGCAGAGATTTTCAGAAGAGATTGAAACCTTTGGCATCCTTGTACGTGTCGTCTTGCGCAGTCATCCCTGTTCATGCCAAGTAAAACTGCTCTTGTTCTTGGGGCCTGTGGTCTTGAGGGAGGCTGAGGTCTTAAAAGTTATAGGTTTGCTACTCTTTTAGCCCCATAACACACACAATTTTTCCCAGTCAGGCTGGGCATTTGGGTGTTCCACGCTGACACACGTCACGTGAATCCATTAAAACTGACAGTCAGCACATGGGCATTGAACCTTTGCAGGGGAGGGACTCAAAACCTGTCTTCATTAATTTTACATATTGCCTCAAATGCATTCATGTGCAGCTAGAGCAGTATCTAGGAGTTTGTCCCGCCATCCGGGCAAAATTACAGCCTGCAGTAAATAGGGCTGATTGTGGGAACTGCCTTTCCTCTAAAGAGGCATCAGGATAACAAGCAGCTTGATGGGTGACTTTCCTTTTTGGCCTCCTGCAGTGCTTTGAAAGCCTGGGTGGTCACTTGCATTGTCAGCATCTCCCTTTTCTTTTAAAAATAGGGGGGTAAGAAGAACTTTAAACAGCTGTTGGTCCAAGAAGCCATAAAGGAGAACAAAGCACTCGCAGGGAGATGTGGGGTTAGTGCCTGGCCCTGGTGCACGGAGCCCTCAGAGGTGACACCCTGAGGGCACTGGGGTGAGCTTGAGGTGAAAACACATCCTTTTGGGGCACATCCAGCACGTGCTCACTGCCTGGGAGGTGCACCTGCATTGGGGCTGGTGGTGCAAGGCTGACACTGGGGTTTTGCCTTCGGTGCCTGAGCCTTCCCAGCGCAGTGTCCCCTCCCTAGAAGGCAGGATGGGTGCCAGGAGGACAGGGCTGCAACCTGCAGCTCCCAGCACAGCCAGACTCAGAACTGAGCCTGCTTTGAGGAGTGTAGGAGAAGCTGCAGGGAGGAACAGACAGGCATCTCTGCATGGTGGAGGAGGGAGAGAGGTGTGTGCTCCCCCCACCTCCATCCCTTCTTTAATCTTTCCTCTCCAGCTGTGGGTTCCCCTGCTTTTTCTGGAGGGCTGATCCATGCATACCACTGGACTCTGCTCCTCTCCTCAACAGACCTTTGTAGGACATCAGCTGAAAGGGTTGAGCTGGGATGTGGTGTAGGATGATGCTGAACAGTGAACCTGCTCTAGCAGTTGGACAGGTGACCCACTGTGGTCCCTTCTAACCTGACAGATCCTGTGATTCTGTGATCCTGAGGAGTGTGTACCATGACTTTGACTCTTCTTTCTCCCCCTGCAGCTTGATTTGACACATGAATTATCAGTTATTTAAAAGGAAACCCCCAAAAAGCTTCAACTTTTCCCTGTTTTAGTTTGGGGGGTTATGCCTCCTTTCTCAGCAGGTGAAATAGCCCATGAGAGAAAGGGGCTGAGGTGTTACCTGGTCCTGGCTGTGCTGCTGAGTGTGAAACTCTCCACGAAAGAGGGTGTGAGGAGGAACAGCAGCTCTTTACATCCCCCTTAAGGTGAACAGCTGTTCTGAAAGAAGTCCAGTGCTTCTTTCCTTTCTTTCTTTTCCTAAATTAATGCAGAAAATAAAGACCAGGGCTTTGCCTGCCAAATCTGATAATTTCAGTGATTTTCCAGGATGCCATGTTTTGTCTTCTGTTGATTAAATGCCTATTTATAGGGGGAAAAAAATCATTGTGGATTAAACTGCCCTGCTTTTTCTCTGATTACATAAAGGTCACTGTATATAGTCTAAAATTAAAATTGTTCCAAATTGAATTGTTTATAACCCTTAGGCTTTAAATACATTTAATACCCTTACAGTTAGCTTTAAGCAGGAAAGAGCACTGGTTCAGTGCAAGGCACTTGCTGATATTGTCATGTTAGTTTTGCATTTTTAGTGACTGCCTGCCAGTAAACTTAACATTACCTTCACCTTCAAGGCAGGGAAGTGCTGTGTTACCTAGATTTTTATGCATATATCTGTGTGCATATTTATCACTTCTTAAATATGGAAAGCAGGTGACAGAGGAGAAATGCTTCAATCTGGTGTCATAGGATATCCCTGGGGATTTAACTGTGTGGATCCTTCAGGCCAAGGAAGGATGGGGGGGGGATCATAGAAAGAATATATTTTGAAGCAAATTGTTCTCATTTATTTATTATCTACCCTGGAAGCCTGACCGACAGGATGAGGGAAGCTCATACCACCTCTGCTTGATACTGATGAGATACATCTAAAATATTATCTCTTCAGCTCAAAAAGGTCATGGAGAAACTGCAGAGGGTTTAGCAGAAGGCCACCAAGATGGCCAAAGACCCATTAGTCACAGATGTCCTCCAAGGAGGAGATGAGGGAGCTGGACTTGTTTCCTCTGGTGAAGAAGTTTACAGATTCATCTCACAGCCACCTCCAACTGTTTGAGGGGCAGATGTGAAGGTGACAGAACCAAACTAGGATTGTCTGATGATACAAGGAGCAGCAGCCACATAATGGAGATCACAGGGTACAAAGCTGTGCCAGTAGCCCCACTTCCAGCAGGAGGTTGGGCTGGAGCCCTTCAGAGGTCGTTCCTGATCAGAGCTTCATGAGTCTTGTGAGGAACTCACTCAGACTTCAGGGGTAAAAATGTGCAACAGCTGTCTACCACTGTGGTCTTGAAGCAAACAAAACCTGATCTGGCAAGCCTGAATGTGGCTTTGTTCTGATGTCTTCTGAGTGACTAATGCCGTGAGGAGGTGGGTGGGAGGGAGGGAGGCACGGACAGGGAACATCTGGGTTGTCACTGCGTGGCCAAATCGCCTACAAGTTTGGCCACTTGCACCCATTTAACGTGACTCTGGTTGGGGTGGGTTTAACGTTGCATTTTGTTGAAATCTGAATTGTGGTGAGCCTTCTGTGGGTAGGTGGGATGGATTTTTTAATCATGATCTGAAAGAATGTCAAGTAGGAGCTGGTGTGTGAGGAATGGAAGCAAGACACCTTCTCTGGGCTTGCCTGCACTGGGGACAGCTTTAGGATGTTTGTTGTCTGGGCTGAATCTTTAGGCAGGAGGTGGCGAGGAAGTGAAACAGATCTTGTTGTCACATGCAACATAGATACTCCACTGTGGTCTTGGCAAAAATTCCTGACTTGTGAGTGATACTTAGTTTGACCCTCTGTACTAGTGGTAGGCAAAGACTGTTGTGTGTGTCAGGTTAACACCCGACAGGTTTTTAGGTTAACTCCTGTGCACATTTCTCAGCACGCCAGCAGTGCATGTGGTCAAGAAGGTGTCTGCTAAGGATGTGGTTTAGCCCTGTCAGAACATTGCCTGGGGCAAAATGGTTTCATTTAGGGTTTTATCAGCTGGTGTCAGGATATCAGGGGTCTGGCTTCTTTCCTGGATCAGCTGCACCTCATCAGGACACACCGACAGCTCCCTCTCCCCTTCTGTCTCTCTTCCCTCACAGGATATGACAAATTTTCATTGACTTCAGTGTGATTTTGTCATACTCTGTGGGAAGCAGTGGGCCCAGAACAGACACTGCTGCTCTTGGAATTTTCCAGCAAAGATGTGTAAATCTCTTTGGTACAGTTTCCACTGCTTGCCGTGGCTCCGGCCGTGTCATCTTGGACTCTTGGCTGCGTCTTGGGTTTTCAATATGAAACTGATAAGCTGACCTTCAGGCTGAATATTTTTGGGGAGGGAAGAGGTTGCAGAGTTATTGTACATCTTGCATTAATTAAAGGTGAAGCTGTGCTTGAAAATACACTATTAAAGGCACTAGGGAGAATATGACTGTAGGAGGGCAGAGCTTGGAGATTCGTCATGCTGCTTCACTGAGCAGTGGTGATGAATGTCCACAGACTGTCCACTTTGGTGCTGATGGCTTAATTTAAGGCTCTGCAAATGCTTGTAAGACCTTCCTGAATGTGAAATGACACAGTGGAGCAACGTTGGCAGTGCTGTTCTGCTCTGGCTTATTTTTGACTGATTGGCTTAAACCGTTCTATCCACTGTCGTGGCTTTTCATGATTCATTTTTAGAAAGTGCAAGCACGGAAAGCCGTCTGTCTGGCTTACTTTGCAGATTATGTCCAAGATTTTCAGTAGCTTAGATATGACCACGGTCTTGCTTCCTTCTGTCTGAAGGATGGCCGCCAGATTGAGAAGGAGCAGCGTGCATCATCCCACTGACGCACATCCAGGGAAATCCGGGAGCTGTCTGCTGGAACAGCTGCTTGCTTTTTTTTTTCAAGGAAACCAGAAAAAAAAATGATACAACCCAGGACAAAATTGAGCAACAGCGTGCAGTACTTGAGCCACCAGTGCATAGACTGATTGTCTCCACTGCTGCCGGACTCAGACATTTGATAAGCAAGTTAGAGCAGCGCTTGGGAATTTTGAATACAGTTGAGATGTCCTAGTTTGTGAGGAGTCTCAGGGCTGTGCCTGTGGGTAAATTATTCAGAATAATGATTATTCAGAATTTGAAGCTTCCAAATCAGGGAGGAAGGAAGGGATACGTACTCAGGAGCTGAATTTTTTATTCTTTTTAAGTGGGGAAATTCAAGTCAGCATGCTTTAAATTGCAAGTGATACGTTTTAATGTGTTTCCTTCAGCTTGTGTTGCTGGAGAGAGTCACGTCCATACAGAGAATCCTCAATATCTCACCACTTTGTCCAGAAGAAAGGGTTGGGTGGTTGATCTAGTCCATATTAAAACGCCTTTGATGTGTTTCTGGGGAGCAGGTGACAGCAGAAAGCACAGAACGGTGTGAGAGCAGCAGTGAGACCCTTTGCAGCGCCGAGGTGAGGGATGTCAGTGCTGCAGGAAAGAGGGTATGTGAAATGAGTAATGAAATCCAGCCTGTCAGCCCCTCTGACAGCCTGTCCTGCTGTAATACAAGTCATTTATGTCGAGGTGGCAAAACAGCATGTCCCTGTTGTGCTGTGAGTCAACATAAGGGGAGATGTTGAAGCAGATCCTCTTACTTAGCACAGTCTAAATCAAGCTGATGGGATGTGCACTCAGCATTGCATCCAAGGGAGACAAAACCCCTTGATTTCTCCAGGGTTTCTTTCCCCCTGACACATGTTTTTGCTGGAAGGTTGTGAAAAAATTTTGGCTCGTGAACATTGGCACTGGACTTATTAAAAGGGGGGAAAAAAAAGCGCCACTCCCTTCTGCTTAACCTCTTATTTCTGTCTTCTGTATCATCATTGCTTAATTATTGCTAATGAGTATCAGGGAATTTAAAGGAGAGATTTCATAAAGTCTGTAATGAAATCAGCAGTTGGACAATTGAGGAATAAAATCTCTAATTACCCAGGCTGGGAGTTTAGCTGGGATAGTTTGGCTGTGTATTCAGCAGTGTTATGTGCAAGATTACGTGTCCTTCTGGACAGATCTTTAGCTTAACTGGCTCTGTGGGAGGTGACAGGGATCAAGCCAGAATCCTATATAGAGTAAGTCATGCTAGGAACTGCACATGCAAATTCTATTTTAAAGGGGCATCTTGTGAAAGCATTTTGTGGATGGGAATGTTTGAATTGGTGGTCAGCAAGGAAATGGCACAGCAGGGAATTTCACTGGGGTTGATGCTAGAGACACATCTATAAAATATTGCAAGTGCATAAAATACAGCGTGTATGTGTGTTCTAGCATGTGTGGTTTGAGAGGTTTATGGTCCTGGAAGGTGCATCTCAGCACTTCTTCCAGTAAAAACTCAGGTAAGGAGTCTAGACAGAGGTGATGGAGGATTTCCCTCTGAACAGGAACCCAGTAGAAGCTGGAAGCTGGAGTGAGTCTAATGGGATAGGACAGGGCTTGGGACTCCTTTTGCTTTTTTTTTTGTTGTTTTTTGTACTGTAGTTATCCAGCAGTCCCTCCAAAAACAGTTGGCTGTATTAATTCTCCCTAAGTGAAAGCTTTACATGGGTGTAACTCTTTCTTTTCTTTGGCAGCCAAAACATTTTTATTTCCAAAACCAGAAAAGTCTGGGGCTTTTTTTTTTTTCTTTTGGTGCCATTTCTAGGTAATGGAGCTTCAGCAAACCCAGGACTTACAAACATTTTGCATTTAATTAAAAAGAAAAATGGGGGGAAAAGGGACACACAAATGCAAACCAGGGAAGTGGGACAAGGGCAGTGCAATAGCTGGGTGCTGGGATGGGCAGCATGGAAAGGGCATGTCATGGGGGGGTTGTTGTCATAACATTTGAGAAGGAAACACGTTTTAAAGTTTCCAAGGACAAGCTTTTTATGGAGCACCCATTAACCCCTAACCCTTGTTGCTGCAACACACTGATCTGCCAGAGCCGTCCATGGGGTTAGGAAGGATTATGGCCAGATATCAATATTAGCCTTGGCAGCAATGCTGCAGTAAAACAATGTGTGTTGGTTGTGAGCTTTCCTGGGCCAGGGAGTGAGTGAAGTGGGCTGAGGAGTGACCATTTCAGCACAGGGATGATGCCAAATGGAGGTGACCATGCAGGGGGATCCAAGCAGATCTGAACCTCTCTGCTGCTCGGTACTCCAGGTGGGACTCTGCTGCTGATCCCTGTGTCTGTCAAGAGCTGGAAAGCAAGTTTAGGACATAGAATGATAGAATGTTTTGGGCTGGAAGGGACTCTAATAACCATCTAGTTCCGACCCCTCTGGTGTCTCAGTACCCCCACTGGGATGGGGGAGAGAATAGGAAGGGTAGAAGTGAGAAAACTGGAGGGCTGAGATAATGACAGTTTAATGGGTAAAGCAAAAGCCACACATGCAAACAAAGCAGCACAAGAAATTCATTCCCCACTTCCCATCACAGACAGGTGTTCAGCCATCCCCAGGAAAGCTGGGCTTCATCGTGCCTAATGGTGACTTGGGCAGACAAATGCCATCACTCCAAACATCGCCTCATCCTCCTCCTTCCCCCAGCTCTGTGTGCTCAAGCATGATGCCATATGGTCTGGAATATCCCTTGGGTCAGCTGGGGTCAGCTGTCCCAGCTGTGTCCCTTCCCAACTCCTCGTGCCCCCCCAGCCTCCTGGATGGTGGGATGAGGAGCAGAACAGTCCTTGACTCCCTAAGCACTGCTCCTTAGTAACTGGAACATCCCTGTGTTACCAACACTGTGCTCAGCACAGATCCAAAATACAACCCCCTATAAACTAACTCTGTCCAGCCCAAAACAGCACAGCTGGGTGGCAGGCAAGGGATTTTGTCTCCTTCGCTGAGGCTCCTGCATGAAATTTTTCCTGGCACTGTTCTCACAGTGTAGCTGGGGACATTGCACAGGTTTATGGATCCCTACCCAGATCTCCAGAAACTGGCAGTCTCCTCCTCAGCTGTGAGGTAAAAAAGCCTGGAGTTCCAAGGCAGAGCCAAACCAGCAGGCCTCTTCTGAGCAGCCTTCTGCATCCCAGCAGGGGCAGGTTGGTTTGGTGTGCTAAAAATAGGTTTGTGCCAGCTCTGTGGGGAGTGAAACGTTTGGGTGTGCAAACTCTCACATGGAACAGCTCACATAAAATGTGCTTTTGGAACTGCAGTGTCCTGCATTTCTCCTGTCCCCCAGTCCAAAAACATCCTCTGGGCTCAGCTGGATGCCTCCTTGTAGAGGAGGACTAAGTGCTGGAATACGACTTCACAGCTGGAGGAGGAGGGAGGTGATGTGGGTTTTGTGTGTTCAGCGTGGAAAACCTGTGAGCCTTTTATTCTTTTTTAAAGTACCTAGAGATTTTTTTTTAATTATTATTAATGCAGGGACCATTTCCCCCTGCTTTTGCTGTCCGTGGGAGCTGCAGTGATTTCTTGCAGGGACTCAGCCCATCCACTGGCTCGGCGGGGTTTCGGTGCTCTTTCTGCGAGGGGGTATTGTGTGTGGTCGGCCGGTCTGAGATCTGAGAGCTGAAGGAAGTTAAAATCTGTGTTTGGGAGTTGAAATACTTGAGGAGAAGTAATTGACCATAATCTGACAGCAGATCTCGCTATGCAGAGGACAGCTCATCACCATGTTAACAGTAACGGGCTTTCCAACGGAAATGGAGCTGATGGATGTTTTCTAATTATTCCCTTGTGTTGCAAATGTTAGAGAGCCAGCTTGAGATCTCTGCCCAGAATTCAGAGCCTTAATTTGTTTGACCTTTCCACTGCTGCAGACACAAGGCTCTGTGAATTGCAGTCATCTTCATTAATTTCTCTATTGTTCTGGGGATGCAAATGAGCTCGTTCTTCTGCAGATACTGTGTGGAAGATGGAGATACAGCTCGGTGTTGGGCTGCACCTCAGCGTGTTTGAGGGGGTTGCTGAGCTGTGCCTTACTGGAGGGTGATCTTCCAGGCAGCTTGAGGGACATCCTGGTGACTGGAGCTGGAGTTCTGTTTAAATACACTGATGCAGGAGGGGTTTCTCTCCCTTTCCATATCTTTCTTAGAAATAACCAGATATTGCCTTTGAAAACATCCATTTTGACAAAGTACATTTCAGATAACGTATCTCAAGGATGTTTAATGCTCCAGTATCATCCTCTTGGTTTGAAAATATTATTCAACTAATCAGCCTAAAACCCCTTTGAAAACGTGTGTGTTTTCCACTAGTTTGTCGGGGAGACTTTTTAGCCTGGCTTGCTTTCATTTTTTAATGAACAAAAGTTAGAGCTGCCAGGCATCTGCTGGTTCAGATGGATGTCCTGGTACCAAACATGTGTGCATGTGTGTCTGTGAATCACCAGTGGGTGCAGCAGTAATTTTTGGTAAGTAGGAGGCAGACAAAATTGCTGGTTATGATTTGAAGTCTTGCCCACAGCAGAGCAAGCAAAAGGGATGAATTAAGAGACAGGAATAGTAGCACAGCCTTTTTTTCTTTTTGTGTGCAGGAAGCCTCAAAGCATATAATAAACTACTGCCATTTTGATTACCAAAAAAAAAAAAAATCCCATCCCAAAAAACTGAAAGCAAAGATAAAATAAGAAAACCTCAAGCCTAATGGGTTTGCCAGTAATAGAAATACATCCCAGAACAAAAGGCTGCAGAGTAGTTTTTTATATCTCGTATTCAGTACGCTGGATTGAAAAGAAATTGGCAAAAGTGTGTTTTTAAAGTCCCCACCTCGCTTGTAGCTTCTTATTTTTGCCTGGGAGGAGGAGTTGCCTTCGTGGCAGCCAGCACGGATAGTGGGGAGTATGGGAAAAGGCATAATTAGGATAGCATTAATTGCCCTTATCAGAGGATTTATTTTACAATGCCCTTTAATTCAAGCTGCCCCACCATAGTTCAGTGCACTCTCCAGCGAGGGCTGTTTTCATCCTGGAAGCTGTGCGGGGCCTGGCCAGGGACTCTCCAAAATCCGCTGCTGCTGCTGCTTTTTGACTTCAGTGAACAAAGAGCCATCAAATGGCACGAAGGCAAAGCTCCTTCGGGCTGTTCTGCACCAGTGGGACTTGTTTGAATCCTTATAAATACATTGAACTGATGTTGGCACTTTAAGTAAAGCCTTTCATGTCCTTTCTATGTAATGAGTGTAGCCTTGGCCTCGGCCAGTAATCTGCTTCCTTCTCTCCATCCCTTCCTTTCCCTTCCCCCCGGTTCCAAACCTGCTGCTTCTCATTTAGTGAGGCTCATCCCACTGTCTCCAGAGCTTCCCCACAGCTCAGGCATCGTGTGCTCCTGGCAGGTCTTCCAAGAGGGGAAGAAGTTGGTAGGGAATGCTGATTTTTCTCTGGACACAAAGCAGGCTGCATTTTAATGACAGTTTGCTGAGATTTGGTGCATTGCACTGATAGAGATTGAATGTTTCACTGAGCCCAAAAAAATTACTTGTTCCTTATCCTCTTGCTGTGGGTGTGGGAGCAAAGCACCTTCTGGGATGTGGTGGGGCATAGGGAGAAAAAGCTAAACTCCTGAGTCAGCATTCCCTCTCCACTGCTCTCTTAGAATTAAACCAGGAGTTTTTTTGTCTCCAGCGCCGACAAAACTTGGAGGATCCAGCTGTACTGCACAGCAAAGTGCCTTTCAGGGATATCTGGCCCAGCTGCTGTGCTCCACCCAGGATAATAGTCTAAGCAAAGCAAAACGCTACTTAATCCCAAGTCACTTTTTGTGCCCACAGTTTAACTTGGAGTTCCTGCTCTCCAGTACTTCTCCTCCAGGGCTCAGGCTTGGCTCGCTCCAAGCCAGTGTCGTTACCGAAGCGGCATAAAATGCGCCGCCGGATTTGCCGGTGTCTGGGGGGAATATTGTGTCCCGGCAGGTCCACGGGAGCCTCCTGTCCACGTGGATGGGGAGGCTGCGCCGGCAGTGGCTGATTCCTGGCAGCGTTTGGCGCCTGGCTCGGCGCAGTGTTTGGCAGTGGCTGTTCCACGGGGTGCCCGGAGCTGGCGGCTGCCGCGCCGTCCCTCGTTAGGAAACGGGACGCTCGCCGTTGGCACCGCTGTGCCGTGTTCCCCACGGCCGGGAGGGAGGCAGAGCAGCACTGCAGCAGGGACAGATCCGTGGGTCTGAATCAGAGCCACTTTTCCTGCCCGGAGTGTAAGCGACTGGAAAAGCAGGTGATGTTTTCATTGAGAGTTGTAGCTTGTGGAGCACTTGGTTCATGTCCCCTCCTGGACTTTGCTCGTTTGATCTCATGTGCATCACAGGCTGTTAAGTTTCACCCAGGTATGTCTGTATTAACTCAAGAATTTCAGCCTAATCCAATTTTGCTCTGGAGAGACAAAGAGAGAGGTTAATTCCTGATTGTCTCCACAGACAAATGATTGATTAGGTGAGAGAGACTTAAGTGGTCCTAAAAGAGAGGCATATCCCACACTGCAGCAAGAGAGGCTCTGGGGGAAGGATTTAGTCTCCCATCTGTCCTGCATGGGAATTATTCCTGACACCAGCTCTGCTGACCAGCAGTGACCTTCAGCATAGTAACTAGCCAAACCTCTTAAAAAAAAAGTCTGTATCTTACATGGGACTTGATCTGGTGAGAGAGGCTCAGCAGCTTCTCAGAGCAAAGCCCCCATGTGTCCCTCTGATCTCCTCCTCCTAAATCTTTTGCTACCACAAATACATTTAACAACACCAAATCTTCCCTGATCCCGGTGGACAGCTTCCGAAGCTCTGAAATAAAAGTTCATTAACACAGGGCTGTGAGTGGTGGGAACAAGTGGAGCAAGATAAAGGCAGTTGTAAAGTGATGACTTATAAAGAGAATTCAGTGTTTCCGGTCCAGACAAGATGGTCACGTCTATGCAAGGGGAATGCTCTGTGCAACAACTCCCAGAAATTGTATTGAAGGTATATTTTCTCCAAAAAAAAAAGGTTTTAAATCTAAAATTTTAAGTCAGAGTAGTTGGGCAGTAGTGTATTATCTTGCCCACTTTCTCCATTTTGGGTGAAGCTGTTCAAAAGTTCAGCCACTCCAACAGTGTGGTGCCCCTGTTTCAGCTCTTGGATCTCTTTGCACCTTTAAATCAATAATGGAGGCCTGTTTCCATATTGTCAGATAGTAGCTGCCCACACCTAGTGTTCAGATGGGGAATTTCCTTTGTAAATGGCTCTCCCACTCCTGCTTCATACTAAACCCTCCAATGGGCAGTAGTGTGGTGAAGATTCTTTTGTGCACCAGGCACTGAAGTAAATGCTGGTCTGTCAAAATGTGCCTTTTGAATGTGCTTTGCCCAAGAGAAGTAGGTGTCAACAGCTCCTGTCTCAGTTGTTGTTAGAGTTCTTGTACTTTTCCATGAGCCTTTGAGGTCCCTCAGTTGCAGAGGCTGATTCTGCTCTGCCGGCCTGTTCTGAGGTAGAAAAAGTGGCACATTTCAAGTGCTGAGTCAATGGAACAGTGACACATAGCAGCACTGCTCTGCTATGTGGTCCAAAAGAGCATTTGGTATGGAATAAATCTTGCAATCCTGTTAAAACCATGCCAAAACAATTTGCAGACTGGGGAAATATTAATAGGAGGCTGACACGACTTTCTTGCGGACTGTCATCTCCAGCTTTAGCCACCTTGGGTAGGAGGATCTGCAGGGGTGATTGAGCCAAAATCTGTGAGGCTCGTTGTCTCCTTAGAGGGGAAGGGAACTGATGGTCAGATCTCCAAGATTTTGTTTAATATGGTCCCTTTTTAGGCCACTGGCCCAGGAGCAGAAGGTCTGTGTTCCCAGATCTTTTAAAGGAGTCACAGGATGAGGTTGCCAAGTCTTCGAAGACTTTAATTATCGTGCTGTAATTCCATCTGCGACCTTAATAAACACGATGTCTTGAGGGGTGATCTGCTTTCGTCCTCCTTTTGCGTACTGTGGGCTGATACGTGAATGTTTGCATTTTTGGCATTCTTGATTTTTAGGTTTTTCTCTTAAAACGAGAAGAGAGGCTGCATGAAAGTCAAAGGAAGTACAGTCAGTCGTCAATGCAGTCGGGGTAGAATTTGCACAGCTGCCAAAATGAGGTTCAGATATTTTACTGGGTGATAGAAAATAAATGTTTAATTCATAGTGCGTAACACTTTAAATAAATATCACTTGGCCACCCTCTAATGAGGATATGCTTGACCATTGACACCTCGTATTCTGGCTGTAGTTTCTCTCACTGGTTTTTATGGCAGACTGTACATGTTTTAGAAAAACAACATTCAAAATACAATTCATTCAATCTTGTCTAAAATGAGCCTTCAGTTTTGTAACGTCACGTTTGAAACCCTGAATTTAAATTGCTGCTTGCAGACAGCCTTCAGGATTCAAACTGAACTTAAAACTGATTTTTATGGAGCAATAAAATGCAATGTCATATACTAGATGGTGGCAACATACAGCTACTGTCTCCCCTACTTTCCTTCCTTGAGAGACGTTTGCTTATTCCTTGCATCCCATGCCATGCTGGATCCCCCTGCATGCTGTTTCCTTAGAGATTTTCCCTGTGCTGAAGGAGGGGAGCAGTTAATTTTTGAGCCTGGCTGCATGAAGGAAGCAAAGTTTGATCAGTGATTATTCTTTCTCATTGCTTTTTGTCCCCTAACTGGAACTGTTTCTTGGACTGACCAGCCAGAGAAAGAGGAGGAAGGGAAAGTCTCTGGGAATAATGAAGCGGCTGCAGGAGGGCTCCCCCTGCTCCTTGTTGGAACAGGTGGGAGGGCAAAGGGAGCAGAAGGAAAATGCAGTTGCAGCCGTTGTAAATACGGATTTCCTAGGTAAACAGGGATTTGTGTAGCACAGATCCACTGGAGTGAGTTATTTGCTGCAGGTGTAGCGAGTCCCTTCTGTTCTCCCCACAGCTGCTGTTTCTAACTGCTTTTTTCACTTTTCTTAAGAGTTGAGTATCTCTAACGTGGCTCAACATTAGTTCTTAAGATATTGCCACATGAGAACTGTGCCCTGTCTTTCTGGGAGGATAAGAAGTCATGGTTAGATGAAGGAAGCTGAGGGGGGAGGCAGCTCTCGACCACCAGCGAGTGCTCTGTGGGCTGTGGGCTCCTGCAGGCCCTCGGCAGCTTTTCATCCCAGCTCCCCCTGGTTTTATGTCAGCAGTGAGACCCACACAGTGCTGATAAATGTTTGGCTATTTCAGTTTTTCTAAGGAGGCCTTGGCAAGGCATCACACACCTCTCCCAGCATCTTCCCAGACTGCCTTTACACAGGGGCTGTAGCTCTTCCACGTAGTTCTTGGATGGAAAGCGTTGCCCGTTGTGCCGAGGAAAGCTGCTCCAGAAGCTCACTAGCACCACTCCCCCGTCCTCCGGCACGGCTGTTCCTGCTGCTTGTGTCGATGCCAGCACTCAAACATCAGGGAAACCAGAATGTTTGCACTGTGAGCTAATCTGCTCTTTAAAGATGTTAGATAATGTAATAAAATAGCTCAGCGGTGCATTGCAATTACCTTTCACATTTCGTCATGCTTCGAAAATTTTTGTCTTCTGAAACTGGGGCTGTATTTTTAGTCCAGTGCAATCAGAAATGTCTGGCCAAGAACCTGATATAGTACCTAGGAAAATGGAAATATTCCTTTAAATGTCTTCCAGAGCTGTGGTTTCCTCTGAGTATTAAGCTCCATTTGTTATGTTCTGATTACATACTTTGGTCTGGGTTATATATGGCTTGGTTTTATAATTCCATTTGTATGGACAGTTTGATCTCTTCCTTGTATTTTTAATAACAGAAAGCAAAACTTAGACTTTTATTTTAGCCTGATGTAAGCATAATTATTTAGTGGGCAGGAGAATCAAGATTACATTCTTGTGTTTGCCACTGAGGCTTACAGATTATTATTATTTTGTTTTTTCTTCATGGTTATGGCCAAAAGATTCATGCTATTAAAACCCAAACCATTATGTCAGGGTAATGGTTTCTGTAACTTGGAAGTGAAGAAAGAAACTGAATCTAGAGCTGGCTAACTTACCAGTGGATTTTGAGTGTATTTGACATTAGGGTTTGGTATGATTCAGCATTGACATGAATTAGTGCATCTCTTACAAGCCTGCATCATGTTGAGTTCACACAGTTCACTCTTTCTGGCATTTTGCAACACTCAGGGCACAAATTATTAGCAGTACTCTCAGCCACTCCCATAAACTATGACTGCATACTGTCTTCTGCTCTTTTACAGTCTTCAATATATCTCTTTTCCTGTAAGGAAATTTCCGGGGTGGAATTCATTGCACCGCTTCCTATTTAACATGGCAGAGCTGTATGATCTTCTGCAGCTCAGAAAGCTCCAGCTGCCACCTCGAGCGAGCCATCAGCTCTTGTTACCACACACCTTCTCATGGCCATGAGCCACCTGATCCCTGTCTGCTTGCTCTCCTGTGGCACACAAAGCAAAACCAGAGCAGGGCAGACCAGCTCGGGTAAATGTCCCTTCAAGACAGTTTCCAGTCTCAGTACCAGTGGGAGTTGTCTGAAGGGTGTTGTGGATAGGGTTGGGTTTTCATGTGAGTTTTTTGGTGTTGTGGAGTTGTTTTACTTTACTTCAGCCCTTTGACAAACTGACATTTAGTGAGTTCGGTGGTTTCTTACCCATTCGAAGTGGACAGGGGGGCCACACCACGTAAAAAATCCAACCTACAAGGAGCCCAGGAAGCTGGACTTTCATGATAAGGAAGGCTTTGACCTACTTCTTAACTCGTTGCAAATAACATTCTACATCTGCTAAGATGACGCTGTTACCCCACCAGTGGGTCACGGAACCCACAGGACACAGCAGGCAGGCCCCGGGTGTGCTGGGGCCTTCAGGTCCTGGCCACGTCACTTCAGTCCCAGCAATAAAACCTTTTTCTTAGAAATCCTGCAAGTGTGAAATCCCAGCCCTCAAGAACAGGCAGTACTTCTGTTGAAAATCAGCATAAAGCAGTGAGTAGTGCAACATGTTGTGTAAATCACATGTGTTTGTCTCCCCAGCCCTTGTGAGGCGAAGGACCCTTGTGAGTTGATGGATTTTAGTGGGGTTTGTGTGTGATTTAACGTGCTTCCAATCAGTCACGGGGCTTTATTTCCTAGGCCTCATTAAGCCCGTGGTCTGCCCGTGTTGTGATCGTC
>JAWWLV010000018.1:3216432-3237470 GCA_035041135.1 Platyrinchus mystaceus
GCTGCTGTTACGTGTTGGGGTTTTTTTAGGACACAAAGTACCCAAAAAGAGCTGCTTACTTAGAAGTGCTCTAAGACAACACAGCGCTGCTGTAAGTTCTCCTCTTCTGTTCTGATCCATCCTTGTGCCTTCTCCCTTCTACTCTCCCTGTGTCTTTGATCCTCTCTCTTTTTTTATCTGTGGGAAATATCCAACGATGCACTGTTTCCATGGAGAACAGGAGATCAGCTCTGTATTATTCTGGCTTAAAGACCTGTAGAAACAAATGTCGTTCCAGAGGGGAAAATAAAAGTTCTCTTCTGACAGCATGCTGAATAAAAAGATGGCAGGCTGAACAGATTTGGCTCAATTTGTCACCTGTGTTCCTGTGGCACTAGTGAATTAGCTGTTAAAATTTCTGTGAAGGGAGGAAACAATTATTTTGCAAGTCAGGAAGTCAAACCTCTCTCAGAGACAGAGATTTGTTATTTGCTGGTGTGTGTTGAAGCACTTCTGGACCATGTGTAGATTTGCCTTCTCCAAACAGAAGAAAACCGTGCTTTTGAACATATTATTATTGCCTTAAAAATAAAAAAGAAAACTATCCCCTCGGGTGTTTGACAGGAGGCCAGACCTCAGAGGACAGCTGAAGAGAGACAGACAGGTTTCTAACATCTGTTTTGGGTGGGTGGATTGTATTTGACTTTGGCGTTCACATCAAGACGAGGCAAAGGCAGCAGAGGCAGGGCTTGATGAAAAGCACAGTTCAGCAGCCTGCACACTGTCCTGCTTGACCTCTGATGGGAAAAACCCCCAGCAGCCATGAAGTGAGGGTGAGAATCCTGGGGTACCTGCAGAACTTTCGGGGGGCTGTAGAGAAAAGTCCTGTTAACGCTGGATTGGGCATCCCAAATCAGGTTGTTGCTATAGAGTGATGACTGACAGATGTCCTTGACACACGTCCTTGAGTGAAGCGAGAGCCTTCCTCCCACTCTGAGTTCTCAGGGTGCCTTCCTGCTGGATGAGTTGTGTTGAACAGTGCTGCTATTTTAAGACTCAAATAGAGTGTCAGTGCCCACTTTGTTTCTGACACAAGGTGCAGCCCCCAGAGCTGAGTCATCAGTGGATCCCTCTGCCTCCAACTGGGCCTGTTCCCAAAACTTGCTCTCAGTAGTGGTTTCCAAGCCTGCTGTCGACTGTGAGTTGGGAGCACCTATTTGCTCATGGGGTGCAGGTCAGAACTCGTATTAGCTCCAGCTCAAAACCGCACTGAGCTCGGGAACGACCTGCAGTTCAGATGACACAAGTATATCTCAGAAGAGTACTGAGGAAAATGCAGCAGAAAGTAGTCCTGTGTGTCCCTCTGAAAGCCCCATTGAAGGGCTCTGGCTCCCTTGTGGATGTGCCTTTGTGGGACAGCAGAAGAACACAGTCCCCATCCATGCACCCTGCCCTCCCGGGCCGGTGCCCGCCTGCCTCTGAACCGCGGCGATTTATAACACCCTGAGGACACCAGTGCCCGTTTCAATGCAGCTTTAAGCTGTCAGGCTGTAAATTGTCTTGGTTCAGGAGCTACTTCAAAGCAGCCCAGCCTTCCTGCAGCAAGGAGAAGGCTTTTTGGCAAACCCAGCACAAGTCATTTGCTATTCATGAGTTGAATCCCTGAAATGTTCTTGATCAGCAACTAAAAA
The DNA here is from genome assembly GCA_035041135.1 of Platyrinchus mystaceus. Lineage (NCBI taxonomy): Eukaryota > Metazoa > Chordata > Aves > Passeriformes > Tyrannidae > Platyrinchus > Platyrinchus mystaceus. The sequence goes on from JAWWLV010000018.1 coordinate 3,218,103, forward strand.
TGGGTCATAAGAAGACAAGGCATTGCTGTCTGGTGAAGGAAGCAGCAAACTCCACTGGCCTTCTCCATCTGTTGGCTAAAGCTCTTCTGCTTTCTCAGCAATGGCTTTTCCTCCCTCCCTGCCCTTTTCTGTGGTGCTCAGCAGCACTGAGCACCCACAAGGTTTCCTGAAGCAACGGGACCTTGACCCAGCAGGCAAACCACCCAGAAGATCTCTCATTGCCCCCGTCTCCCAGATGGGTGAAAAGTGCCAATGGGGTATGGGAAAGCCACTAATGAAAATGATAAATTCCTTCAGGATGCCCAGTTTCCAAATCTGGAAGGGCTGCAATGGTCAAGGGAGAGGGAAAGGAAACACCAGTTGGGTGCAAGCTGAGACTTGCAGCCTGCAGTCTGGCAGCTGAGAGATGGAGGGACCAAGCCATGGTGGCTGCAGGTAATGGGCACAAATTTTGGGGCCAGGTCCACTCTCCCAAAACTGCACCTGCAGCAGCCTGATTGCAGTCAGCAGAATGAACTGTCCTCCAGGTTGGAAGCAGTGGAACAAAGAAAACCCTACAAAAGGACCAAAAAACTCCTTGTATGTATGGGTAATGCTCAGAAGAGAGTTCAGTGTGTTGTGTGAGTAGCAAATCCATCACCAGGCTGGGGGAATGTTTGAGGCAGTGGTTTTTTTTCCTTTCCATTTCTAGTGGCTAATGCATTTACATTCAGCATAACTGCATTTATCAGGATCCACATCTCCTGTTTTAATTTGGAGCGTTACAAAAGCAGCAGCTAAGTATTCTTTTTGTCAGAGCTGGATGATGGATGGTGAACACCAGCAAGGCTTAAACACTCATGTGGAGGTGAACCCCTCGCTCTGACAGACTGTGTGTAATGCAAGAGGCACTTGGTTACAGAGCACTGCAGAGTAACTCTGCTTGTTACTTTTCCAAACTGTGCCAGACAGCAAACTTCCAGAAAAACCTCAGACCATATACAGTTAGCCAGCAACACTATGTGAAATCTTTAACCATATTTGAACGAACGGGCTGACTTGGACACGGCAAGGAGGGAAATGCCAGTCTGCCTGACAGCTCGTTTTAATCGGAGAAAGTTGTTCCACTGACAGGAGGACAATAAAAACTGTGGCTGCCTAGAAAGTTGTTGCCTTTCTTCTAGTTCAGAGCATATATGAAACTGCAGAGGAAAGGGTTGGTCCTGTGCACGTGCAGCCGTGCTTTTCCTTTCTTGCAGCCTTTTCCCTTTTTTCACCATTTTTCTATTCTTTCTGGGGTGTTGAGTCTGCACCCACCTTGACAACCTTATCCAAGTGAGGCTCTAGTTTGCATTAGTAAATCACTGCTTTCTCCTAAAAAGCACCTAATTTTAAATATATTATCCCTTGTGCTTCAGCTTGTAGTTAAAGCTATTAATGCACAATTTATAGGAATTTTGGCTGACAGGGCATGAAAGATTCTTGAGAGCTTATCAGCCCTCTGATAATCAGCAGAGGACAAACCTCCTTAGCTGATCCTCCACTGATCAAGGAGCTGTATCTTTCATCACCAAACTGCTCTGTATTGCACATCATTTAGATAGCAGAACTCTCTGAGGCAGAGACCTTGTCGTGGAATGGTTTTGGCGGTGCCACGTCTACGCTGGGATGATGTACATATGTTTTCCAGTGATGAGACAAAGGGCAGGTTTTGCTTTTAACCTCAGGACAGCAGGCAGGCTTTAAGTCCTGTGTGGTAGTGACACAAGCACTGGAGAAATGCTTGCACAATCGTGGCATCTCTCTGTGGAAATTCCGTCTGCAGCAGCGGCGTTACCGCACGGTGCTCGTTACCATCACTGCCTTCTTAAAGCTCTGTTGTCCCCGGGCCAGGGCTCAGCTGTGGATCCTCGTGGGCTGACTGAAACATGTGGCTTCTCCACATAAAACAAGGGTTTGCGACTTTATTTCCCTCCCCTCCTCTGAGCAATTACTAAACAATTCTTTTGGTGGTGGTGGGGGGGGGGAAAGTGCACGCGTTTAATCCCCACACTTGAGAACAATGATGTGCAGCTTTGGTGAGCCCTGGAAGCTGTCATCCTGCGCTGCTGACCGTGTGAAACAAGCTGGTGATTGAGTCCAGGCCCTCGGAGACAGTCTTCAAACCAGCTCCAGGAATGGTGGCTCTGGCTGAGAAGCCATTTGGAAGATGAAGAGCCGCTCTGAGCTCGAGGGCTGGTGAGAGAGGAGGCGGGAAACCATCTGCCTGCGTCACAAACTGTTGGGCACCAGCTCTGTGGGAGTTTGTAAGGAACGCCATAGCTCGTTCTGATTTCCTACCAACAGGAATAAAGGGAGATATTCTTTTAAATCCAGCTTGATTTAGGAGAACCAGCCAGAGGATCGTGGAGTCAGTTCTCGTTTCATTGCTGGGTGCCTTGGGGGAGTGTCCTGCTGACACAGGACCTGGGCAGGAAACCCAGCCTTGCCTCGTGCTGGGAGCAGGGCAGCCGTCAGCAGTGGCCAACAAAGGATGTCTTCAGCATGACCCTGGAAAAAGCAGTTAGGGAGCACCATGTTGGAGCACTCATTGAAATCCAAGCCTGGGGGAGAGATGACTGTGCCGTGCAGTTGACACTGCAGCAATTCATCATCACCTTGTCCCTTGTGCTGTGCCAAACCAGGTGACACCAGTGAGACACAAGCAGAGCTGAGCGTTGATCCAAGCAAGGCCAAGTGGGTGGAATGAGCCCACTCTCAGAGTGTATTAAAGTGCTGGCTTGCTCTGTTTTTCAGATACCCTGGCCAGAATGAAGTGGTGCGCAGCTGCCACCTCCTAAGGACAGGCCACCACCGGTTTGGAAGGGGCTGAGGTTTCAAGAGAGCATCCTAAACAACAACTCTTTTTCCAGCTGCTCGCCTGGCAGAGGCACAACACAGCAGCCCCCACGGAGCAGCTGTTGTGGCAGCTGGGAGGAGGGTTCACTAGCAGAGAAATTAGAAATCTTAAATATTTCCAATTTTCTGTCAATTTTCATTAGCTGATACTGATACAACTGGCAAAAAAAAGTGCTTTTACCATCAGTTCTTAGGAAAACATAAAGCAAATGGATTTATAAATGCTGTTATGGAAGAGGCTCTGTCACTCCAAGGCTGCCCTGGCACCACAGGTTTGAAGGGCTGCAGCTTTGACCCAGGCAGTTCAGCAGTTGGCCTCATCATGGGGACTTTATTCAGCATTCTCAGCTCCCCTCTTGCCCCCTTCCGAAAGATATATGCCTGACACAAGTCTTTTCAAGGAATCAGAAACAGCAAGCATGGCCTGTTGCCATGAAAAAGGGGGCTGTGTCCCTCTTCTTCTACTTAAGCCGGAAATGATGAACGTCTTGGAAATGAGTCTGGTTTTTAAAATACACCCCCACCTTTTTACACGCGGGGAAGAACTGCAGCAGTTGCTGTTGTGAGGCTGAATCTTTGCCTAATTAAATTCACAATAATCTCCTGTGAAGGCTCAAGAGAGATTCAGAGCTTTGCACTGATGTGGCTGTTCCAGTCCTGTCCTTCAGTTCTGTCATTGTGACACTGTCTCCATGTAGGGCTCCGTGTTCCTCCTCAGGGATGGATGGAGGCTCCTGAAACATCCTGCAGCTTAGGGAAGCTGTGCTGGTGGGCACGTGTGGGCAAGGCTGAAAGGGATGGATCCTGCAGACAGACCCACTGGAGCCAGTCCTTCCCACAGGCTTCCTGCAGAACCTGGAGTTGGCAGAGACCTGGAGACCTGGTGTGTGATGCAGGATCACTGCTGTCCCCATCCACTCTGGCAGAGAGGCTGCACTGCTCTGGCTTGATTTTCTGATGTTGAGGTGGTGAGTGGATGCCTGGGCTGTAGCTGAAGTTTCTCCAAGCAGAGGGTTTCTTCTCCACCCCCATGTAAAGCAGCAGCTTGTGGTGGCCTTGCCAAGTGGACCAAAGAGGCTCATCATCCATCATGGCTCTCAACTCCTACAAAACCACTGGATGTGGAAAGTAGCTCCCAAATTGGAATCTTTAAATTCCATGAACCGAAGTATTTCTAAATGATTACATTACTGCTTCTTGAAAACACATGGTGGAAAATCACAAAGCAGTCCGGGAGGGGTCTTCTCTTCTGTAGTCCCTGCTCAGAGGAGACTGCATCCCTCTAACTCTGCTTTTAGCATCCAAAAAAATATTGGCCAGGGTGCCAGAAGCTTTCTGCTCATCATCTCCAAGAAACTACCCTCCAAGGGTCATCTGCTGCTCCTCTGGAATCTTAACACTTCGCATGAGAAAGAGCAGATACAGACTTCCAAGGCTGTGGCTCTGTCTTTCATGGGCCTGTTGAAATTCATAATGAAAACCAAGTTTTCTTGTGCTCTGCCTGTACTGCAGAGTACAAGTGTGGAGTTGACAACAAGGAAAAGAAATTCTGAGACAGTATATTTGGTGGGCAAGTAATTTGCCATCATCCCTGAGTCTGGCCCTTAAATGAACAAATCAGCGGCGAGTCACTGTATCCCTGGTTTTGTTTGGATCTGGGACAGAGGCTGGAGAGGGAAAGCTGAATCATTTGCCCCATGGGTCGAAGCCTTGAGCAAGGGGCGAGCCTTGTGCAGCACAGCAGTTTGCACCAGAACTCGTAATTTGGAAATTATGCTAGAAGCAGCTTTTGAGAATACTTTCTCAGGCAATCACAATGACAATTAGTCATTAGCACCTATAATGATCTGATTCCTTAATAGCCGTGGCACAGAACATTTGTTAATATTTAGTGCTGTTTTATTTGTTTTTGTTTCTTTCAAAATCAGAACCTTTTGGAAGAAAACCTCGCAATCACATCCAGCTTTCCTAAGGTTTGCACAGTTAAATCCAAATATCCTGAACTGGCACATTCTGTTTTATCTGGTTTCTGTATCTTCATTTAGACCAGGAGGATGAAGCTCAGTTTAATGCAGGGCCAGGAGGAGGGAAGTTCTCTGCTTCCTAGCTGGAGGATCTCAGTTCCCAAGTGCCTTGGACTGCTCCCATGTGTAGGTTTTGGGTAATGCGATTGTCAAGCTCAGGGTCAGAGGTGAGGAACACGATGCCAGTTTTGAAAACCCATTCATTTCTGCAGGTTTTCTTCTTTCTGTTGCCAAGCTGGAAATACTTTAAAGGCTACTTGGTTTGAGAAACTGTAAATGAATAAGTAATTTTTAAGCCCTTCTACTTGCTTAAACAAGAAAGGATTGGGAGAAGAACAGTTGTTTAATTAAACAGCTACTTGCTATGGTTCACAAAAGCTTGAACTCCAGCAGTAACTCTCTTAATTCACAGATTCCTTGGGAATTCAATGACCTTGAGTTTGCTGTGCTCGAAACTTGCCTTAGTAGTTGGCTTCCTTTCTGGAATACTTAGGAGAGCTGTGCAGAAGGCACTGCAAGGCTCTTGAGCGAGACCAGCACTGCTTCACTTAGGATCATATAAGAAGAGGCATTTGTGCTGTACAAAATAAACTTCTTGCTTCAGAGCATGCCTGGAGTTATTGCACCCAGAGGTCACAGCTGGATCTGCCTCTGCTTCCCTAGTAATCTGCCATGGAAATTTTGAGTACTGGCTGCTCAGGATGATTTTCTTGCCCCTCTTTATGAAACAAAGCAAACGTGAACCAGCAGCACATGATGGATGTTGTGTGAGGAGTAACTTGTCTGAGGAATCACATCATTTAATCATGCTCCAGAGTTCAGGGCTTCACTTGCCAGCTGAGAGGGAAGTCTGATCTCCCAGCGCCGAGTGGCGTTTCCTGCATCCTTTCCTGGGGAGGTTACAGGCATGAACGAGTGGCCAAGTTCAGTGGAAATGAGTGTTTATCCATTACTTCCCTGTGTTTGTCTCCACCATAATAACTCTCTGAAGGAGTGGCTTCAATCATGTCAGTGTTTAGCTGTGGGATTGCACATAAAGCATCGGGGTTTAAACAGAAAGAACCTTGAATACCCAGAGCTGTATCCAGGGGGTCCCTACAGTCTCACTCTCCACCACAGGGATGTCAGCAGTAAACAAAACCCCACTGTTCCTTCCCTTGGCAAAATATTTGATCAGTTAAGCTGTATTGGTGACATAAAAACCAGGAAACTAATGATTTGTTGTGGTTAATCACTGCGAAGTGGCAAAACTGTGTGAGTGCAGCTGCAACTATTTCATGCAGTTCTTTGGGATGTGAGTGCAGAAGGTCTTTTCATTTCACTTCAACCAGCCAACAGGACCTGCCCCCAATGCACCACCCCTGCTGCATCTCTGGAAGGAGGAGCAAGGAGAAGATAGGGGTGAGCATCCTGCCTGGTTTGGGCTGCAGAGCTGTGGGGCAGGGCTGTCCCAGCACCCACATTACTCCCGTAGGAGGACAGCTAACCACACTGGCTGTGGAGAGGGACCACATGCTCATCCCCTCCAGACAGAGGTGCTCGGCACTAGGTGACATTAACCATCTTTTAATTAGCTTGCCTTTGTGTTTAAAGCCCATCTTGGGCATTTCAAAATCTGCCATACAACATGTCTTGTCCGTGATTGCTTTTCATGAGACTTGTGGGGCTGCGTTCTCTGGGCTTTGGTAGTACAATCTGGAGCTGTGAGAGAAAGCCCTCGGGGGCTAATCCGTGGCTGCAGGCCAGTTTCTGCATAAACTGGTCTTATTTTTAAAGTCCATTTTCTCCAGTACACTTTTTTTTGGCCTGCAAAAGACTTCTTCATTTAAAACGAAGAACATAACACTCTCTCCTTTCAGTTGGTCTTTTGGACACGAGCCAGCAGTGCCCACAACAGCTGTACCACAGTTTAAACATTCAGTCTCTAATGGTTTGGGGAACATTAGGGTTTTTAAGGCTTCAACAGGTCTAGAGTAAATAGTGGTCAATAAAGAGTAGCTCTTCTTTGTATCCCTACGCGCTCAGTGCTCCGCACTAGAATAAAGCATGCTTAGAATATAATCATTGCAGAATTAATATCCATGAAAGGTTCTTTTTCTGAAAAGAATGACAGAGGAACCTGTTTCACGAAAAGAAGAGTTTGCAAGAGTTCAGCTCTCAGGACTCTGGTAAAAGGCATGGGGAGGTTTGCACGTAATGTCTGTTGGAGACGTGCGTGTGCTGGGCTTGTGTCGCTCCCCACGTGTGTGTTTAATGGCTGCTGTGTGGGAGGAGCAAATAAATTATAGGTATTACTGTCTCTGTGGCCTTCCTGCACCCCCCTATTAATGACGTACACAACAGTTAATTATGATTTTTTTTTTTGGTCTTCCTTATGGTTTTCCGGTATTGCGTGGAGTTGAAAGTTGGTGTGTGCTAATAAGTAATATTTAGCATAGTGTTTTGGACCCAAATAAGGTAGAAATTACATTAGCAGTGATTTGTGATAGTTGGGCATTGCCCTTGTTAGTGATTGAACCCAGTGGTAGCACTGCCTTAGTGATATGTTTTGTTTTCAGTTCAGTGTTTGAAGCAAGCTAGTTTTTGGAAGAGGCAAGACGTAGCATTAGAAGTTCCAAAGTTAACCCGTGTACCTGAAAAGTGACTCCTGAGGGGCAAGCCAGAGTTTTGAAGTATGCTTCTTAACTTTATTTATTTGCTAGAGGTTCCTATCTTTACTTCCATTGGGAAGTTTCATAACATTTTCCTGCCCATCGGTGTTCTATTAAAACTTTGTTGTGTAATCTAAAAGTCTTTCTGCTTCTCATGGTTTCCTCTTGTAGCTAATTCAGAATGCCCTAGGTAGCAATTTCAGAGTAAATGCATTCAGGCTGCATGGTCTTGATTTTGTTTTCTTATAAATTCAAAACAAGATTTGAAATTGAGTCCTATTGTCAATTTTCCTTCAAATAGTGGAAATCACATAGTGACGTGATTTAAGAACTTCTGTCTAATGTCACAATACTCCTGGGAAAGCCTCTGCCTTTAGCTGTAGTTAAAAGGTCAGTAAAATTATTGCCATATGCATTTAGTGCTTCTAGTTGTCTATATATGTAGCTTGTGAGAGGATAGATCAGTGGAGTCAGTAAAATATCCGTGTGGGTCCTGCAGTGTTGGGCTGATCTTGTTCTTCCCGTGTGAGCTCTTCACTCTAATAAACTGTGCTCACAGGACTGACCCTAAGTGGGTGTGATTTGAGGTCTCCTAGAGCCCTTCACAGCAACAGCGAGGTTCAAAGTGACCAAAAAATAAAGTGTTATTAGGAGAGGAAACAATATGGGGATAGAAATGAAGAACATCTTTGGGTGAGTGGAAAAACATGCTTCGTTTGGATAACTGCTGAACGTAGGATTAGACCAGTCAACCTCTGCCCGTAGCGCGCTTTTAAATCTTGCATGACTTCTAAAGGGATATTATACATCTCGACAGGCAGCTCATCTGAGGCCTGCCAAGAGGCCATGGCCAAGATGTTCTCCTTTGGCTGCATTGCTGTACAGATCCATCTATCCTCTGGCCTGGATTGCTCCCAGACAGCAGGCACGCAGCAGGGATCACTTGGGGGAGAGCAGGAAAGAAGGTGAACTTGAGCAGGAAAGAAGGGGTGGGGGGGCTGGGGGTGACCCATGAAATAAATGTCCTTTCTTTCTCAATCTGGCTGAAATTCCTCCCTCCCTCCTTTGCAATGAGTTCCATTTGTTCAGATTAAAATCCGTGCTTCCAGTAGGCACAGCTTGCTCCCGAGCTGTCGGCAGCGATGCGCCGAGTGGCAGCTTTCAGCGTGCGCACAGCTGGTGTGTTAAGATAGCAGCAATTAAATCCAGGTGTAAGTTTATTCCAGCTTCAGTGTCTGTCCACAATAATGGGGAAAATGCAACCGAAGGCCTGATAAAACAGGGCTTGTGCTGCCTCTGAGCAGCTGGTAAAGGGAGGGTTTCTGTTCCGGTGATTTTCCCTTCAGTGCTCAGTTTAATTGCCATCCTATTCGAGCCGTTCTCGCTGGTTCTTGTTTTCGGTTTAGCTCTTTGCTAATCTTTACAGCCCTTCACAGCCCTTTGTGGTTTATTGACTGTGTTACCTGTAGCAAATTCTACTGCCAGCAGCATCGATTGGGTCCCATATCGAATGACAGTGCTGTGCCAGCTCCTCCGGCAGGTTGATGATGTTTGTGCTGTGACAGAGAATCAGCCTGTGATCTTTTTAAATTTCCATTACCTAAGCTGGTATATGCCTTTGGCCTCGAGGGTTTTTTTTTCTTGTTTTTCCTTTTTTTTTTTCCAGCTTATTTTCCACGTTATCATCGTGATTTCTCTTTCATGATATCAGCTACTGCCTGCCCTACTGAAAACAGGAAAGCTGGTTTGTCTGCTTTCCTAAGGCTTGTAAATCTAATCTCAGCTCTCTGTCTTCTTGTTTTGAAATGGCAGTTGCCATAAAGATGTTTTTATTGTAGTGTATACATGCATCCTGTATTACCTGCCTTCTGGAACTCTAGGAATCTCAGGTGCACTTTATTGATGTTTTAAACAACTGTAGCTTTGCATTGCAGCACTTGAAATAATGTATTTGGCATCTTGACTAAAACATTCAGCAACCTGCATTTTGAATGCCGAAACCTGGATTTTTTTTTTATTGTTCTTTATTATTAAAACAATGGGAGGCAGACAAATAGTTAAAAGAGTTTTGTAGTGAACACTTCATGGTGTTTTTTCCTGGTGATGGTGTGTTGTGAAAAAATGAGCTTACAGTCGACTCACTGCTCAGTTGTTTGCCCGACGGTGGTATCTCTAGAATGGGCTGTACTAATCCCAAATCCATGATAGATGTTTCTTTCACCAGTTTACAATGAATAATCCTCTTAATTTCCTTGAATAGCAGCTGGTATTGCTACAACCTGTGCCTAAACCCAAGAACAGCTTATTCAGAGAGCCTTCTGGCCCTGCAAGCGAGGAGGAGTTCTCTCCCAGCGGGGTTGCGTGGGCTGACTTTCACAGGGACCGCGCTGCCGAGACTGTAACTTTTCCTCTCTCTCTTCTAGATGCAGCAGCTGTTCTATGAGAACTATGAGAAGAACAAAAAGGGCTACATCCGAGACCTGAGGAACAGCAAAATACACCGAGCCATAACGCTGCACCCCAATAAGAACCCCCCGTACCAGTACAGGCTTCACAGCTACCTGTTGAGCCGCAAGATAGCGGAGCTGCGCCACCGGACCGTGCAGCTGCACCGGGAGATCGTCCTGATGAGCAAATACAGCAACACTGAAATCCACAAAGAAGACCTGCAGCTGGGGATGCCGCCCTCCTTCATGCGGTTCCAGCCCCGCCACCGGGAAGAGATCTTGGAGTGGGAGTTCCTCACAGGAAAATATTTGTATTCGGGTGCCGACGGGCAGCCCCCACGGAGGGGAATGGACTCATCTCAGCGTGAAGCGTTGGATGACATCGTTATGCAGGTCATGGAAATGATCAACGCCAACGCTAAGACCCGGGGGAGGATCATAGATTTCAAGGAAATACAGTATGGCTACCGCAGGGTGAACCCCATGTACGGAGCAGAGTACGTTCTGGACTTGTTGCTCCTGTACAAGAAGCACAAGGGGAAGAAGATGACAGTCCCCGTCCGGAGGCACGCGTACCTGCAGCAGACGTTCAGCAGGATCCAGTTCATGGAGCACGAAGAGATGGACGCCAAAGAGCTGGCCAGCAAAATCAACCAGGATTCTGGATCCTTGTCTTTCCTCTCCAACTCGCTGAAGATGTTCGTTCCCTTCCAGCTCAGCAGATCCAGAGCAGAAAGGAAGGAGCTCCAAGACAGGAAGATCAACATCCTGATTCCTCTCTCCGGGCGTTTTGACATGTTCTCAAGGTTCATGGGGAATTTTGAAAAGACGTGCCTCATTCCAAACCAGAATGTCAAGCTGGTTGTCCTGATTTTCGACTCCAACTCCAACCCCGACAAAGCGAAGCAGATTGATCTGATGAGGGAATACCGCTCCAAGTACCCCAAGGCTGACATGCAGGTTCTGCCGGTGTCGGGGGAGTTCTCGAGGGCGCTGGCTCTGGAAGTCGGATCTTCTCAGTTCCAGAACGAGTCTTTACTTTTCTTCTGTGATGTTGACTTAGTGTTTACTGCAGAATTCCTCCAGCGGTGTAGAGCCAATACAGTTTTGGGTCAACAAGTGTATTTTCCCATCATTTTTAGCCAGTACGATCCAAAGATTGTTTATAGTGGAAAGGTTCCTAGTGACAATCATTTTGCCTTCACCCAGAAAACAGGTTTCTGGAGGAACTATGGCTTTGGTATCACCTGTATTTACAAAGGTGATCTTCTTCAAGCAGGTGGCTTTGATGTCTCCATCCAAGGTTGGGGCCTTGAAGACGTAGATCTATTTAACAAAGTCATTCAAGCTGGCTTAAAAATTTTCCGAAGCCAAGAAATTGGAGTAGTCCACGTGCATCACCCTGTTTTTTGTGACCCTAATCTTGATCCAAAACAATATAAAATGTGCTTGGGGTCCAAAGCTTCAACTTATGGGTCCGCACAACAGCTGGCTGAAATATGGTTTGAAAAAAATGACCCCAGTTTTGGGAAAAGCAGCAATACTAATGGCTCAGTGAGGACAGCCTAATGTCCAGCTATGCTGGAAAAGACTTTTTTTTTAATTATCTAATTTATTTTTGGGAAAATGTTTTTTGATAATTCACTTTTAAAAGACCACACAGGATATATTTTAGAAATCATCGTTGTTTTCTTACAAAGCGCTCGTTTCGAGAAGAACAAGGCCCTTGGGTTTGTTGTTTTTTTTTTTGTTGTTGTTGTGTTTTTGGTCTTGAACAAAACTGTGATCAATATTTGCCTTCAGACAAAACAAAATAATTGTTTAAGAGTTATCTGACCAATCAGCGGAAATCTGACTTGAATTAGAATTTCCTTATGAACAAAAGATTGTTTCCTGCCGTTTCCGTTGCCGTCTTCATTGCTGGGATTCTGTAAATTGGGACCTGAGCGTGCAAAGCCAAGTGACAAAACGCTGTGTCTAAATGTTTTGGTGTGACTGCTGCCCTGCAAAGATTCTGCTCCTTTGGTTCAGCATAGCCACGAATTTTCAAATTGCGTTAGACCAAACCAAACGGCCGTGGCGATGAGAAGGGTGGTAATCGCAGCAGGGGGGGTTTTCCTGATTATTTCCTGATTATTTCAGTTTAAAAACACACTTCCACTTATTATGGGCAGGCGACTCCAAGGGAGGGAAGGAAGTAAGCACAATCCCTGATCCAGTTAGTCCCTGTAGAAATTGTTGTGGTTTATATTTGGTCCATATATGGACGGAATGTTTTAGGAATCCGTGGTGGGTTCTGTGTATTGTCCTCAACCGCTGTCCTAGAGCTGAGCGATGCGACCCAGAAATGCTCAAGTGTGATGTGGGAGGGGAAGAGGCTGGGAAATGGGAATCTCTTGCAGCCAAAAGGCAGCACACAGCGAACAATCCAAGATTCCGGAAAAGAACTTGGAAAACTCCTCTGCACCGAGTGCCCTGTGCCCGATCGCATCGATTTCGTTCAGTCAGTTACATGATGTTAATGGGAACAATTATTACATTTGATTACTAGTTTTGTTTTGGAATTATTTTTTTTTCTGTATCTTCTAGACCGTTAATTTATTTAATATCCATTGTTTTAGATTCTTGACCTTTCCTTGAATATCTGTTAGTCATTTTAATATTTTATATATATATATGTGTGTGTAAATATATATATATATATTAGGAATGTATTGCATCTTCTCACTGATAAGGTAGTGTACATCATACTTATAGTAAATGATCTCCAAAGATTACTTTCTAAAATATTTTTTCACGAATCTTTTTTTTTCCCCCCTGAATTTCTTTAACATTTTTGGAATGACTTCAGTGAGCTTATGAATTTATTTGGTATTCTAAGAGGAACTGGGGATGGGGAGGCCGAATACAAGGAAAGCGCGATCCCTATGAATTAACACCTAGCAAGGTAAGAGAAAATACACAAAATAAAGTGCCTTAAAGCCAGAAAGGGAACCCTGTACATTGACACTTAGTGTATGGAAATTGTCATCGAGCAGATGATCTCTTGGGACCTACCTACCTGTAAATATCCTGCTCAGCAGAAACAAAAAATAAAAACCAGCAAACAATATATTTTTCTGTCATGTCCTCCAGCACCATTTCATCCCATTGCCCTCCGTTCCACTTTGCCTACTCTTTGGGAAGTGGAGAGGAGTGAAGGAACGGAGAAAAGCCAGTGCTTAGGTGGTTGTTGCCGTGTTTGAAGGGATCTTACAGAGCAATTGCTATTCCAGTAGAAGAAATAACTGTTGTTCACACGTGTGTGGAGTACAAACTACAACTAGTGTAGAGTCGGTGTCTTACAATGTTCATTGTTTTCTGGTGACAGTCCCAAGGATGAAGGTACTTGGATGAATTCAGTGCATGGAATTTTTCTTTTTCCTTCTTTTTTTTTCTTTTTCTTTTTCTTTTTTTTTTTTTTTTGAGACTTGCTTCTGAGATGCAATAAAGATTTTTTTATTTGCAACTGGAGCTGCTCACGTTGTCAGTCCGTATCGTTTCACCCAGCGTAGGCAAAGCGCAGAGGTAACAGATTCTGGGAACCCAGGTAAAAGGATCTCCCATCTTTCCAAGGGTTTTGAACTCTCATGTTGTGTTTTGGCCTGGAATAAACTTAATGTCACATCCTGTGGCTGTGGGGAAAGGGAGAACAAACTTGTTCATCAGATTTAGGTACACAGCGCTGATGAGCTCTGCCATTCCCTGGTTTTGAGATTTCCCTCATGAGAAGATGCAAAGTACTTTTTGCTGTCTGAAAATATCCACAGCTATAGATTCCAACTGCATACAGTGACAAGGCTGAATGATGTCATAATGCTTTGTGTGTTTAAAACACAGTAAAAATAATTTTGAAGTGGGTTGAGCACTTATTTTTTTAATAGCTCTGCCAGTTGTTCGGTATTGGTGTGAGGCTTTTTTATGTAAAAATTAAGTCCCAAAGCAAGAGTCTTAGGGCTTGCAGAAGTGTTTCTTCACACAAGGGACAGGGGAAAAAAAGCAACTTGTATTTGTGACTGCAGAAAAGAGCTTGAAGAACAGGAACCCTAAAGAACCGCACCAAAAGAGGGGGAAAAAATCCCTGTATTCGTACTGTATTTATTAACATTTATGATTATGTAGGACTTTTTTTAGCCCATAACAGCTGGTAAAAGCAGAATGTATGTAACTGGAAAAAGCCATTTAATAACCAGCACCCATCTGGTACTGGGTTTTTTTTTGCTCAGTTGCTGCAGTTCTAATTCTGTTACCAAATCTGTATTAAAAATTACTTTTCCACCAAGCTTGCAGGCAGCTCTTGAAGCCCCACATTGTTCACATCGATCATGTATTTTATGGACTCACATATTGAAAGTAATCAATTTTAAAGTTGAATCTCTAATTATAGCCCTCTGTGATAAAGTCTAACAGTATAAAACCCATTTTGTACTAAAATAAGTGGTATTTGGTGCCCCATTGTAAGGAGCTGGACCAGGTGGAAGCCTTCGGCGGGCAGGTGCTAACTCAGCCTTCACAAAAATCCCTTGTGGGGCTGGAACATTTCATCCTAGTTTACTGTGGTTGTTTGGTTTAGGGAGAAGTTTCCTTCATGCTGAGAAGCCCTTTGGTGCTGGAAAACTCCAGAGGGTTTGCCTCTAGGGAGGAGAAAATGAGATGGTGCCATCCTGAAATCCTGAAGGACGTGGTGACCAGTCATGTGCTGAGCATTGCTGTCTGTCGAGATGCTTCTCTTCTTCATTAAAACAATTAAAAATGTGAGACACTTCTTTCCCTCGTTCTTCTGCTGTAGGTAACCTGGGTTGGATGCCGTGCTGGCCTAAAGCCAACACTGGCAAGGGGGGTTGGATTTATTACCACTTTTTTAGAAGCGTTTCCTTCCCAGCAGCTTTCTTTGCTCAAGGATCAAGGATGGTGAAAAGAGGCAAAGGAGACAGGGAGAGCACCGGCCTGGGAAAGTGCTCACACAGTGGTTTCAGTGACTGCTGTGCTCGATGTGACACACTGAAAGGGGTGAAACATTTGTCTGTAACTTTGCAGAGTCACAGTCTATGGAAGGATTTCAAGTTTCGGTCTTTTTACTCACAGTGGGGTTTTATTACCTGGAAAACTTCAGTGAGCAGCTCCAGGCCTGCATAGCTGCCCTGGACCTGGCTGGATGGTTCCTTTCACCAAAATCAGCAGAAAGTCCCACTGACCCAAGTCTGCTTACTCTGAGTTTTTGTGGAAGCTCTAACTTTACATTGCAAATCATTGGCCTGAGCTGTTTCGCATGAATACCTGCTAAAAATACGCTGCTCACACAGCCAGCCACGCTTGGGAGCTCTTTGGGAAGAAAATCTTGCAGAGGCATTAAAAATGAGGAGCAGGTCAGTGCCCTGCCCGGGGCAGATGCATCCAGGTCCCACTGGGCTCCTCCTCTGCTCTGGCCATGGTGATCCCTGGGCTGGTGGGACACTGACTGCCCCTGTGGGACCTGTTTTAAATCAATGTTTTTGTGCCCAGGTCTTCCCTCTGCCAACATGAGTTATTGCACTGACTGGAGCAAATTCAGGGGGTTTGAGCCCAGTTGGAGCTCCAAAAAAAGCCACCTCCTCTCTGGGCATGGGCAGTTTGGAGACATCCTGGGCTCCCCAGCCAAGGCAGTGCAGCCACATCCCATAAGGAATCAATCCTTCCCCACTATTTTACTGGATTTTACCTGTCTGCTGCTGCCAGCAGCACTTTTATTCCTCACGTCAAACCTGCTGCCGACGCTTTCCCAGGCACAAGAAACGTGTCTGCATCCTTTCCAAGCTCCAAAACCTATCTCCCAGCTCTCCTCCAGCCCAGGAATCTCTATCGCCTTCTAAATCACATTTATGAGCCAGGTGAAAAAAATTGAATTAACATCAAAAAAATACCAGCCGAAATACCAGGCTGGCGGTGTTTACTTTCACACTTTAATTCAATAAAAACCTCAACTTTAATTGACCTGAATCGGCTCCAGCATTTCCAGCATGCTGGACTGGAGTGTCATGGAAATCAGGGGTCCTCCCTGCATGGCTGGGGGTGCTGGGAGGACTTTGCTCGAGTCCTGCTTCGCCTCTCACTGACTGTTTTAGAACTTGAAAACAAACAAATAACAGCACCTTTGTGCTTTGTTAACTTTTCACCAACAGGGCTCACACAGAGGGCACAGTTTAAAATAATTCCACAATAAAACAAACTTCCAAAGCAAACGGGCTGTGATAAGGGCAGATAAAGGCTGTTGGCTGTGCTGGCGTTGGCTTTGCCAGTGTTGGCTTTGCCAGGATGGTTCTGCATGGTGGGGTAGGACTGTAATGGCCCTGAGGAACCTGAATCACTGCATGTTCCACGTCATGGGTTGGGTACATGCCCCAGCCTTCTGCCCACTGCCAACATCACTTGGCAGTGGTTCCCCCAGGTGAACTCACCTGCCCCAGGTGAGCTCAAACCCAGTGCAGTCCCTGGCACCATCCTCATCCTATTCCCCATCCTTATCCCCAACCCCATCCCTGGCCCCATCCTTATCATCACAATTCCCATCCTCATCCCCATCTCTATCTCCAGCCCCATCCTCTTCCACCTCAGTTAAGCCTCCAAATCCCGATGGAGCTCCCATCCCACCGCTGCCAGACGGGGTAAGCTGAGGACAGGCCAGCAGCCTGAAATAGCCACAATATTTCCTGTCCTTTTAAAGTTTGCTTAAAGAAAACTAATTTCCTCTGTCCCTTTGGTAGCAGAATACAAAGCAGTCAGTGCTGCCCCTTTCCCAACCTCTCTTAGAAATCATTTTTTTCCTTATGCAAAGCCAAGAGATTTTAGTGCATTTCAGGATGAGGGAGAATCCAAGTGGTGTGTGAATGCCCACCTTCCCCGACATTGGGGCATAAGAGATGGGTTTTGCTCTAATAAATTAAATTATGGTATTTCCTGCCCCATTGCCCAGGACATTGTGAGCAATGGGGCAGAGCCAGCCCTTCCCTTTCCTAGTGGAATTAGCTATAATGTTCCCTGTTTTCCTGCACACAGAGAGGTTGGTTGGGTTTGGATAGCCTCAGGTTGGTGAGGTCAGTGCACCCACTAAGCACTCCAGCAAAAAGCCCAGGCTGTTTTCTTGCCTCTCCTCAGCCAGCTGATGGAATAAACCCCTGCCAGGCTCCTGCTCAGGCTTACTTTTAGCAGCTGAAATAAAACAGGACTGTGATAAGCACAGCTCCCCCAGACCCACACCTGGGCTCTGGGGGCTCTTCCTGCCTTTGGCCATGACCTCATCCCTTTCCCCAGGATGGCTGATACTCCTCACCTGTTCCAGCCATCAGGAGAACGGGCCTTGCTGGTAGGAGAGCTGGGAATAAGCACTGAAATCTCAAACTCTTTGAACCGGTGGGAGTTTTCTAATTTTGCTTTTAATTTCTGTTCATTTCTGCCCCTGGAGATTCATTCCCGCAGCACGTGTGGTGCTCACTTAATGGAGCCTTGTGCTAATGAGGTTTCAGGTTTGCTGAAGGGGGGATTTTAATCCTGATTCCAGGGTGGGAACATTCAGGATCTCAGCTGTTTTTCAGAACCGCCTCTCCCTAGTCCCAGGAGGTTTTAGGACACGCTCACACCCATCACTGCAGCATCTCTCAAGCTTCTTCACAGGTCCCATGAAACTCAGCTGCCATCCCCTTCTCTCCCCACCCCAATCTGACCACCTTGACCTGGCTCCAAGGGGCACAGCGGGGTTTGGAGCAGGGATGGGTTGCCAATAAAAAATGCCACCGGTGCAGTGTCATTTTTGGAGGAATCTGTTTATTTTAAGATACATTCTGTTTCTGAAGAAGGATATTTTAGCAGCCTGCAACAGAAATGTGAACCAGAGGGTTAACCTGCCCGTTCGGCCTTGGCCAGCCTTGCCGATGCTCACACAAGTTCCTTGGGATAGAAAAGGAAAAAAAAAAGGTCCAAAATTCAAACTGTACACCTTTATACAGGGTGCATAGCCAGGCTCACTTTTTACACTGCTGTACATGCTTGGGATAACTAAGTGCAATTGGATTCAGAGCCAAAACAGCATCCCAGGCCACTAATGAAGATAAAATACGTGCTGTGGTGGGCGGAAGCTGCACAGATACACAGAGGCAAACTGAGCTTATTGTGTTCCCACTGCTCCAGAGTGCATTTCCCAAGAGAAAGAGGAGTGGAGCAGAGACAGCTTATGAACCTTCCTGGTCACAGGGCTCCCTTCTCTTCCACCAGGACTGTCACACCCAGTGGCTTTGCTTTCCATCAGCTCCACTGACAGTTGACTTTGCAGCAGTGCAGTGAACCAGCTCACTCACTCGAGGTGCAGCATTCCTGGAAGGTTGTTCTGGGCTCTTTCACAGGAACACTGCACCACAACAGCTTTTAGGAACCAGAAACACAGTGGCCAGCCACAGCTGGTTCCTACACCTGGGTGTCTGTACACAGGGACTACACCTGAAGTAGCCTCTAACGGAGTTGCAGCGAGGTGGGAAGCAGCCCCACAGTGCAGGGCTTCCAGCAGATGCATTCCTCTGGGAACAGGGTGGATCAGCCCACAGTGCCCCGCGCTGCCGACCAGCGGGCAGCCGGGATCGGAACGTGCTCAGGCTCCCAGGGAAGAGCTAACAGAGCTCTCCTGGCTGACATACACATGATCAAAGCAGCAGCAGCAGCAGCCAGGGCATGCTGAAGGTGAGGAAGGAATTTAAAATGGGGAAGAACAAACTGGAAATAGAGGCATGAGCAGAACTGCAGCCTTCTGCTCTCGACTAGTGCAGGGGAGCGTGTGACGGAGCAGGAGAGCGGAGAGCTGGCCCAGCTCCCGGGCTCATCCCTCCCCTGCTCACACCCCTTTCTTCATTCCCCCCAAGCCCTGACGGGGCTCACTAGCAGCAAACCAGATGCACTCCCCCCATCACCCCTCATCCCCTGCCTCTCTGGGCCGTGTCTCTGAGTCCAGGACACCTTGGAGCGGGACACCTCCGTCTCCCGTCGAGCCTCGGGTCCCAGCTCCACCACCACTACCTCCTCTTGCGCATGCAGGTTTCCAGCCTTCCCAGCTCCTCATAGGCCTGGTAGAAAATGTCAAAGTCTCTGGCACTCCAGCCCCTCCAGACAGCCAGGCACCGCTCCATGTTTTCGTTCTCAAAGCAGCACACAGCCGTGTCCTTTGCTACGAGAGCCGCATCCACCAGCGTCCTGGGGAAGGGAGAAGAGAGCAGGGAAGGGCATTAGGACAAAAGGCAGCTCTGCAAGTGCAGCACCAGCTCACGAGCTTCCCTTCCAGCTACGCAATCTTTTCATAAGCTGCAAATCCTC
>JAWWLV010000018.1:3237570-3294221 GCA_035041135.1 Platyrinchus mystaceus
GTTTGCTAAATCCACACACTCTTGTGCTTGCTGCCAGCTGGGCATTTTCAAAACAGCTCCATCATGCCACAGCTAACAGGATGCTGAGAGCTTCCGCAGCCTGGAATACAGCGTGGAAGTGGGATGGAGCCTGGCTCTGCCAGCTCAGGGTCTGAGCCCTGAGCCCAGAGCAGCAGGCACAGCTATGGTAGCAGCCAGAGATCCATGCAGGAGTCACCCTGCATGACAGAATATCCCACTGTGTGTGCTTCCCTTCATGGTCTTCACTGAAGCTGGCCCTGCAGATACCCCTGAGGGAGGAGGCCCTTGCAGAGTCCAAGGGACACAAGTCCAACCTTGCTGGGCTCTTTCTACTGCTCCAACAGCAGATGGGGAAGGCCGACCCCAAACTGTCTGCCAAGAAAGGCCCCTGGATGGGATCACTGCCCACAAGGGCTGTCCTTGGCAGCTGATTTTCATCACAAACTGCCCCTACAAAGCCCCCTCACCTCCCTGCTGTGCTCTGCCCTTGGAGCAGTCAGACACTATCCTGCTCTTTATCCTGCTGACAAAACAGGGAGAGTCAATGGCCATCATGCTTGGACCAGTCAGGACAAGTGTGAGATGCTGTGTCACCTCACCTTAACTCCACACTCAATTTGGGTGAAGCAAAACAAACCTGAGAGTATTTGTGACCAATAAAGAGAATACTTTCCTCCCAACTAACTGATAAAGACTCTTATTTCTAGAGAGTAGAGGGAATGGCAGGAGCCCTTTGATCTCCTGTTGTTTTTGCCTAGTGGTAATAAATGACCATTTATAATCCTTAGCACTGCTTAACCAGCATTTGTTTGGACATAAATAGTACAATCCCAGACCGGTATTTAAGTGTTCAGCAGGAACACCCCCACCTCTCCAGCAGTTATTTATTTACTTGGACTCTCTTCACTGTATGAAACATTTTAAATTAATGTATATAACTGCTCCCCCCTGTGCTCCAGGGGCCGTCCCCAGGCCTGTCACTGCCCACAGCACAAAGGTGCTCATTTAGAGCCAGAACATCAACCTGACCCCCGTGAATGCAGCCACAGACAAGCGCCGTGCTCTGCATAAATACACCTCTTGTTCTGAGCGTGGGGCCTGAGTCTGCCAAGCTCCACCGACCTTCTGCCAGGTGCCCTCGGAGCAGCACCAGGCAGGATCAGGCCGACTTTATCTCACTGTGCACGGTCCTGTTTCATTATGGGGGTACTTGATCTCTGCAGATTTTGGAGACCCACAGTGCCTTCACCTCACCCTCACGCTGAAGAGCACGCACATGCCTCGATGTGCAACCAGCAGATGTTTCTCCTCCAGCTGGGACCTTCTCAGAGGCCGCTGGAAGCCAAGAGGAAGCTCCCAAGAGCCCTCGGAGCCTTCAGAGCTGCCTCCTGCCCCCCAGTCCCCTTGTGCCCCTGGACACTGGTGTGATCCAGGCAGCCTCACCCGTAGGGAGCCAGTTCTCCAGCCTTCAGCACAGCGATCACTCTGCCCCGCTGGGTGCCCGACTCCTTCTCCAGCCCGATAACGATGATATCCCCTCCTCTCCTAGAAGAGAAACAAGGGAGATGTCACACATACTCAGCAACAGGGATGCTGACAGCTCAGGAAAATCCATGTTGGATATCCACGCCTTGCTGCACACCTGCCTGCAGCGTGACATCTTGCAGGGGAGGGGCACTGCAATGCCACAGGGGCATCCTGAAGCCACTGCAGTGAGAGATCCCGTGACAGGCAAAATCAGCTTCCCAACGGTTTCCAGCAGCTCCACAGGAGGCAACAGGACTTGCCAGGGTTGTGTCCGAGCAAGGAAGCTGCCTGCTGCTCTTTGTTTCCTCAGTAGCTGGGGAAACAGGGCTTTGAGTCTGACCACCCCCTTCTCATTCCGCTGAAATCAATCCAGCAAGACCAGTGGCCATTCTGCTTAACACCAGATACTTCAAAAAGGGGTAGAAAATGGATGTACCATTGCACTGGGAATAAAGTTTCTTAATGGTAACAACTTTCTGGCCAGGTGAATCACACTGGGAATGCAAAATATCTTGAATTAGCCTGAGTTAACCTCATGTTCAGCCCACAAGGGATTCTGACGAAGTTGCTTTGATAAGGGACCCTCTTACCTGGGGATCCATATGAGGTCTTTCACTGGAAGAATCTTGATGGCTTGGAGATGCTCTGTGTTGTCACCCACAGGCACAGCATCGTGATCCAGGGGAGCCTTCAGCTCATTAAATTTCTCAGACTCCTCAAAGTCTGTGGAGAATGGTGCACTGGAAGAGCTCATGGGCGAGCTGGGTAGGCTGGAGGGGCAGCGGGCTACCCTGTCGGGAGGCGAGGAGGAGTAGGAAGACACAGAGCAGTAATCTGTGAGAGAGTCCTGGTGGTTCAGGATCTGGGTGCCCACCTCTGGGCTGTACATAATGCTCATGTCCCCCACTGGGCTGCTCTCCATCGCTCCGTGGTGGATGGGGGCTGTAGCTGGGATGGCTGCCGAGGGCTGCTGGATTGTAAACATGTCCCTGAGGGGGCTGCAGTCTCCGCAGAAGTAGCGTGCACAGAGCTGGTAGGTGGTAGCGTGGTACATCACCAGGAAGTTGCTTTTGTTGTCCAGACACCACACCACCTCCTCCCCGTGGCACTCGGAGTTGCAGGCGATGGATGTGATGACCGAGGGTGGGCTGAAGGGCTCCAGCCTCCTGCTGATCTCCATGGAGGCGCAGTCGATGATGAGGATGCCGGGGCCGTTGCTGTACCACACCTCAGCCCCGCTGTTGGTGATCTCCATGGCCTTCACGGGGTACGGGTTCTGCCGGGGGTCATCATCCGAAATGTTGAATTTGGACCTGTTTGCTGTGTGGGAGCACAGGTAGGAGCAGCTGTCCCCTGGCATGCCCTGGGACACTGAAAACACGGCTACAAGTCCATCTGACAAGCCGGCCAGCACCACATATGAGTTCTGCAAGAAAGAGACAACAGGATCTCATAGAATCACAACATGGTTTTGGCTGGAAGGGACCTTAAAGATGATCTCATTCCAACCCTCCCGCTATGGGCAGGGACAACTTCCACTCAACCAGGTTGCTCCCAGTCTCGTCCAACCTGGCCTTGAACATTTCCAGGGATGGAGAGTCCACAACCTCTCTGTGCCAGTGCCTCATCACCCTTAAAGCAAGGACTTTTTTCCTACTTCTTTATGTCTCTGCAGTACAAGACCTTTCAATCCCAGAGGCTCTGGCTGCTTCTCATATGCTGCAAGAGCACGGGTAACTTATCCCAGAACAGTGATAACAGCAACATAAAAAGAAGTCATTACCAAGAAGCTGCTGCACAGCCATATTCCTCTCACCCAGTATTACCTCTCTTACTGGCAAGGGCGGACAGATGGACCTGGCAGCCTGCCCTGAAGGTTAACAAATTCAAGCTGGAGTATGTTCAGAGGCAGCCATCATGATCCTTGGAATCCAGCTGTAGAAACCCAGCTCACTTCCAAAAAGGAGAAAAGCTATTGCTGTCAGTGTAGGTAGGAGAGGAATGGAAGAAATGCAGTAAAAATGGAGAGAGGGAGACAACATCCTCGCAAACAAGAGCATCCAGTGATCACTCCACATCCGATGGCTGCTGCTCTGAGACCACTGCACCTCTCAGGAACGTCCTCAGGGTCTGGGACCCCTGGCAGCTCAGAGGCATCCCGGTGAAGGGCACAGCAGCAGCAGTTCAGCAAAGCCCCTGCCAAGTGCCATGAACAATTCTGCACGTTGGTAAGAACCTGCCCCTCAGCGTACAGATGTGCTGGCTGTGGCACTGTGGCAATGGATGCCCTCACGTCCCATGGGCGGGAGCTGCTGAGGAGGACACGGCTCACTGACTCCTCCAGATCATCACAGCAGTGCAAAACCCTGTTAAACAGACTGGGAAATGGATCTCTTGGGAAAAAAACTCCCTGTGACCTTGGGTCTGCACTAGAAACTCCCCGATCTGCGAAGCAGATAAAACAATACCTACCTCAAAGGCCTTTCTATTTCCTCCCTGGAGAGCAATATATTCTATAAAAAGACCCTTTTACCCAGGACTTTTTTGCTGTTGTTTCCAATCTGCCTGGACTAAGCACAGCAAACCAAACAGAACCAGACAGAGCACCATCAGCTGATCCGACACAACCTCAGCCCTCCACAGCCTCGCCATGGTGGGAAGCCTGAGAGGACAGTGAGATGGGCTGAGGGTTCGGGGTCACCCTTTGCTGCTCATAAATTCAGGGATCCCTGTGCCCTTCCAGGGATCATGGCTCTGCCAGCCCTGGAAGAAAGCTCCCAGGCTGTTTAAACCCACAGAGGCTGAAATCAGTATGTTGACTTGCTTCAGCTATCAAGGGGCAGATAGTGCAGGAAAAGTGTTATTTAATTGACAGCTCTGTTTGCAAGGCTCATGAAAAGTCCTGGACAAAGAGACACTCTCTGCACACCAAGTATGAGTAAAACCACGAGAGCACTGAGCCCTGGATGACTAATCCAAATCACAGCAGAATTTTACTGTAATGGGAAAAACTAGGGAAGCAAGTGGAAAGTTGTGAAATGGGGCTTGGACTTTAACTCAGTCCAGTCCCAATTCTCTAACCTCGAATTAAAAGAAACCCCAATGACCTGCAGTGCTCAGTGCTGTGTCACTGCTGCCATGTGCATCTGGTACAAAGGCTCCTGGATATGGCTTTGCCAGGGAGTTGCATCAGTAGGTTGGAACATGGCACGATGCTTTGCACAAGCTGGGTCTTGGGTTACTTTTTCTTTGGAAGGGAGTTCAATGATTTAAAACTGAATAAAACAAAGCAGAACAGCCCATGTTTCTGTGGTGAAAATGCTCCAAATTTTTCAGTCCAAAGGACCCCACACAAGGGGCATTTCTTACTAAAAATGGAAAATTTGAGTTGAAATGGGAACATCTGATATTAACTGCAATGTGGGCATGTCAACCTGAACTGCTCCCAGCATGACACAGGACACTATTAAAGTCTTCAGAGATTATAATTTTGTCTGATTTGATTTGATTTGATTTGAAAATGCTGAATTATCCAAGCATAGTCTTCATAAAAAATATTTTGATTTCTTTGATTAGTGTGTCAGCTACTGCAGGACAGAATCCATATTCTCTTTTGGGTTCCACAAGGCAAGTTTCCCTGGCACTGAGCAGTTGGCACCATAAGCAGGCAGAGCTGGGTCAGTGACCCCCACCCGGCGTTACTGGTAATACCGATGCCAAATCCTATCCTGCCTGGGATAGTAGAATGGTGGAAGAAAATTGGGAAGATACTTTTTGCTTTGGGGCATTTATTACTCTCTGCCTTGGCTTTCAGGGCTCTTGGGTCCTGTTTCTATCCAGCTACTGTTGTTCTCTCTCAGAGAGAGAGATAAGAAATGTGGAGTGGGAACTCAAATCACAGAATCACAGAATCTGCCGAGTTGGAAGGGACCCACAAGGATCATCCAGTCCAACTCCTGGCCCTGCACAGGACCATCCCCAAGGGTCACACCATGTACCTGAGAGTATCATCCAAACACTTCCTCAACTCTGGCAGCCTTGGTGCTGTGCCCACTGCCCTGGGAAGCCTGTTCAGTGCCCAACACCCTCTGGGGGAAGAACCTTTTTGTAATATCCAACCTAAACCTCCCCTGACACAACTCCAGGACCTTCCCTCAGCTCCTGTCCCTGGTCTCCACAGAGCAGAGCTCAGGGCATGCCCTTCCTCTTCCCCTCCCCAGAAAGCTGTAGCTGCAGTGAGGTTTCCCCTCATTCTCCTCCAGCTGAACACACCAAGTGCCCTCAGCCACTCCTCACTCGGCTCCCCCTCCAGGCCCTTCTCCTCCTTTGGCTGCTCCCTAATAGCTTAACATCTAAGAAACGCCTTCAACCTGCCATCCCTCACGTGACTGAGCCAAGGGAGCGACCGATTTCACGGAAGACCATGGCAAAGGTCACCTCCCCACAGGTGCCACCGACTTGCCAGAGTTCATTTAGTGCTGGTGCAGCTGGGCAGGGAGGCAAAACCCTCCTGATCCGGGTATTCCAACAGCGACCAAAGGCAGGCAGGGCCGCAGCCTCCAGAAACCTTAAGTAACTTTCTCAGAATTCATTTTCAACATTTGGGCTCCGCCAAGAGCCAACGAAAACAAAGCAGCAACAAAACTGCATTTGAAGGTTGGGTCCTGCCAGCAGCCCCACCGTGCCAGGAGGAAGGCCCCGGAGCGGGGCCGTGACGGTGTGGGATGTGCAGGGACGAGCCGGCTCCAGACGTCCTGTCCTGGGGCCGGGGACAGCACGAGGCTCGGGGCCATCGGCACGGCCACTCTGAGAAGGCTAAAAAACACGATCCAGCCCTTGACACCAGGGCCTGGTCACCTCCTCCTCCTCCTCCTCCTCTGATCCCCGCGGGGTCTGGCACTGCTGGCAGCGCACACAGGGCAGGCTGCAGCCTTTAAATGCAGCTTTTGTTTCCATGTGTTCCAGGTTTCTCCAAGAGGCCAGAGCCTTGCACCCATTCAGGTCTCTCTCCCCTCCTCATCTCTTTGTAAGAATGCTGCAAACCAAGTCAGAAAGCATCTTGGTTTGCTGATTTTAACCTGTTTGTGCGCTTATTTGGGATTTTTTTTTTCTGAAAGGAAATTTACTGAAAATGGTATTGTTTACCAAAAAGAATGATACTGGTGAAAGAAAGCACGCAACAAAAAGCTTAAATTATACAAGACTTTTCCCTGCTGGGTGAGTTTTGGATTCTGGGCCCCTCTCAGTTGCTTTTAAATTTCCATGATGCTTCCTTTGGATGAGAAACCAAGTTTTGGAAACTATTTCTTTTGGATCAGCCTTCCCAAGGCAGTCGTAAAGAATTCCCCTTCCCAGCAACATCCCTCGGCAATTCTCTGACTAAAAGTTACCTCACATCTCATGAGCTAAAGGCTTTATTCCCAGGAAAATGCAATTCCCTTCTCCGCTGGACAACAACGGCTCTGATAACTCTGACAGAGCTCACTGGTCACACAGCGAGTGTGACAAGTGTAAGCTTTCCACTCAGAATTTTTGGAAGGAGAGGCTGGTTTAGTTCTTGCCAACCTGGTCTGCACATCCCTATGGCTGCTGCTCTGGCCATTTCACTGCCAAACTCATTCATAGAAAGGAGAGAGGAAAAAGTAAGTCCAATAAACTACGAAGGAGTGCGCTGAAGGGATGTGGATTTCTGGAAGGTTGGGTAGGGTCGGGGGAGGAAGGGAGGTGTCTAGACTCAATATTGCTATTGTAGGGCCTGGCATTATTTATGACATTTTCTAGGCAAGCCACAAACTGGAAATAGAAACCAGGAGACATAAAGCCACTCGTAACCCCTGAGGAATGGCTTTGCAAGCTGTGTGACAGTGGAAAAGCTGAAAGTGAAAGACTGTCCTGGACAAAACCTCAGGCAGCACGAAAAAGGAATTTGCCCTACACATCAGAAATGAAACTCCACGGCAGAGAAACGCTGCAGGTCCGGGAGCCAAAGAAAGCCGACAGATGCAGGAGAAATCCACCCCTGTGCCAACTTCACATCGATGCCCTACTTTAGTCCTACTTACACCATGTTTGGAAGTGAAGCAGCACACCTTACACTAACCATCTGCCTCGGCTTCAGTTTGCAGGGATGCAGCAATACGAGCAAACGAGCCAGAAATGGACAATAGCTCAGGACGGGCCTGTGGTATAAACCAGCCCCCACTGTCGCTCCCAGAGCTGCTCCAAGTCGAGCTTGCAGACACATACCAGTCTGCTGGCACTTGCAAAGACTACACTGCTACCAGTAATGTTGGAACATAATTATATGTTTTCACTTGAGGTGGCTGTAAGCAAACCGGAGGTAATTTAGCTCGAAAACAGTTTTTATACATCTCCCAACACTTGCCCACAATAGGCACCCATGTCAGATTTCTCTTGCCAAAAACTGGATGCTGGCCATTCCAGAACTAGATAGATAGCATATAACTTGTGTTATTACCCATAAGAGTAATTATACATGTTATCCCTAAGAGTATTACCCAAAACAGCTGTATTATCTAAGTGTTCTCATTCAAAACCAAAACAGAAGTGTGGCTGAGCCTAGTTAATATTACAGATGACTGTGCACACAAATAACAACACACATCTCAGGAAAACAGAGGGTACAAGAGGCAGGATATACCCACATCCTGAATTAGCACTTAACAAATCTCTATTCCAATTATTGCTTCATGCCCTCTCTACTTTGCTTGATCAGCCTAAACCTTGTCTTCCAGTGATGTGGAAACACAGCTGGAAAATTTCCTTGCAGAGAAATTTGATCTATTTTGACTATTTTCCCAGCAGGCTTGGAAGTGCCAGCTTTGGTCCCCTGACTCAGGTTCTTGCCCACACCTCTGTTTCCTGGCAGAGACACGAAGACCAGGAAACCTTCTCCTACTGATGCCAAAATGTTCCTGGGCTTTGCAAAGTCCTTCAACACCGCCTAAGTCTGGCAGCTTGGCCCAGGAGCAGACACATGAGTCTCACCAATGCCCCTTTTCCTTTAGGTTGCTCCTTACCTTTTTGACAACAGGCATCACTAGGAAGCAGCTCACAGTAGCAGGAGTGTCTAAACCCTTCAGTGGAGTCTTTAAGGGACACATGCCCTGCAACGCGTACACAGAAATCTTCTGGTCCTGTGAAAGAGCACAGAAAATTCTGTGTAAATGTAAATGCCAATCACCTTCCATGCTTTCCATATTTTGATACCTGAGCAGGATCTAATTAGTTCCAAAATCAGTTTTTACTTGTATATTTTTTGGTGCCCAAAGCCTGGATATCTGTTTTCCGTGGAGAGTCTTTGTTTGCCCTGTCTGTGGGCAGAAAGCAGGTGCTGCCTTCCCAAGAATGAGCTGTGGGCAATATATGAATTATCCAAAAGCCACTAAAAATCACCACTACAGGGGTTTTATCACCACATCAAAAAGCAGCATTTGACAACCCTGACTGCAAAAATCCCAAACAACAACCGAAGCATGTTGTGTGTTATTTTGCATTATTCTATCAATTCAGGGAAAGCTGGTATTATGTTTTATGTGGAATTACATCTGCTCCACACCTCATAAATCTACTAGACCAACCAAGTTTGTAGAATAGCAACACACTCCATTTTGATCCAAAAGGTGGAAATAGAATACTTTAAGATTTTTGAATTTTAATTTTTCTATACTCACTATTCTGAAAAAACATGAATATTTGAAATTTATGTCTATTTAGGAAGAGAAAAACTCAAAATAACTGATTTTTCTACATGGTAAAAAAAGATCTCTATTCTCACCCAGTTACAGCATCCGTGCCAGGGTGGAGTGAATTAACCAACACCAATTATTTATTCAGTAAATGTGTCCTTTTTTTCCCACTCTGAAACACTGAACTTCAGGTATGTTTCATTTTTGTTTTTTGGCTGTTTTTCATATGTTTTGTGTCAAATGATCGTGTCAGAACTGGCTGACACTCAACACAGCCCTTTCTGATGGGTGGATGGGGGCTCTGGGGTATGAACCAACCCTGCTCTCTCACTCTTATCTTTTTAGCTGCAATTTTCCACGGTGAACACAAAACTTGGGTACCCGTTTCCCACCAACTTTGAAATCCCTCAGGCCTCTTTCAGAACCCCACCCTTAAATGCCTGGTTTCTGTCACGGCTTCCCTTTATCGCTCGCAGATAAGGACATTTCCCAGATGAACCCCCGGGTACAGATTGCTCCAACCCGGAGAGTTTTCCCTCAGAAAGCCAAGGTTCCCACGATCTCTTTGAGCAGCAGGAAGGCAGGATTTGGTTCCAGGTATCAGCTATGTGACAGGGGGGGGAACAATAAACCTGGAGACAGCAGATGCAAAGAAACGCTGCTCATCTGAGAGGCCCATTGTCTCACCCACTCTTGGCGTTACTAATTTAACAGGCTCTTTCTCTTGGCTTGTGTCTCTCCTAACGAGGCCCCTCTCGAGGGGGGCACTGAGGCACAGGCAACGCTCACCTCCGTGGCTGCCCAGAGGGCATTCTGAAATTTTAGTTGGCAGCATAGCTTCATTCCTGGGCAGCTCATCCTCTGCACTTCCATGACTCCTTTCTCCAGATTCACCACCGTGTAGTTCCTGAAAAAGGAGCAAATAACGATTTCCTGTAGCCAACATTCAGCCTGCACAGGCTATGGCACTTGTGGCCAAGCCATAACACAACTGTCCACGTGTGGATGATGCTGCAAGGACCTACACCCCTCCAAATGGTCCTTGTAAAGGAAGAGAAATACAGATGTGCCACGGCTCTTCCTCAGGGGGCAGAGGTGCAATTGCTTCTGGGAAGATTTACACTCAGCTCTCTGATTTTGCGTGGAAAGGATCAGGACAGTGCACATGGCCTGTTACTATAATTCAGCTGTGAGACAAACAGCTCCAGCTCCACAGCAGTAATTAATAGCTGGGAAGTCTCAGCCCATCTTGCCCATCAGGTTCTCAAGAGAATATCCACTCCATTTCCAAGTTCACTGCCTCGCTATTATCTGGCTTCATTATTAATCCAGCACATAAACAGAAGAGCATGATTCCTCCCAATAAGAGCCAAGATCTGTAACCTGATCAAATAATTTATAAATATGACTAATTAATATTTTTTGTAACAAAAAGGATTTGATTTGTTTGGGGAAGTTTATTGAGTTTGAGCACTTGAACAAATAACTGGATATTCACGACCACATCTGTGAGCCCCAGATGTTTTACCAACTGTGGCACAAGCAATTACACATCCTGAAATCTGTCACATATAAGTAATTTGCTATTCAGCAGTCTCCTAAGTGGATTGTCCAGTCAGGAAGCTGATTCACTGAGATATATCACTGTGAATATTTGGACATCATCCACGTATTCAAAATACATCTGTGAGTGCCATGTGTTCCACCAGTTTAGCAGGAAGAGTTACACTGTCTGCACTGAATGACTGACCAGGCGCCACAAATAGCAAGGCAAATAATTCATGAACAAATCACGTACCTATCCCATTAGCTTAATGGTTTCAAATAATGAACACATTATTATAAAATTCAGATCAGTTTGTGAATGTTTCCAAATAAGACTGGGGCTATAAAAATCAGTAGCATCCATAAAAACGAACCCAACTAGCCACGGGTCACATGTGGCTGAGCAAAATGCCATCATCTCAGTCACAATTTAATAACAGTTTAAGCACATGCCTTCAGTATGGAATACATTTTACTGGCAGTGCACACTTGGATGCACACACAGCTCCAGGCATGTGGTTAACTCCCGATGATTGCAATAGGATTTAAGCATGTGCTTAATTGCTTTGCAGAAGAGAGATGGAACTGCAGCCTCAATTAGGAACGGTTTAGTGCTAAATGGCCTCATTAGGAAAGGCAGAACACGTCTGTTCTCATGTGCAAATGCTTCATCCTGTGTGTGTGAATCATTACATTGCCCTAATCTTCTCCTCATATTAACTGAAGCAGACTTAAGCTCATTAAATATCCTTTATAAAGAAACCACTGTTCCCAATTAAAAGAGTTTGGGAAAACAGCGTTCACCGTACCCTTGGCGTGCACCCAAATTCACTTTCAACTTCTTTACCTCCCTCCCAGAGGCAGAAGTGAAGATGCTGAAGGATTTTTACTTAAAAAGGGAAAAGAAAAAAAGGAAATTACCAATATGAGCCATCTCACCTGGTGTCTTCCTTCCCATCCCAGAACACCACCGTGTAGTCCTGTCCTTGGGAGCAGAAGAAGGAAGACTGCTTCCCACAGGGCAGCAGATACATGAATGTTGCAAAGGTAGGGTCTTTCATCTGTCCTACTACAGAAATGGCCAGTGGACGCTGAGGGGAAAGGAAAAGAGAAAGACACATGTCAAATAAAATGAAATAGAAGAACCATAATAAACAGGAGATTCAACAAGGCCAAGTACAAAGTCCTGCACCTGGGTCAGGGCAATCCCAAGCACAAGTCCAGGGAACTTTAAGGTTCCTTCCAACCCAAACCATTCTCTGGTTATTTATTAAAGCTTGGTCTGTCATTCTCTTACACATTTTGCTGATTAATTTCTTCAGGTTTATGGGTTTTGGAAGCTGTCTTGACAGGGTGTAGCTGTTTTGAGAGACAAGCTCACCTTTGTCTGAAGGACAGCAGCTCTGAAACACCAAGCTGTAATTAATGAAAAATGCAATGTAGCATAATCCTTTTCTCATACTTTGAACCTTTTTTCTTCCTCATACCTCCTTTTATAATCTCAGGGGTTTTGAAGTCTCTGTAGTTACACTCACAGCATGATACTGGAGCTGTTTCTAGAAATTATGAGCAACGTCTTGCCCTGGTGAAATCAACAGCCTAACTGCCATTGACATCAAGGGACCTTCCAGTCACCACAGAAGTCTAAGGCCACAGATCTGTCATCATTTCATCCAGAAAACTCTCATTTAAGTCAACAGAACTTCTGGGCCAAATCAACAGGAGGGGTAAAGGGGCAGTCGAGGTGTTCTGCTGCACCAAGAGCAAGCTCAGCCCTCCTGCTCGAAGAGGGCAGCCAGATCAGAAAACACGGGTCAGGAGGGTTGTCTTGTACCTTTTCTGGCTTAGTGTCCCAACACTCCATCATGAGTGCCTGCATCCTGTAGAGCTGCACCTCCTCCGGCTGCCCCAGCACAGGGCGGATCCCTTTGGACAGCTTCTTTGCAATCTGGAGCTGGTGGTGCCCCAGCACAGGCCTCTGGCCAGACAGCAGCTCGTACAGGACCATCCCATAGGAGAACATATCGACCTAGAGCCGGAAACAGAGAGGAGAATCAGGGCAAAGCTCCCTTGGTGGGTGGGGAGGAGAGCAAGGGAGGCCAGAGCGGGAAAGCAGCGCTGCCCCACCACCATGGATAAGGGAATGCAGCCCCAGGGTGTGACACCAGCCCCCCCCCACTGCCACGGGGGCTGCCCCACAGACACCCCCAGTCACCTTCTCATCGTAGACGATGCGGGGCCTGATCTCAGGGGCCTGGTATCCCGGCGTGCCCTCCACGCCCAGCGCGCCCTCGTGGAACGACTGCCGGGAGATCCCGTAGTCGGAGAGTTTGATGTTGACATGCTCCTTGACATCCAGGGACCACACCAAAATGTTGTCCGACTTCAGGTCGCAGAAGATGATGTTCTTCTTGTGCAGGTAGGCCAGGCCTGTCACAATCTGATACGCTATTTTGTGTGTCAGCATGTGTCCCAGTGGCACAAGGGAAGACCCTGGCACAAAGGAACAGCCTGTCTTCAGCTCTTGTAATTGCCATAAGTGCCTTTTTCTCCCCCTTTCTCTTTCTCTTTTTAACTCCACAGCAATAACTGACAACCTTTTAAAACATCACTCAATGCCACCGTTTAAAATGACACTGTTTGTGTTACTGTATGTGTCTGACAGTCCTATTAGATTCTTTTTTTAAACCCTTTCACTTCTAGGCTCCTAAATCTTCCGGTGAAAATTAGTGTTTGACTGAAAGTTGACACAAAGCCAAGGTGCCAAGAGGGTCAGATGGCCTCCACTTATCTTGGAATTAGCGTCGTTCATTTGACAGCAACAGAAATAAAGATACTTATGAGATAATTTAGAGTGCCAGACACCCATCTGCAGGGGGAGGAACACAGCACCATCCATGCAGCACTGAAGTGAGATGCACTTCATATTAATTTGCAGAGAAATTGAAAACCCAGGTCTCCAAAATAGTTTTGAAAATCGTGAGCATCAATTTTTACCAGGTTCCCAAAAGCACAGTTTAAGAACAATTCCACCCCTCCCACTTCCCCTAGTCTGGAAAAAAATCCCCCCCAGTAAAACGAGCAGTAATCTAAATATCGCTGACCGTTTGTCACTTGGAGAGTGATCTCTCTCAGTGGGGAGACCCTGGCTTTACCTTTGGAGTTTTCAGACAGCACGGTGGTGAGGCTGCCCAGGGGGGCCAGCTCGAGGGCGAAGCAGAGCGGGTGGATGCTGATGCCGATGAGGGACACGATGCAGGGGTGCTGCAGGGAGTGCAGCATGCTGGCCTCCTGGCGGAACTCCGAGAAGTTCTTCATGGCATCCATGGCTCTCAGGTGCTTCAGCATGGTATCTGGCAAGACACAACCCCCCTTCTCACTGCCCAGCTCAGAAACCAAGTCACAAACTCTTTGGAAGGTGCCAATCACAGAGCAAGGGCTGCAGGAGGAAGGCAGCTGGTGGGGTGATACCAACAGCAAGGCTTTAAGTTGAATCCTTGTGTTGTTGCATGAGCCACTAACAGACACTGGCTATAAGCAGGATATATATGGTACCTCAGGAAGCAAAACCTCCCTTGGCCCTTTAACAGCAGGCTCTGGTGTGTCTGGCACATGCTGATCTCATATATCACCTGGATGACTTTGGAAAACTCATGCTGTGCTTCTCCAAGCAGGGACTCTGTGTGGATGTCACACTGCAGACCCTTTGCTGGAAGGGGTCTTTCCCTACCCTTTTCCTGGTTTTCCTGCCAGATGAGAGACCTATCACAATAATGGTCCTTCTGCCACAGGCTGCTTGGGAAGGCTGGGTCTTCCCAAAGGTTATCTGTCACTGGGACAGCAGCTGGCTTCCTCCACGGCTCAGGAGTTCACCACATCCTCCCCTGACAAAAATGAAGAATATGAGCCACTTTCCCCTTTCCTTTGTCCATGGACTGAGGCTCTGCTGGAATCCTGGACTTGACATGAGCCCATCCTTGCCTGGAGGAGCTGGCAGGCTCAGAAGGATTCCCAGTTTGCTTTCTGCAGCTGCTGGCACAGATGGGACAAAAGACTAATTCAAAGGTGGAGACTCACAAGTCCTTAATGCAAACCCATGCAAATCCACACTACTCATTGTCAGATAGGTTGGGAACACGAGATGAAATCTTACCTTCCACCCCAATCCAGGGCTCTGCCTTGGCACCCTACAAATCCACCCACTGCCAGTGACCTTCAAGGCTACAAGTGTTCAGGAAGAAATCTAAGATGCATCCTCCTCCTCCATTGAAACACATCAGTTTTGCTATTTATTTCAAAGCTGTATTTAAACAGGTGCTGCCAGCACTCTGGAGAGCAAAGGCTTTTTGGTCTTAGCTTGGGATCACAGACTGCAGGAGCTGATTCCCGACACCGATTCTGTGCACTGTACCTGCAGCTGAAGTGGGAGAACCCTTGCATTTTTTAATCTGAAATCTCTTCACAGCCACTGGCTTTCCTTGGTATCGTGCCCGATATATAACAGTTCCACTTCCACCCTGGCCAAGAACGTTGTTTTCATTTTCACTGCATTCCAGTTTGCTATTTTCCAGGAACAGCCTGCCAAGGAGAAATTGGGGCTTTTTAATTAAAGTTTCAAAGACATTGTAAATTCATGTTTTTAATGTGATTTCCATTTTCACAAATGCCTGATAGATTCTTGTCTTATCTACCAAGAGGGCTGGATAACCTAAACTACCTTGGTCATCTCAGTGTACTCTACGCTGGCTCGTGTTGTGCAACGGATTTGTCCCAGAAAAACTTGAGCAAATAAGCAAAAAAGGGTTTTTACTAATTTATCCCACAAGAATCAAACAGATCTGGAAAGCACATAAGCTTCTTTTCCAGCCAGATGACACAAGTACCGATACTTGTACCATTTATCTGTATTAACGATTTTTTTTGCTTCATTTACCTCCCATTCGTCTTCTCTCCACTGAGGCAGGACAGGATGTTTATGAACAGCCCCACACTCTGAAACCTGATTATTCAAATCAGCTTAGTGTTCCCAGGCTGTAATTCATCATTTCCCCACTCTCCCAGAGACTACTTTTACAGCTGTTCACACTTCAAACATCTCCACTCGCCTCGCACCCGTCAAATAAATCTATAGGAGATAGCAGTGTGAGGAGGGCTGTCTGACAAGCTGATGGGGTGTTTGCCCAGAAAAATGACCCCAAGAAAGCAACAGAGGCCAGTGGGAGCACAGAAAGCTCTGACAGCAGCCAACAGGGCAGTTTGGTCTAGAGGTTCTGCATCGGGCACTGGAAGTTCTGAGAGAGCATGAACCAAAAGAGACCCTGGTGTCCTGTCCTGCCTGCTGTCAGGTCTCTTGTTCTACACACTAAGTAATAAGGGGTATAAGACCAAACCCATCTGGGAAAGCAGTTAAGCAGCTTAAAGGTTTGGCAGTGCTGCTCTGGGTAGGGAAGAGCTGTTTCAGCTGTTCAGGACTGCGACACATCCAACACATCCAGCAGCTCTCAGCCGAGCAGGAGCCTCGACTCAGTGTGAATTCTCCTGTGGCGCCTATAAATTCACTCACCTACAGCCCCTTAAAAAAGTCAGGCAATTTCAGGGCCAACCTTGTGATGCAGCAGCACTTCCTTTTGGTTTTGCCACATTAAAATCTCCTTTGTGGGATCCCAGAAAGACTCCAGCTACAGAAAGCTCTGGTCAGAGAACTGGGCAATGCAGGACAGCTGTGGCTTTAAGAAGGGACTTTCACATTGCACCACAGTGATCTCAAAGGACCCCCGATGTGACGACTCGGTCAGCACACAGCTATTGTCTAGGCAAGTGCACTAAACACCAGGAGTGCAGTTTAGAATTGCCAGAGCAGATGGATTTGTTTCTTGTGGTCAGTATGTTCCTCTAGCAGAGGTAACTTAGGAAAAGAGTCCAACTGAATGACATCGGTGCACTGAAACTCAATCAAAGGCCCTCAAACAACATTACCTGGCAGGAAAATCGGTCATGAAAAGCTCTGGGACCAGTTCTTGGAGAGAAACGGGGATGTCAGGGTGGTTGGGACACATGATGTAGTCCAGTTCAATGGCAGTCAGGACACAGTCCTCCATGTTAAAGTACTGGGCATCCTCCACCTGCTCACCACACTCGTTCTCCTCCGCCTTGGCAGCTGCACAGATGTGACAGGGCACATACTGCTCCATCAGCAACGTGCCATCGCTCTCCGTGGCTGTGAGGGCTTCAGAGCAAGCAAGCAAACAGAAAACAACATCATTCACCCAAACTGAGGAGGAACAACAGCTCCAAGTGCATCCAGATACCTGCAGGCACTACCTGGATCTGCTGGCTGAAAACGCTCACGCTCGTGAAAGCAGCAGTGCATGGACTGGAATGAAAAATAGCTTTTTGCAAAGTATGCAGAGATAGTAGGGACAGCACTGGGGAGATAGGACTGGGGACATAACCTCCCACCTCCCCTGCTTTGGGCACAGGTCACACAGGCTGGCGAGGAAAATATATTCAGGACCAGCAAAAATTAGAAGTATGTGAATAAAGCACTGGAGGGACCCTCCTAGGTGCTGGGTGTATCTGTCTTTCCAGACTGCAAGCTGCCAGATGGCTTCAGGTGGGGAGCAGGCATGGGAATGGGAATGGGAGCAGACTGGGAGGCACAGCATGCTGAGCTCAGACTGAGCACTGCAGGTACAGGTTCAGGGTAAACACTTGCCTGCAGCACCCAGGTTGGGAACACAGTTACTGTGGGCTCCCTCATGGGCAACATGAGAGAAATGTGGATTGTACCAAGACTGAGACTTTGGGAGGTTCACACCTCTGTACTCTGTAAGTACAGAGGGATTTTGTGGTGACAGGCTCTGTTAAATGCCCACAATTAGTCAGGGTGAACACAGGCTGCAGCCTTTGAAGTCATGACTCTTCTCAAGCTTCAGTGATTAACGTTAGCATTATTTTAATCCAAAGGCAAATAAAATGTTCTTTTATCTTCAAAACACGTAGAACTTGAATGTGTGAGAGTGCACCACTGCTTCCTCCAGAGAGCCTCCAATTAAGAGACTTTGGCACTGTTTTGTAGACCAGTGTGGGACAACAAAGAACACTTCAGATTTTGTTTTGGTTTTAAACAAAGTGATTTGGGGTTGCAAACAGCCCGCTGGGTAACAGCAGGATCTGTGCTGAGCACAGGAAAAACAGCTGCAGGAGTCAAGGAAGTCACCTTGGCACAGAGTCCTTGGTACCACATTCACTCTTGCCTCTCACATCACAATTTTATAACTTGTAGGACGTTAGAAATGGTGGGCTGATGCCAAAATGAGGTCTGTCTATTAAGAGACAGTGCCAAGTTGCTTGGGCCAAATTCTGCCCCTGCTTCAAGCACTGGAAGAGTCTCTTGAACTCCTATGGGTCCTGTTTGAACTGCAGTGTTTCACCTGTGCTGCAGTGACTGGCAGACTGAAAGACACAATGTCG
Organism: Platyrinchus mystaceus; assembly: GCA_035041135.1. Lineage (NCBI taxonomy): Eukaryota > Metazoa > Chordata > Aves > Passeriformes > Tyrannidae > Platyrinchus > Platyrinchus mystaceus. Next base: position 3,255,846 of record JAWWLV010000018.1, read on the forward strand.
AGACCAAAGGGTGTTGCCAACTAACCTCAATCTGTCTGCAGGTTTATCAGTTTTTATCAAGTGTTACTGGGTTGAGACTGTCAGAGCCTGAGGGGTCTTCAATTAACATACCATATTGTGCACTAGGAGAGCTCTGTTAAAGAACCTTCTGTAAAAAAAGTAACACTGCACAGAAAATCAGTGATTCTCTTACCAGGAAACCACTGGTCTATCAGAGAGTTCACGTGGTCCGTGATGAACGCCATGGCTGAAAAGTCTCTCACTTCTGACTGGGAAATGATTTTAATTCCACCACTTTTTTTCTTTTTCCAGTTCACATCAGAAGACTCGACACTGTAAGAAAGCCAAAAGACAGACCTGTGAAGCTTCTGTGAAGTATCAGTGTCAAAAAACTTTCTGTCTGGCAGGAAAACAGAGTTCCATAATAACATGTAGTTCATAAGCCATCAAAACAAGAAACAGTCTAGCTTTTGAGGGTGATGTTCAATTCAGTCTGTTCTGCAAATGGCTTTTGAAAAGAATTCTTGCAAGAAATGCCAGTTACTCACAGAGGGTAAATGCTATAGAAGGTCAGACCTAGAGAAAACTCTGGCCTAAGTGAGGTGAGTATGATGGAGAGTTCTGACAGAAATGCCCCATACAGGATGATGGAAGGTTGGGAGTTTTAAAATCAGTAATGAAATTCCAGTGGAATAAAAATATGAATAGGAAAAGTTTATTGACATATTTTTTGCACAATTCCCATGAAACTGTAACTCCCTAAAGTACTTGGAGAAATAAGAGTATGACCACTACCACGGTCCAGAATTTGGGATTCCAGCCTGTGATCAGCAGTATCTGGGTCCAAGTCTCTACTGAGCTTTGAAACTCAGGAAAGCCCCTGTTTCCTTCTGATCTCCAACCATGCAACAACACCAGTGGTACCCCCCTATCCTGGCAGGTACTGAAAAAGCAAATGCAACCACAGTCCCCTGTTGCACAGAAGCACCTCCATTGACCTGGATTACTGACACACAGCGGTGTAGTTTTAGTATTTAGTGGAAAACTCATTGAGGTAAGGAAATCTCTGCATGTGAGAATGCATGATTTTACACTGGCAGAGTCCTGCTCTGAATATCACTTTCTGTTCTCAGGCCTCTTCAAACTGGTGGCTGCAATAACAGATAAGGTTGATATATTCAGAACTGCCAAACAATCAGTTATAGATCATTTTTGTCACCAGTTGTTACCAGATGAGTTATGTCCATTAAAGAGCCTCCTCTTCTCCTGATGAGTGAGCACACAGCATGAGTCAGGCCCATTCATCTCCATTGAGGTGATGTGTTTCATACACTCTATTAGTGCCCTGTCACACATGCTGCATTAGGAACACAAATTACCTAAGATAGCCTCCATCAAAGGTAACGAACAGACCTTCCTGCCAGTAAACAGTGTGAGTCCTTTTGACTCGGAATGTGCTGCAGCGGTTCCTTTGGGTGCCTGTGAAGCTGTAGATGGTCACCTTTTTGTTTCTTGTCTTGGTGTTCTTCTTGTTTTCAAAAAGCTGAAACAAGCAGAAAACAAAGAAATCATTACATTGCTGAAATTTCTCTCAAGGGTGTTTTAATCAAGCAATAAGGTGACTTCTTGTTTTGGCTTTCACAGGTGCTGTCGTACCTTTTCCATTAAAAGCGACTTGTGCTCGTAAAAAATTTTGCAATGGAATGGAAATACACGTAGTAAAGCTGGTTTTGCAGCAATGGAAATGTTTTTCGTGCCACTCAAAAAAAGAACACTTTCATATCAGTGAAGGAAGTTAATTCTATCACTGTGACATTTGTCATATTTTGCCTTTACAAAAGTCTTATAAACCCAAAGAACTAAATGTTCTAGTGAGTGATAAAGTCTGCCTTCAATGTAGAGAGTTAACTTTTCCACCTGTTTCAGTGGGAGGAAGGTGGCTCTTCTCCAAGACACTTCAAACCAGCACTTAGAGCAAAATGTATTTCTGTTTTAAAACCAAAAAGTTAATCTGCAGAACTCCTCTGTGCTCATTGCTCCAACATTTATTTGACTGCAGACGGGTCTGACGCCTGGGAACCTTTCCATTCCCTTCATGAGGACTGGATGAGGTTCCTAGGAAAGGTGCTCTAGGATTATGTAGTGCCCATGAGGATGTGAGCAAGAGGGTTGCCAAGACAGCCCGTTAAAAGAGGTGAAGTTATTACATGGTTTGAGAAGCCTGGAACACAGAGGACCTTCCAAAAACAGGTATCATGTTTTCCGTGTTCTGTACATCACTGACAGACCACAGTTTAATGGAGAGCTGTTAAGAAGATACCAGAGCAGTACTATAAATATTTTGCAGGTATTTATTATGGCTTCAGACAGAAGCTGCTGCAAACATATGTCTGCAACAACATCAAAATCCACTCAGGTCTCAGAACCTTCAAACACTGCTTTAATGACATTCATAGCACTTGCACTAACAGGGTGCCTGATTAACACAACAGTCCTGTAGTTTTGTTCCCATTTCAACCATGGACATTCAGATAGCTGACTTTGGTGGAGCTATTCCAGATCTCCTCTGGCAAACGCTGTGAGCAGAGTCTGGCCTAGTGGGATGGTCATGGACAGGAGCCGCAGGCACAACTCCAATTGCTTGTAATTGGAAGATGCTGGAGGTACTGAGACCTTCCAGGAGATCATGTTATAAAGAGGCTGTGGAGAAATCAGGCTTTCTTCCCCAGTGCCAATTGTTCTCAATGACACCTACTGTAAAAACAAGAATCAGATTTTGATTGCAGTCTCATGTCTCCCTATTTACTCAAATAATGCTATTGAAATCTGTGACTGAAGCGAGTTGGATGTGAAGAGACATCCTACTTACACTGAACAACTTCAGCTGTCTTTCTTTGCTTGCAGAGAGACACAGTAACCTACCTGGAGGTCCATCTCTGCCAGGCTGATTAACATCCGGGCTATAAATCTTTGCCAAAAGCCAACGGGGACAAAACTCATCTTGAAGACCCTTTGGACTGTGTTTGTGGTCTGGTGGCAGAGCCCATGGATATCTAAGGCTGGCTTGGTAGGAAGCAGATGAGGGAGGAGGTAGCTGAAACACATCAAGTCCAACAGCTCAGACTTTAGCTACAGCTTGTAACAGTGAGTACATTGTTACCGGATAATAAGGCGATTCAGTCTCCAAAGAGATTTTTAATGGCACAGCCCACTGCATATAAAAAAGCTTTTAGACTAAAGCACTGCAGCAATACATGGAGAAATTAATTTACACTATGGAAGCAAGCAGAGGCAAAACAGACATTACATAATCCAGCCAGGGCTATTGGACAGGGCTAAAATTGATGTAGTGAGCATTTGTGTACTCACAAATTAAATGCATTCAAATACGAGAGTCATTAGAACAGCTGTGATGCTGGGACTCGTTTCTTTGGTACTACTCTGCCCTGGTAACAAGCAGGGGATTACAGCTGTGGAGCAGAAGATAAATGCAAAAAACAACCTACAGCAGCTCAGGTTCAACAAGCCCAGAAGGTGGGGAGAGGAGGAGTCCTGGGAGGTGGCAGTGATGCCGTTCCAGGCTGCAGGGACTGGGCTGCTCTGGCTGTCTGTCCCCCCAGCCCCAGAACCAGAGCACCTCATGGGTCAGCACAACAGGGTTTCCTGCTGTTCCACACAGCAGCTGATGGATCCCTGCCAGATCCCTGACAAATTCCCAAAGCAAGAGCTCACTTTGCCAAGCTGATGCCAGCAGAGAAATCCCTTGTCTTGCTCAGATTCCTCCTGCAATCAGATTATCAGGTGCTTTGCCCAAGTGTGGAGGAGACTCACTGTTATCTGTGCCTGACCAGTCAGCAGGAGCAGAGTTATGCTGGTGTTAAGGGGCCACAACAAATTATTTTCAGATCTCCCAGTAAGCCCAGAATATTCATTTGTCCTGATCTTTAGTATTTGGGAAGCTAAAACCCCTTGGAACACTAGAACTGTTTTGAAAACTATGAGCTTATGGCTTTCAATACCTGCCAGTAAATTTCTTGACAGTGAATCTCTTCTGTACCAAATACATCCCAGGATGCCTGTGCAATCTAAAATGTTATTTGCTTTCAGGCAGACACACTGGTGTTTTATCAGTGTTGAGCCTGAGAAAATGTGTTGGCATCTGGGGCTCCTCGCTGACGGGCACAATGACAGCACTGAGGCACATGGCCAAGGGACCTGACCGAAGTAACAGTGGTGGGGACTAGACACACAACTAGAACCAATGCTGGGTCAGAATCCAAGGCTTTAAGCCTCTCAGAACCTGAAATATCAGCTCAGAAAAAGCAGCCATCACTAGACAACAGCTCTCTCCATATGTCACAGTCCATAACATCTGATGACATTATACACCATCGAATTATCCGTTCCGTGAAACATCTTTGGAATGTAAAACTATTCAAAATTTCAGTTATAAAATACAATAAGAATGCCCACTTTTGACCCTAATTTACCAAGAGGAACACAGCTTAATTACGTGCACCTTAAGCGTGAAAGTGGAGCGCAACAAACTAAAACTTCTTGCTCTATAAAAGTACTGGATGTATCATAAGACAGCCAATAAATTTTCCTCAGCACATCCAAGAAAGGGATGTATACTAGGAGCATAAGAAGGGCCAGTGAGGCCCTTCTGGACCACAACTATATAGTGGATTATAACACAGATGGTGATTCGACGGTCTTGAGCAACAGCCAATGCAAATTTTGAAAATATGTGAAACATGCCCCCATCCACCCTTTCAGAACAGAAACTGGCAGCTGCTTTCTCTACTGACTGCACAGAAACTCTATCTGGCAATCTAGACAATAATTGCAGCAGCACAGTAACAAATAACTGCTCTGTGTCTGGCTAGTACATTAAATTAATCCAACCTGCTATAGCTACAGTCCGTCAGTGGGAAGAATATTCTGCTAATGTGGCTTGGATCGCTCAAAAAAACATTGGGCAGGCCATGAAAAAGCAGTTTCCTTGTTCCCGAGGCACAGACAATGTAATTGCCTTGGAGAAAAATGGCAAATAGTGACAAGGAGTCCAAAAGGCATTTTGGACTGAGCAGAAACATTGCTGCTTTATCTGTGTTAAGCCTGAGAAAATTTGTTGGCATCCGGGACTGGATAAGTGACAGGCATAATGACAGCACAGAGAATGCTGCACTTGTGCTGCCATTCAGGGCTCCCGAGGGGCTCAGGGCGATGCAGCCTCGCTGTCCTGGAAGGGCAAGGAAGTGAAATGCAAATGCCACATCAGAAGTGCAATACAGCTCTGGTCCCACCGTTAACCCAACAACAGGCTGTCGCCAAGCAGATGGGAGAGAGAAAAATCGCAGGGAACTCTGCCCAGAGGAAAAGAGATCGGGGGGCAGAGGGGAGGAGGACTCATTAACATTTAAAGAGAATGAGGTTTCTTAGACTATTTCTAGGAAAACTATTGATCAACACCTATTGAGGCTAAAAATCGAGTGAGTCGCGTTGCTACTGAAGCTACACTTCCCTGATTTCACCAGAAATAGAAATACGACTACTTTCAGGGCTGACATAATTATTGGTTACCCAAAGTTTTCTGCCACGCTCTGAATGGAGGATCTTTCACTGGAAACAGATGACTCCAGCCCATCTACATTTCAGGCCTGGCAGCCACGGCCTCACATCCTCCCTCAGCTGCAGCTGTGCCGGCTGAGCGCTCACAGCTTCCACCTGCTCATCGCCACATCCCCGGCGGTGCCACTGCCCCTCCAGGCTGGTGGCTGAGCCTGTCACCAGCCTCAATGCACCCAGGGGACAAAAACCTGCTCTGCAAAGCTTTCACTGTAGCTGGTTTGGACCAAAGGATGCTCAAGTCAGGAAACACAGCCCGAATGGATGGGCGCCTTCCATTACCCTCCCTAACGCTCTCAAGGACTTTCTCAGAGCAAGATCCTTGTCCAGACAACCACTTAGAGTGGCAAAGTCTGTTAATATCCACTGATTAAATGGGCATTTTTCTCCGGTCTGACTAAGGCTTAAACCATGACACCATTCTAATCATCAACTTACCTGTTATTGGCCACAGGCAGTGCAATTTCAAACTTGGCCAAGAACTGGAAGTACTGCTCTTCGGTTTGCTCAGTGAAGCCCGTCCCGACCAGCAGCATCCTGAGATCCTCTGCTCTGATGACTCCATTCTTAGCTACGGACTTGGAGCTCTTGATGTTGAAAATCCTCTGCAGGCACTCCGAGAGCCAGACAGGGTCAAGGAAGTAGAGGTTCCTCAGGCCGTGGCTCGTGTCTGGGAAGTGCAGTAGTGTACCTGTTTCTATGAGAAAATTAATTGCTGCAAAAAATAAGGAGTTGGAGATCAGCAACAGACCAGCATAAGGAAACCACAGTGCAGAAGAATGAGATTATGAGGCAGTTTGTGCAGTTTTATGCATTCCAGATACATCCAGCACGTAGCCAAGTCAAGAGAGCAACATTTATCAGAGGAGTGCTGCTATCTGACACTCCACTTGTAAACCCCACATCTCACTGCTTCACAGGCAGTATTTCTGTCCCCACGACACCTCCCCTTTACCCTCCTCCTGCCATCCTCACAGGGAAGGGCTCTCCCTGCCTCCTGTGGAGCAAGGCCTCCGTAAAGATCACAAGACTGGGGCCCTACAGAGAAGTCAGCCTTGAAACTATAGCAACCCTCATTCTTCACGGAGCAGAAACGAGACAAAGCTTGTTTAAAAAAGAAAACAACCTAAAATCAGTAGACTCAGACCATCCTAGAAACTTCCCAGTCCCCTCCCCAAAGTCCCATTACTAATTTGCTGTCTTGCCAATTTCTAAAGTGACCTCTACACTGGTGTAGAGCACTTTTTATTTACTATTTGTGGAATATTTCAGTTGGACACACATATTAATTTCCAAGAAATAATTGGTCTGATGGGACCTACCAGTTTGCAAGTCTTCGTAGTCTTTGATGTCATTTCCAGGGGTTTGCTCAATCATCAGTTCTATTTGTCTGTCTGTTAAATACTGTACATCATCATTCTGACTCCTCCTGTGCTGTTCTGCTAGGACAGCTTCTTGAAGACTAAGGTAACTTCTTGGTATCTGCAAGCCACACGTGAAAAAACAGCAGGATCAGTATCAGACAGCCATCACTCTGCTGGGGATGAACTGGCTGCCATCACCCCTTCACAGGGATCTCACAGTGCTGTCTTTTCCCAAAGCCAGATTGCCATCTTGGTACTTCACATGCCTCCTGCATCAACAATAACTCCTAAAGTTCACCTCCCAACCCAAGACAAAGCTCCCCCAAAAGGCCCACTTTGCTAAAGTATCGCCACGAAATCCCAGTTCTCACCAATCTCCCTGCAAGTTTCTGTGAGCAGATTGAGCTGCCAACGTCCTTCATGTTGCAAGTGACATGAAAAATCAGCTGCCGGAGTCCCTCGAGGCCTTCCAGGGTCTTACACGAGAGCTCACTGCAAAAGTCATGCAAGGGCAAAGATTATCAAACCTTATCAGCACACTGGCTTCCTTTCCAGGCTCACTTTCTCTTATCAGTGGCTTTAAATTTCCTGTGTCAGCTGAATGGGAGGAAGGCTGTCAGTGAGCATTTTTAGCTTTGGAGAAAATACCAAGTGGCCTGGAAAAGATATATTAGGCCACATCTGTATTAGGACAAGCTCTGCTCTGCCTGCTTCATTCACTGAGCACTGCTGTTCTGTTCCCTGTGCTCAGGGATCTCTGGGGACATCCCTGGCAGGCTGACCAAAATCATCCCCCTCTGTCCTTTCAGTGCCACACACATCCTGGAAGGGATTGCAGGGAGGAGGAGAACACTGTGCCCCAGCAATCCCTGGAGACAAGTCCAGCTCTCCCTGCCTCAGATCAAAGAGGCACAGTGATGACTACCAGACACCTTCCCCCACCCTCATTCTGGCCCTCGCTCAGCTGGATCCTGTAATCTGGGAATTGATGCTTAGATCCTAAAAGCTGGCCTTCATTATCTCTCTAACAGCTAAAAACCTGCTCTCTCCAGCTCCTACTAGTTTTGGTCTTTTTATGGACTGGATAAGAACAGTTCTTTTTCACTTTTCCCAACAAAGAGTCTTTCTAACTGATCCTACACGTGTTCCCGTGGCAGACAGAAAATCCTTTTCTAAAGCAGGATGTTTTATCTCAACCCTCAGCCCTCAGTGGCACTGGTAAGAGTGTTCTCACTGGGATGCTGGAGCATCTTGACCACTTGTAAGAGCACTATGGGTCACCCACACAAGGCTTTCGCACTCCTTACACTCCTCTGGCCACAGAGAGCTGCTCAGAGGAGCCCTATAAAGGTGGGCAATGGGGTCCACCCAGATGGGGCATGGGAGGGAGGAGGTATGAAATCAGGCACAACTCCAACTGGGAAAAAATGCAGGGGGAAAGGAAGGTGAAGAGGAATGTGCAGGATGTGTGGCAAGGGTGTAAGGAAATCCCCTTGAGACAGAACGACTGAGATCAAGTTAGGATGCTCTGTGGTGATGGGAAAAGAGGCTTGAGGTGACCCAAACACAAAGCTTACTCCTTCTCGTTGTGAGTCTCCGATCCTCACCCAGGGTCCCTGGTACTCCTCCTAAGGGAAGAGCCAGCTGGGATGCCCGACACAGCGCTTGGATCTGCAGAGCAGCGTGTGGGAGGTGGCTGATGACTCTGCCAGGCAGCAGATGGGAAGTGCTGAGGACACTGCAGTGCCCTCCCTCACTTGCCAGCTGCCACCTGCTCTTGCCCCAGGCAGTGGTGATTTTACCCTGTGTGGTGCCAGCCTGCTGCATTCATGTTCACCCCTGGGCTGACAGACCTGCTTCTTTCCCTGCCGGAGACGGCTCCTCTCCCCAAGGGCATTCTCTGCCAGCCAAAGGGAGGGAGAGGAGTCAGACTGCATGGCCTGACTGACACCCATCTTCCAGGCAGCACCAGCCCTCCATTATCACACTGCAGAACTCGGCTGGCACAGGTTTGGGCCGAGCTCTGGGGTTTGACCCACTCCTGGTCCAGCCAACGCTGCCACGTGAGCCGTGTTCTCACATCAGGTAACACCCACACAGCCTCCCCTTAGCAAACCCTGTGGCTCCCACCCTGTAACAGTCACGCTCTCACTCTTTGCAGCATTAATTAGTCAATCTGCACCTTCTCTCTTTGTGACTAATAAACTGTATCACCATTTAATGGTGACAAACCTGAGTGAAGCAGGAGCAGTAAACAGGCTGGTCAAGGTCATGACTTTGGAGTTTGCAGCTCTCAGATCCCATGATCAGACCCCTGAGCAACACTGACCTTCTCTCTCATTATGCTACATTATCTCAGTCAAAAATAGATGAAATGCAACGCTGACGAGTCCTTAAATCCCGTTGCCAAGGAGATCAAGTATTTCAAAATTGTTTAAAGTGACATAATAGTGACTGATCTTCATAAAGGCACAAGAACTTACTGCAGGTGCTTGAAGGTGATATCTGGGAAGCCAGTTGCTCTGGATCCAGAGGGAGACCGACACAGAGCCAAGACATATGCCCTCAGAGTTGCGATCCTCTCAACGCGGAATTTCGTTTCAATTAAATCAAGGTGTGTTCCTACCACCAGCACCACTGAATTTGGAGCTTTGGCCTGTACAAGAAAACACTGACAATGATCTCATCCAGATTACGTCGTGGTAAATGCAGCGAGGACATGTGAAAAGTATAATATTTAAGAGGAGGGAGTCACATGCCTCAGATTATATGTATACATATATAAAATAGAGGCAACCTGTCGTGGCAGTCTGACAACAGCAACAAGGGATCTGGGTATTACAGAAGTTCTGCAGAACACAACTTAATCATCTGCTGCTACTGCAGAGCAGGAAACTGCCAGTTTGGGTTTATTACATCAGGGTTTAACATAAAGGGAGTTGCCCTGAGGTATTAAGTTGCTGCGAGTCAGCTCAGTGATGGGAACCCATGTCTGCCCAGACAAAGTTAACCCAACCTGCAGCCAGAAGATCTAACTGTGACTTCCTGTGAAAGGCTCCTTATGCTCTGGAATGGAGACCTGGGGAAGTTACACAAACCTTTTCACCGGAGGTATACGGAAAGGTGAGATAAACTGCTAGAAAAGTCTAAATCTACTTAATACTGAATCAGAGCAAAGGAATGGATTAGATGATCTCGTGGTTTCTTCCAGCCCTTCCATGACTGTATTACAACAGTGGAATGGATCCAGATCTCAGGGAACACGCTGCCAAATGCGACGGCATTGCACAGGCTCAAGGAGGGATCAGAGTCCCAATCCAAATGGCTTTGACCACAGAAGAATATTCAGATGCAGCGGTATATGCTTATTTGCAGTCAATCCATTTCTCTCTCATGATTCCTGCTGAAATCTCCCAACCAGAATGACACCAAAGTCAACAGGAGTGGTGCCTGCACTGAGCCAGACCAAAGGGCCCCCTTGGCTCAATATGCTGCCTGGAGGTTAATGAGGAGTACAGGCACAGGGTCACATGCAGAGATTTTCCCTGGTGTGTTCTCCCACTATCCAGCAGCCCACAGCTCACTGACTTCCTCAGCATGAGACAGTATCTATGAATTAATAGCACTTGATGGATTTTTCTTCCACCAGTCTGTTTTTCCAACTTCTGACACCCACAGCACACTGTAGTTCCAGTAAATTCCACAGGTTCTGTTGTGTTTAGGATACCTCCCATTGTTTATTTCGAAGTTACCATCTTGTTATTTCACTTAATCTCTCCCAATTCTATTGTGAAAGACTACGAACAAAGACTCCCTCACGGTTTTCTCCTTACCCCAGTAAGTCTACACACAGTTCTCCTCATTTTTCTATACTTTTACCCATCATGCTCATTTTTCTCTGGATTTTTTTCTGATACTGCTATGTGCTTGCTGGGATGTATTAAGGACACAGGCACATCACATATTTTTGAATTATCATAATTTTACTTTCAGATTTGTTACACAGTTTGGGTTTTTGATAGTTGCTGACCATTAAGACAATATTTTTGCAATGATAAGATGTTTCTTTTCTGAAAGGCGTCAGCTTACAGCCCTTTTTTTTGTATGTAATGTTAAGGCAATTATCAAATAATAAACATTTACAAAAAAATTATGTAGCTGTTATTATAAAAATCGTCAATGCCAATGAATTCACTGCAGCTCTGAGTCTCAGCTGAGACCTGTCTGGGAAATACTCTCTAGATTACCTGAATCTAAAGTGTTAAAAATATAACCTCAAGACTAATGTGTGTCTAACCCACACAAGGAAGAAAATGCTTCAAACCCCCCTCGGAGCACAGTGTGGTCAAACACTAATTCCAAAATAAGTATGTTCAGCCTTACTTAGCAAGGGTTTATAAATCAGCTTTTGTTTCGTTCTCTGCTGTGTGTGAGGGAGAACAAAGCAAATGATAAATTTAAACCATTAAATATAGCGATACGCCTACAGCGAAATGGCAAATGAATTCCAAAAGCTGTGCAAAATTCATAGCCTGGGGACTTTTTAAAAGCAGACCAAAAAGAATCTGTAATATCACATATCTGCATGCTGAGCTCCTACTCCTTGATAAATAGATACCCCCAGAGCCCACCAGTGACTTCTTACCTCAATGTTCAGCAACCAGAACTGTAAGTTTGCCACAGCTTCTTCCCCCAGTGCCAAGTTCCAGACCACTATGTACAATGCTTTGTCTGTGAAGAAACACTGATTGACTGTAGACATGCTTGCTGGGCCTCCGATATCCCAGACATTGAACTCCACTGAATCAACCTACTTAGACAAAGAGAAGTGTTCAAATCCAACGGTGGCAGTAAATCACTGGGAGATAATAGCTGAAGTATAAACCTACGCCTGCATAATGTATGACACAAGAAGGGGTTCAATGTCCTAATTGTGCCTCCAGGAAAGATAAATCAACAAGCAATTGTTAAGCATGGCTACCACTTCCCCACAGGAAATCAAGACTAATTACTCGCTGCTAAAACCATAGAGGTGCCCTTGATGCTGGTAAATCTCCAGTTAATGCTGGGGATTCTCCAGTACAAACAAGGGTCTCATTCTGAGCACTGTATTTCACTGCATCTGGAATAGAAACTGTTTCGTCCCTGTCTGTGCCACGCTTGACAGGACTGGTGAAGCTACTTATCAGCCACTGCCATGGGGAACAGGAAACCCCTGCTGAAATCACTTCCACTGAGCTCAGACTGAACCGAGCCAAGCAGAATAGGGATGCTCAGGAGATGGGAAACTTCTCAGGCCTTTCATAAACACCTCCTACATGTTTCTCTGAGGCTTCTGACGTGTGTGCCACACCAGAGATGGGCCAGAATTGCAGTTACTGCAAACCAGACTCACTGATTTCTGGGGGAATATGTAAATGGAGGCCTCCCCAGCTCTGGCTCTCTTCCAAGCGTCTCTGCATCCATTTCTCCGTGCAGCCCCGTGACAGGAATAAGAGGGAGCACGGCTCTCTACTTAAATGGCATTCAGGCTCCCAGCTGCAGTAGGAAGCACCTATATGCCTTGGAAGCTCTGTCCCTAAATTACTTGGCCCTGAGGAGGCAAGAAGCCTGTGACTGAGCAGAAAACTCAGCCACCATTCTCAGAGCACCACGTAACACCAAGTGGGCTGTTTAGGGGTCTGGGTCCAAGTACTGTCTGATCCCACACAAGTTACCCTACAAGGTTTCAGCAAGTGTCTCAGCAGGGCTCTGATCTCCCAGCACAGTCCCAGTGTGAAGTCTCCCAGAAACAGCTGGAAGAACTTCCATATTGTTTAAACCAAGCCCTAACTAACACAAGGGCTGCTTTGTTCATCCAAAAGACCTTCAGCTGTGAGTGTGTGTGGAGAGACAGAGACTCAGAGGTAGGGACAAAAGCCTGCTCAGCATCTTGATCCCACTCCAGGTTTCTGATGCTGTCTATGTTTTCATTTTATTCAATTACTCTTCAACACAAAACACACAAATCCCTTCTCCCACCAAAGCCTTCCCTTTAAGGAGCCAGGCTGTGCTTGCTTTTTTCTTTCTGTCTCTGGCCTGGCACTCTTTGCTGTAGAATAGCTGAACTCAGCAGGCTCCTTCCCCCATTCCAAAACAGTCTGGTGGTCATGGCTGTCATCTGGGAATGGAGAGCCATGCATTTGCACCCCCTCAGCTCTGACAAGATCTCAGATCAATTCTACAGGCTATAATCCTTGGGCTACCATACAGGTGGTGGACAGGGCCACCTAAAATGCTTGGATGAATTCAGTGCTCTCCGGATGAGTTCAGTATGGGTTGACACACTCCCTGAATGAGCCATCTGAGATCTGGGTGTTTAAGGTATGCCTTAGACATCCCTGGATCAGAGCAGAGGTCAGGCATCCCACCGTCCACCCGCCTTCCCCACCTAGGATAGTTCTGATATCAAGAGATTCCAACTTTAGGTACTGATGTCCCATTTTCTGGCCCCAAATGAAAGGACAATCTGCTGTAGAGAAGCTGATTTAAAACACACTCTTGGGCCACCCGAGCTGGGAGAGACAGAATTTCAGCACAAGAGTCTACACACACTCTCTCTCTTTAGAATACAAAGTTGAACGCTCAGGAAAACAGAACTGTCCTCTAGAAAAAACTGGAAATGAAACAGGAGTTGCAAAGAGTCTAAAAACACATTGCTTGTGAGGTAATGGAAACTGTTTTTTTGTAAAAGGGCTCACAATTTCAGCCCAAAAACCAGACACTGCAGGGCTCAAACACCTCCCTGAAGGATAAAGATCTTTGACTGGTTTTCACCTTTGCCTTGTGTCCCACCGGCTTGGGGAGCTCCCATTTCGTCGTACGTATGGTGGCATCGCTGTGCATCATCTGGGGGACTTTCCCTGTCTGCAGGATCTCCACCAGGGTGGACTTTCCCTGTCGTGGAGGGCCGATGACGATCATCTTCATGAGCTTGCACTTCTCTGCCTTGCGCAGCTGCGCTCGCAAATACGCCAGCACCGTTTTGGGGCCTGTGGGGTTGGGGGGGGGAGAAGGGAATGGGCTTTATCTGGGGTTTGCAGTCACAAACAGCACTGCACAAAACCTGCTGCTGCTGCAGACACATCGGCTGAGTTAATGTTTCCCCTGCAGTTTCGCTGTGGGCTGAGACACAGCCGGGAGAATAAACAAAGAAACCTCCAGCGGACAAACCTGAGACAGAGACCCCAGAAAAAGGTCACTGCTCTGAGGCTCCACAATGGAGCACTGTAAGGAGAAACAAATGCTGGGGCTCACATGCTCCAGAAGCTGAAAGGAAACATAAAATACTAATTTAGTATTGGAAAATACTCAGTTTTTCCTTCTACTTTTATGTTTCCAGTTAAAATTAGATTTAGGCTTCAACAGTATACTGCTGGAGAAGGAATAATTCCTAATAACTTTGTTCCCACAGGATTTTCTGATTAAAGGGCACAAAAAAGAAAACAGTATTGTAATAGATCCAAAAACCTAGCAGCTCACAATGAAGTCCCTTCAATGGGACTGTGACTGCTGATCCTAAACATTTCAGTCTTTAGAAAGACAATCTAAATACCCTAAAATATGCACATTGAGGAAGCAAGCCATGGAATTTATCTGCCATGCATATTGCAAATGAAATATTGCATTTGTAAGTCATCATTTTAACATGTGATCTATCTTAAACTGATCATACAGCCAGAGCTTAGCACTGATTATCAAACTTGCAAATATGAGTAGGTTTCCCCTGTGCAATTCCAGATACCTGAAACAAGGGCTCGGGCACACACTGTCAGTTCCTGTTCTTGACCATTAAAAGGAAGAGATTTTCATTATAAGTTCAGTCAGTTTAATAAAGAATACACAGGATCAGCCTTACCCTCTTTTCTGATCTCTGCAGGAACGTTACTGATATTTAGTTCCTCGATATCCAGCTGCCAGAGATTAGCCAGCTGTCCGAGTTCTGGAGGAAGCTCTCGGATACCAGGGTTACTGTACAAAAACAAATAAATCTACCAACAACCAGGCTTTGTGTGTGAGTAGCTGCTCTCACAGACTCTCACATTACACTATTCTCTCCTTGCAGAAATCTTCCATTAACATTTTAATAAGACTACTCAGCACTTTAATAGTAATTTCCATCCTAAAAGTGATGTATAACCTCAATCTATCGTCTGAGGCAGACAGATGTAATCATCTTTACTGGATAGTTGAGGAAATAAAGGCAAAAATGATGAGTTATTGAATCTAACACTACAGAAACAGACAGCAAAAAGCCAGAATGAACTAGAGGCACATTAGATTCCCAGGCCTGTGTTCAAAGCATTAGATCATCTTCCCCCATTCAAAAGACCAGCCTCCTCCTTATCTAAAGCAAACGACGGGCCCAGTTCTAACAAGGGGCTGACTATTTCCAGCTTTTTGATTTCAAAAGCACTGGACATCTGGGGTGGGGCTCCACAGAAGACTGGTCACTAAAACAACATGGAAATAACACTGCAAAGCTTTTCCAGGACACAGACTTACTTTCCTAAATAAAGTTCTGTTAAACCTTTCAGAAGGCAAACGGACTGCGGGACAGAGTCCAGCTGATTGTCGTTCAGATAAAGAACCTCCAGAGAATCACTCAGAAACGCTGGAAACTCCAAAAAAGGACCTGGAACAAGACAGGAAACAAATTGCACCTTTAAAAAAAAGGCAACAAACAGGCATCAAGGTTCTGAACCAAGAGCTTCACCTGAACTTTGCAGGCAGGACATGAGGTCACGTTCATTGGCAGAGACCACCATGAAGTAAGAGCAGGAAAACAAATAGCCTTCAGTGACAATCCAACATCAGTGTTCACATCTCAATGTTTTAATATCATGGTGATGCCTGTGTTTGAAGGTGACAGTGTCCAGGACTTTCTGGGGTGTGAGGGAGGAAGTCCGAGACTGCCAAAATGACTGTACATCATGGGACGAGTGGCACTGTCGAATAGATGGTAACATCTTGTGAACTGCCCCTGTTCCAGCCCAACAGCTGGCAGTGAAAGGGCATATGGAGGGCACAACTGGCTCTCAACACGGCACTGAAAGGGCCCACCAGTGGCACAACTGGTTCTCAACATGTTTTTTCCATATTGCCTGAGAAAAGCCAGAAGCCAGTCAGAATTTACAGTCAGGCCCCCACGTTGCATCCTGCAGTCATTTATGGTGGATCAAAGTCAACAACAACAGAGAAGAAAACGCAAACTGCAGCTGACAGACTGATATATGCTGTCTCTAAAACACACTCGCGTTCACCCCTCTGTTCTGTTTTACTCTGCGAGGACTCAGGGCACGTCAGACTCTCTCCATGTCTGAGCAGCAGATTGCGTATTTTGGGAGCAACCCAAGTAATAATAGCAACAACTGCATGGCTGAGTTGCTGCTGCTGGAGAGGTTCAAACAAAGGGAAGTTCAGCTGGTTCCAAAGAGCATCATTTCGCTCCACAAATTGCTCCTGGGATAGCGGCACAAAAAGCTGCCATGAATTGTGTTGCTGCATTAAGAGTGTCACATTTATCTACCAAGGAGCATCCTGAAATCAAGGAAAAGTAGGCAGATTTTGAGTCTGATTAGGAAAGTACAACCAGCACCACCTGCTGCCTCCATGGTCAATCAAAGCAACTCCTTGAGATGTGAGACCCTGCCTCCCTCAAGGATAGGACAGTTCCACTTCCACCAAGATCTCCTTCCCTTACAGAGAAGAGTTGAGGAACTGTAACTAGACTTAGCAGAAAAATTAAAAAAAAAAAAAAAAAAGAAAATGGAAGAGGTTTTCTCAGGAAAAATTCCCCAGTTCTATTATTAACAGCATTTCCAGCCTGAGCTGTGATCAGAAAAGGAGTAAGATAGAGTCCCACTGTCTGCAGGGGTGTTTCATATACGTGACAGGACTGTCTGGTGTGGGCAGAGTGTCATAGGCCACCTTTGAGTTTTCAAATAAAAAATCATCTCTGGGATTATTTTAGGAGAACAGCAGGCTTATTCATGGATGCAATTCACTTCCTTTCTGGCTCATCGCTGGACTTAACCTTTTCATTGTTCCTCTTCAGCATGCACCTAGGCACAGACAGATTTAGTCCCTCTTGGACACGTAGGAGCAACCACCTAAAATAGCAGCTAGAGTCTGAATTCACCAAGGAGTCCCAGGTGGGAAGGGGTGTACTATATTGGAAGCAAGCTCGAGGTGTTTATGAATTGTAATTATTTATTCATGAGTTATTTATGATTTCTCTGGCTTGAGCTCAAATTTTCTTTTAAAGAACTGTAGAAAAATTAAAACAAATCCCATCTTGAAAATATATTTTTGGATGAGTAAACACCACCAACACCGCATGCGTGTGCAAGAAGTTATTCTGAGATTTATCAATCAAGTATAGTGAGCATCCATAAATTATTCTCTTAAAATAATCTAGACTTAAGTAAACAGCTTTGTTGGTAAAACAGATGAAAACCTGCCCCCGCCCCCACCTCACCAGGAGACTTCTGTGAGTAGCTGATGTACTCCAGCTTCTGTTTTCTCTTATGTTCTTTAAATTCTTGGCCACATCCTCTAGTCTCACCAAGCTATACTTGGCAGAGGAACAGAGGGAAGAAGATGAGCTGGCTTTGCTCTGTCTCTGTGGCTATTCAACTGTGGCACCAGCCAGGTGGGCTACTCTGTGCCCTCCTGCAACCTGAGGCCATCTGAGGCAGCTCAAAGTTGCACCAGGGTGTGATGTGCCAAGGCTTTCAAATGCTACTAATGCAGAGTCCATCCTCTCCTCCTTTATGCAGGGGGTTATGCTGAGTTTGCAGCATGCAGGCATTTCCATTAGGACAGCAATTCCCTTTTTAAAGCTGGTTTTAGTTGCCTTTGCCTGCTGCTCCTGTCTCTCTCTCCCCACTTTTAAATGCTGCTGTAGCACTTCACAGAGAAGCTCTGAGGATATGTCAGACTCCACAGACTCCTAAGATTCAAAATCCTTCTCTAGTTGTTCCATGGTCAGGATTTCACCAATGTCACAGCATTTCTATTTGCATTTCCTACTTGTGACACAGAGCAGACCAACCTCTGCTCCTCCTTAGGGTGCACATACACTTTGCTGCACAGCAGTCTCTACTTCCATGGACAATAAAAAGAGCAGGATTAGCTTTGCCTGGAGGTCCAGGTAGAGCCTCTGTCTCCCAGATGAGCAGACTGGAGGTGAGGATCTTGCATCCTAACCTACAGCTATGGCTGTACGTGCTGCATTTACCAATTTTAATCGAGATCATACACAATTTTCAGGGGAAATGAGGAAATCATTTGCTGCAGGAGGGTCTCCCTCCCACGAGCAGCTCAGGGCTGCTCGGATGTGTTCAGGGAGGCATTGGCTCTATCCCACTCTGCAGTTGGCAAGCAGTGCTTTAGAGCCAGGCATTCTGCAGGCAGCCAGAGCAAGAAAGCTCTCTAAGTGCTTAAAATAAAACAAATAAACAAAAGAAATGGAGACAAATCCCACAGAGATCGGGAAGCAGTGCAATATCTGAAGATATTCCTTTGTTCTCTCTGGGATTTCACGTGCACTAATCCAGAGCATTTCTTCTGCTCTGCCCCAAACTGTGGGTGCAAATCACAGAGACAGGGGAAAACGTGCCATTTACAACATCAGGAACAGAAACAACCCTAAGAGTAACAGGGGTAATTATGGGTTAATTTCCCTTCAACATACCAGTCAGAACTCTGGCTACAAAGCATAACCTTCATGAAAAGAACAAAAGCTCTGTGAAAGAAACAGGTTTCACTCATTTTTCATCTTTCTATATTGATGGTACCAACCAGCTGCACCACTTCTTTAGGAACATTTTATCTAAACACATTTTGTCTCAGTTAAATGCTGTTGCATTTAAAATTGCAGATGAATTTACGCTGATCTCCCTCCAACCAAACTCCACAGACTCCTGCTGCTTCCCAGCTCACCTGGCACTCTCTGTACCTGCCTCCCCACGCCCCCCTTACCTGCCTCTGGGCCACCACGCACCCTGTTCTTCGTGGTGAAAAAGGGAATCCTCTTCGTTTTAAATCCCTCATCGCTCCTGTGGGCCAAAAATAAATGGGAGACGTGGAAAAACGAGCTTGGACAACGTGTTGAGCTGCATGCCCAGGATGCTACATGATGCACAGTCTGGCCCCATTAAGGCTGTTGATCCACAGCACAGCTCTTATGGGTTCCCACCTGGAGAGGTGGGATTGAAACCTGCTGTGCAATCACAGAGCCAGACTCCACCAACACTCATCCAGGCCCAATGGTTTTCTCCTGGCAAATCAACAGAGCTCCTCAAGGCAGCACTTCCAGCTCCCAGGGCGAGAGCACTTGACCCCCAGCTTTATGGGTGTCAGGGTTAAGTGGGCTGTCAGACAGCAGACTGAAGAAGCTCCATGAGAAGCACTGGAGAACCGAGCTGCTGCCATTCCCTTCCCTCACCAGAGGGTCTCTGACAAGATGACCCACCAACATGACTCTGGAAATGCACTGAGATGTTCAGAAAACAGCAATCTGTCTTCTGCAACTGACACAGCAAATCCGACAGACTCCAAAAAATGTGTTGGATGGACACCCAAATGAGGGGATATCAGTGTGACACAACTCAGTGCAGTTTTGGAGAAGGCTGGGGACCTTTAACTCTCTATGTTAAACATCCCTATTGGAATTTCTAAACAGAAGAACATCACTCTTTTATTGGATGACGTTTTTAACATCAGTCTTAGAATCACAGAATCATTCAGGTTGGAAATCTCTATGAACTTGCAGCTGGATACACTTCCATTTAAAAACCAAAGATTTTTCATTTTTTCCAAAACAATACTCCCACACTAACAACAAACTGAGGTCCAGCCAGCTGGTTTATGGTTAAGATCTGCTCCCCACAAACTGGCATTTGTAGTGATGAACCACACACTGGGTTAAAGAAATTCCTACATGCTCTGAAATTAAAGTGCCATTATCAGTAATCTATCCACTTAATAAATGATATAGTGTGCTAAATGCCTCAAGAATCAGCAAAGGATAATTCATCACTGTCACAGACACACAATATACTTAGGGATACGGTATGTGGATATCAATGCCTTCTATGCAGGTGATTAATTCTCTCCTGACATCCTTTGTGTTACAGAGGGATTGGGTTTGCTATTATTTCTTCAGCTTTTGTTTTCTCAGCCAAAAAATTTGAAAGAAACACTTACTTCCCAAGTTGGTTTTTTGAAAGATCCAGTGATTTAAGTTGTTTGCAATTCCACTTATCCTGCGAAGGCAACGTAACTAACTGATTTCCCGGCAGCTTCAGGGACACCAAAGCCTGAAGAGAGGAATAGCCTGGAGTTAGAGTGCACCAAACACACAGAAAGAGCTTTTTTAGTGTGGCTATTAAATAACAGAAACACCAAGAAAGTACATCTTATTCATCAGAACATCCTGTCCGTGCTGCCCAGCATGCAAACATTTCCTTCTTGTCCCCAGCAAGCATATTCTGCACGGAGCAGCACCACTCTTAGCCCTGGGAGATTATTAGTCTACTTGCTGACAGATGCACTTGGAAACAACCCATGCAAGAGGACATTTTACTTTAAGTGAGGAAACCTTTCCAAATGGAAAAAGAACAGTGTGATTTACCAACACAGCATGCCACATATGGATGGGATTATATATATATATATATGTATGTGTGTGTGTGTGCAAACTGGTGTTCAGAATGGACTTACACCTGTTGTGTGTGAATAAAATCATGCAAAACATGAACTGCTTCACACAAGGAAAGATTTTAATTGCTTTTTTATTACATCTCTATTAAAGTGGAAAGGATTTATATTAGCTTTCCAAGATATGAGTTACCCATCTAATTTCCCCCCCCCACCAGAGACAGAAATTTTAAAGCTAAGTGAAGCTGACTGACCCTGTACAGTTAATACCATACAGACAGGATTCAGATGGAAATACCATGAATAAGGTTAAACATGAGGTCTCCTTTACACTTAACCAAAATATAAAAGAAAAAAATGCAGTTCCCATTCAGATTTGTGAAGTTTATGCTCTTCCATCTGGCCTTAATAATGCTGAGGCTCAAATGATCGTTTTCATTCAGTTGAAAACCCAATTTTCCACTGAAAAACAGTCTTCTATGTAGAGCTTCCAACCAAGTTTACTCTGCAAGTTCCCCCCATGAAAACTGAGATAAGCAGAATGTCAGCTGAATTATCTTGTGCCACAAGTACAGCACTAATAATGAATTATACCCCATGGAAATCATGTTTTACCAGCAGAGACTTCAGCTTCAAGTGTGTTTGTTAAATGTTTTATGTGCTCCATATAATAATAAAGGTTTATGTCCCTTTTCATCGAGCAGGATTAACAATGTCTCACAAAGTTTGTTGGCCCTGCTCCCCTTTTCTTAGATTGGAAAAATATGAGGTATCCACGTGACAGAGACGATGGACAACCAGCAGTTGCTGGAATGGGAATTCTCATGCAAAACGCTCCCTCTAGTGACGGGAGAGGAGCAAAATCAAGAACTGCAGACAGGCAGAGTGAGCCACTGGAGGAAAGGGTTGGAAAACCGAGCCCTGACAGCCAATGCTTTTACCATCATCAGCCTTCCACTGGCTCAACCTCCCTTTGGAAGGAAGGCCCAGCCCGCCCTCGGTGCCCGGTGTGGAGCTCTCTCCAAGTACCAGCATGGGGCTGTGCAATGACAATGCCTCAGACTTCTCCCCAAAACATCCCTGAGCAGGGGGTGGGAGGAAAGGGAGGCTACATGTTCTAGAATTAGCACAAACTCGGTCCTGTGTGGTCTGGCTGGGGTGCTTCATTCTCAGTCAGCTGTATCCGTGTTACATTTTCCCCCCAAATGCTGACAAAGGCCACTCTCCAGGGAGCTGAGAGCCTGGTGAGATTCTATCCAGTGCTTATGTGCTGCCTCCACAGGGAAAATCAGTGACTTTCAACTGGCTCTGGTTCTTCATGACTGTAATTCTGGAGATGTCTAGTCCTTGTTTAGCAATTGCCTCTTCTCTCTCATCTCTAACTTCTCCATTTCTGCTGCCTCACAGGATGAGAACAGGGGCCTCCAGAAGGGACACAATGGCTGTGGCAGACAAACGTCCTTCAAACCTGCTGCCACAGTTGTAAAAAGGGTATTAGATTATACCTGAGGGAAGGAACTGCAGCATCATCAGTCAGCTCATGATGTGGAAAAGCTGACCAGAGTCTTACTTGAATAATTCCACCCAGGGAGGGCCAGGTGTCTTCAAGAGAAGCAAACTAGGTGGAAACAAACTAGTCTAGAGAACTAAGACCTGGTTTGGAGAACATATGGCTGGTTCCTTTAGAAGGCAACAGCCAGGAAAGCTGAGGATGTCAGTGCTTCCCTTAACTCCACATTTCTAGAATATACATCATATTAGCGACTGTGAGCTGGTACCAGTCTTAAGATTCCTCTACAAACCATGCAAAGGGCAGTGCTAAACTACAAGTCCCACCAGTCTAGGTCAGAGATATGCTTTCAAGTCACAGGTCTCCTCTGCTTTCCACTTTTCCCAGGGAGAAAACAGTTCACTGCTGTTCCTACATAACAGCAATACATTATATGTAGGAATATGTTACTGCCCATTTCCTCCTCTTCCCACATCTGTTTCTGGAGAGGTCTGGAGTGTAAGTACAGCCCTATTCACCAGCACAAACTCCACAACCAAACCAAGCCAGGGCTCACCTAGGCACAGGCTTTCACCTTCTGTTTGCTCACCACACTCCAGCCCCTAAGGGGAATGGAAATATCTCCCATATATTTCCTTTATGAAGAGGTATGGATAAAAACTGACACAATTTAGAGCAGCCAAAGCTCCCTAACTTTGGAAACAGGCCATCAGCAGGGATGGCACTGAGGTCTCTGACCCTCTTTACTGGTGCCTTTGCACCCCTCAGCGGCCTCTGAGCAGCAGCACCCAAAAATTGTGCCCTCGAAGCACCACCTGGTGTTTAATACCCGTCATGATGACTCCCACCCACTGGGATGATCCTTAATGCATCCACAAAAACGAAGTTTTGGGGACAATAGTCCATAGGATTCGTTCTGTTTCAGGAGAAATGCCAATTGAAAACAAATGGCTCCCAGAGAGCAAAGCCAAATCTGCGGGAATCATTAGAGAGAACCGAGGGAGTTCAACCCTCAGTACTCTGGTGCCAGCAGAAGCCTGAAAAGGCACCTTTTCAGAAGACTCCTGAGATCCAAACTGATCCAAAATGATCCATCATTTCTGCAACCTGCCCACAGAGGCCAGCAGTGAAAAGCATGAAACTTCTGCAAAAGGATTTACCTCTGTTTCTCTCTCCACACCCCCAGTTTCACAATCTGGAAGGGAAGCTTGGAGGAAAACCTCAAGTTCTGCCTTGTTTTCATGTCAAAACCATGTGAAACCACAAATTCTGAAGAATTTTGATGTAAAACTATGGATCTGTGTCTTGTCCACTGGCAAGAATTGTTTAATCTACAAACTTAAAGATTGCAGAGGTCCCAAGTAGCATTGTTTAGGGCATTCAAAAATGCTGTTTTCAGCACAGGAAGACTAACTCTTAATTGCACAACACTGGTGTGCCAGATGGAGAAAAAACACAACTATTTGTGAGCATTTTTGAGTACATCGATATTTCAATGGTTGGAGCTCAAAGCTACAGTGCAGTGATTCTGTTCCAAACTGTGCTCCCAATTTCTGAAAACCACAGACATCCAAAGAGTTCTCAGTGTCAAGAGCTAGATATCATATCACACTGGATGAGGGCCTGAATGTACTGATTCAGGTGGTTCCAGGCTGCTCAGAGACCCTCTGCAACAGCACCAACTCAAAACTGCACATAGTCCCCCACCTCAACCCGCAGCCACTGCTGTGACCTCGAGGTCTGAGTCAGTACTAGGAGAAATACTGGGAAGTATGAAGAAATGACACTTACTTCAAGCTGGAAGAGTCCTGGTGGAACTTCTTTTAGTGAATTCTCAGAAAAATCCACTTCTCTCAGGTGATTTTTCCAGAAAATAGTCAGCGCATCAGGTAGGAATTCCAGTGAGTTTCTAGATGCCTTACAACATTTCTGGGAAACATAAAAGAAAACACACTTACAGAGTAGTAATAATCCCCTTAAATAATGAGGTAGATAAGCTGTCACATGTTAAAGGCATTCATAAATTCATTCTAGGCAATCTCTTTAAATATTTTGATCTAGATAAATTATTGGGCACATAGGATTTGATAAGGAGATGCACTCAATTGATGGCCAAATACTTTGGTGGGCAAAAAGTATTTCAAAAGCTATTTTGAAAGTCATCTCCATTTGTTTTTCAACCATAAACAAACACTTCACCAGAGTATCCTGTTCTGTTACAATAATGAGGAATGAAATCACAGTGATGGGTCGATATAGATGTCGTACTTAGCCATGGGTTTGGGCAAAGTTAACTTTGAATAAAGGCTGAGTGTTCTGTAATTATGCTCATATGAACTACAGAGAAAACTAATATATCCACGTTATAAGATATGTTTCTAGAAGTTTTCCACCAGTGCCATCAACATCATGAGAACAGGGTAGAACCTCAGAAAGACTTGATCTGAGGCCCATAAACCCAATTAGGCAGGGGAACTTCTACAGAAACAGAACACCCTTCTAAGCACTTGACAGCTTTTTAAGCACCACATTATATTTTCTGCATTGTTTCAACAGCTTTTTCAGCCTCTGACTCTGTCAGAGCAGTTCAACTTACCAAGGGGCAGGCCCAAGGATCTGGAAACACTTTCAGCTTATTTCTGGAAACATTCAGTATGTTTAGGGACTTGAAGCAGTACAGAAAAACCGTTGGAAGTTCCACCAACCTGTTGTCAGAGACATCAAACTCCTGCAGCTTCCTTAAACCAATCCAGTTAGTTGCTAGAAAACATGAAACATTGGGGGCTTGGTATAAGCATGACAGCACTCTGATCCAGCAAGAGTAACAACACTGACTGGTTAGATAAAAGCCAAAGGGCTAAAGAACAACCAGGCCTTTTCATGTACTTCAGGCAAAGGACTGAGAGACACTGAGCATCTCCATCTCTAATACTGGTTTTAAGCCATTGTCATACCAGTTTGGGGTTCTCCTCTGCAACTCAGCCTCGAAATGTAAGCAAAATACTGGACTGTACGTACTGTTCTCCTCGTCAAACAACTTCTCCATATAGTTTTTGGAAGCGATGAGTCTTTTAAGGTTTTTAAGATGTAGGAATCCAGTAGGGAGAGTAGAGAGCCTGTTGCTGGATACATCGACCTCAAGTAACCTGTGAGCACAGAACATACTCAGTGAGGCATCAATAAAATGCTAGCAAAGAATCCTGTTGCCATAGACATCTTTTTTTTTTTTTACCAGGACAGCTTTAGTGCTGAATGAAAGCAGCTGAAATGTGCCTCACAAGGCAAAGCATAAAGCCCTAATTAGAAAATTAACCCTTCCAGGGAGCGAAGTGGTCTGGATAGACAGCAGACCAGATCATTGATATCAGCCAGTAAACGTCAGTCTGAGTCAGCTCAGGTCTTAGTCTTAGAGGAATGGGGCTCACCAGAGCTGGAGAAAAGCAGAGACAACATGAGACAGTACAGGAATAAAAGTCCCTACAATTGTCCTGATGACAACTAACATGGAAATACTGAGAACACAAAAGGGCAAATCCTAAGTTAAACCTCGCAGCAGACAGAAAATACACCAAGAAGCTCCTGCAATGTGCTCTTCACTCACACAGTTTCACACAAGCATATGGACTCAGTTGAACCTGTCTTCCATATGGGTTCAGTTTGCTGCAGGCATCCAGTGCACACACCTTGTACATATGATTTCATCAGATGACTGTACACTGGGTAACTCTGTCAGCTGATTGTCAGCCAGGCTGAGCTTCCTGAGGTTTATCAGGCCCCATGGGATCACGGATGGAAGGGAGACCAGGCAGTTGGCAGAGAGATCAAGCTCAGTTATTTGACAGGAGATATCTATCAGCCAGTCTAGATCCACCCAGGGCAGTTTGAGGTTTGACCAGTTCACACACAAAGCCTGCATATGTCAAAGAAAGAAGAGAAAACCACATTAGTGAAGTCCCAGTTGCTCTCAGCCTGTGTTTCACCACTGGGAATCTGGCAGAGCAGAGCACAGACCATAAACATTTTGCTCACTTTCCAATCTGCTTCTAGGAATTAAACTGACTCAGAGATGAAATCACGGCTGGATATCAGCAGCTCCTGCTGTATCTGCTCCATGATCTCACTCCAAAGACCATGAGCAAGTGCAAGCAGGGGGCCTGGACTTGTTCCCCAGTCCATACACCAGCTGCAGCAAGTTCCTTGCCTGAGACCAGCACACCCCAGCCTCTAATGTAAGTTTACATGGGGCTGGATGTCCCACGGGCCACATCCCACCCTACACCAGCAGCATGCCATGGACAGATCATGGAAACTATCTGGAATCCAGACTCCACTGACAGAACCCTCTAGGGCATGGTCTGCATTGCTGCCCACATCCCCAGGGGACTCTGGACACCAACAGAAGCTCCAACAGAGCCCTGAGGAGCCCTGTGGATCAGGCAGCCTCTGACACGCTGCTGGATCATTCCCTGTGCATCTGTAGAGAGGACAAGGACAGATCTGCCGAGTGTGGAAATGACTTTTCAGAAAGAGGCCTGTTGCTGTAGTCATTAACATCTGCCCAGACACTGCTCTTCCACCTTAAACCTTCCATCAACAAGCAGCCAAATTTTTTGGGGGGGAGGTTTAGGTTTTGCAAAGGAACACCTGGGAAAGGCAGGGGAAGGCAAACACCTCCTGTAAAGCATTTCTAAACACTAGAAATTTGCTCAGTATCATTCAGGAAGATATTTTAGTTTCTGAGAGACATGATATTGGTGGTTGTCTCCTCTCTAGACAATGTTCTGCTGCTTTTGACAGTAAGACGAGGAAGTCGTTTTATCCTCTTTTGAGAAAAACCAGAAGCTGTTGTGAAAGGAATCACCACTTATTCAGTCTTGAGCTTGGACAGAAGAAAACATGAATACACAGTGGTCACCAATGCAAGGAAACAACCCAAGGCCTCATTTTCAAGATCACCTCATTGCATTCCAATCTATGTTCCAAAATATAAATTTGTAAAATGCTTCTCCCAAAACGTTTTCATACACTTGGTATTTTTGATGTAACTCATCCCCCAAACAGCCTCTATGGAATGATCATTAATTCTCCACCAGGAGGCAGCAAGAACCCGACAGCAAATTAATTTGCTTTCCAATGCCCAGCATTTAGCTCTGAAGACTTTAAACCCCAGATTTAAAATGAAAAGGAATATATTTTGGGAAGGGAAAGAAATAAAGGAGAAACAAAGGTCTATCTCAAATGGTTATTTGAGACTCAGGACTCCAAGTAATGCAGATGAGACTGTTTAAATGTGTAGGAGAATGGAACAAAGGGTGAGCACAAACAGTTGCACTTATTGGCAGCAACTGTACTTAGTGTAGACACAGTGCTTTTCAAACCTTCCCTAGTGAGGCCTCAGGACAGCCCTGCAAATATGAATGGAAATATTATGCCCATTGTATCACTGGGGAAACCAAGGCAAAAAGCACAAGCTGTTTGTTTAAAGTTACACTCACCATCACACCACAAGGCATCCCTGTAAAACATAACAAGCCAGCAGCAACAAGACATCAAATTAAGCAGAGTACCCACTGCTAGTGCAAAATACACAATATCCAAAGGGAGTTACACTGCAAAGCTTCACACTGACACTGAACAGTAAACTGCTTTACCCTTGATTTTCCAAGTCTTAACAGCTTCCTGATTACAAACTCTTGTTTTAAATTCTATATGTGGTTTTCTGCAAGTTCCTCTCACCTGTAACATGTACCAGAAATCCCTGGGCCTGGGAAAAAAGTACTTGTCCTTGAGTATGTAAACAAGGCAGTAATAACAAGACCTACAGCCTGTTTTTATGGGGTGCAAGCAGGACTCTGCTGCTTCTCTTTGCAGACTGATACCCATCTCTATTTTGCATCTAGATTGCTGTGTATCCTTTCCCTCAAAAATGCAGAGCCATGGCCCCAGGGTGTTTAACATGATAAAAAGATACCTGAAGAATTCAGACAGTGCCTCCCCAAACCACAGAGGAGATTGTGAAATCCAGCACCTGCTATGAAGGCTGCAGGATTTGTGTCCTGCCTCCAAGGCAGCTTTTTGAATCTCAGCAATCAGTGCCCTCCTTCCCACTCAATCCTCCTTCCCATCCCCAGCCGAGGACTGACAGCGTCTCTTCCACCTGAGTGCTGCAAACTGGGGGGAGGGGGGGTCACCCCTTTCATCTCACTTAGGGACAGTGGACCAAATCCATCCTGGTATAAATGCCCTGATGTCAGGGGAGTCACCTCAGGGGTTTACTTGGCTCAGGACTCTGCAGTGAAAATGTAATTAAGTGAAAGGAAGCCTGACAGCAATGCCACAAGGAGAGGGGATTTCCTCCCCAACCCATACTTAATCATCCCCACTGTCTTCCTAGGAAAGGCTGTTTCTTTGATGCCAAAGGTCTGTGATGCCAAATGTGCAGAACACAGTGATCAACTCAATCCTTCTCCGTTTGGAATCAGCTGGGGAGCTCTGTGCTCAAATGAGAGACAGGGGATGTCAGCTCTGGGCACAGCCTGACTCCAGGCACCTCACTGCTCCTCAGAAGGGCAAGGGAAACCTCTGCAGACTCCCCTCTCTTGCCAAGGGAAGGATTTCTCAACATAAGCCCTGAAGACTAAACTGAAATCCTCAACAACACCAACGTCAGGGGATGCACTGAAGAAGGCAAGAGACTGGAAATTGTGCAGAAGCAGGAAACCCCGCTGCTCTTGGGCAAAGGATCAACTATAAATATGAAAAATATTTACTTAAATCTGAGACTGTCTGGTAAGGTGATTAAAAAAGGCTGTTGTGCATTTCTCCTAAATGACGTGACGTGTCCCAACAGAACCTCGCTCCTGCCATACGTGGGATATTCTGAGGATGGTAATCTGCTTCCTCCATCAATAGCACTGCTGTGAATCTTGAGTGGGACTGCTGCAGATCTCCATACTGATGGTGATGTAACCAGGATGTACCAGGCAGGGGATTAAAAAAAAAAAAAAAGGAGAGGAGGATCCCACACATACACGTAACATTTGTATGCTTGTATATAAAATTATTGGTAAAATACTTCCTAGGGAAAATGCAGAAGCCCAAGCTCTTTTCTGGTCTGTAATGGAAAAACCAAATATATCTCCCACTACACACACTGGAAAGTTACATTTATCTCCACGCTGACTACACCTATCAAAGTCTGGAATCTGTGCCCAGCCACTTTACTGCAGAGGGTCTTTTTGGCATTTGTTACCTGTTCCTGTAAAAATGGACCATTTCCTCTCTTTAGCAAGACCGTGGTTTGCTGTGGGGATAAATTTATGCCAGGGGGAAAAAAAAGGAGAAACAGATATTAGAAAAATGAGATGTAACTCCTCTTGTCTCAGCAAGGGCAGCACTGCTCGGTGCAGTGGCTGTCTGGAAGGTGTGGCAGCCAAAACGAGCTCTCCAAGCACATTTTATGCATAGCTGCAGCATTCACTACTGTGAAATCCATTGGAGGTCAACCGTGCAGTGTTTCCACTCTGAGACAGCACAGATGGGACAAACCCTTTTGAAGTTCTGGGCTCGCTCTGAAATGGTCAGTGCTCGCTCTGCCCCGTCCAAGAGGAGAGGCTTTCTGACATCCAGCTCCCTGCCACACAACCCAGTCCTGCTTCCCCCCAGAGCAAAATCCACCACAGCACTGACACAGGGAGACTTGAATTCACGACCCTTCTGAGACAAGCAGAAAGCACTGGGGCTGTTTGTTTGCAGCTGCCATGAAGTTGTGCTTTAAAAGATTATCAGGGCGTGTGACTATCCCTTCCCAGAGCCCTGAGCTCTGCAGACAAACTGGGATAGATCTTCCCCAATTTGTCCCAGTCTGCCAAAGTGAATTCAAAGAGAAGGTATTAAATAAGCAAACATATCAAAAATAAACAGCTACTAGAAAAAACAAGGTCAAGTTTCTGGGGGTTTTTTTCTTTGCTTTTTTCTTTCTTTTTAAACCTGGCCCTTCTGGCAATTAGCTGATGTTTTAAGACTGCTCTCTTCTTCTTCTTCTTCGTTCAGGGTGTGACAACAGCAAAGCTGAGTCATTTTTACAGCAGCTAAGTTAAATATTGCCAGTAAATTCACATGGAAAACAGACCTCTTCCCTGTGATTCAAACATTTATTCCAAGTTTATTCAAGCTGAATTATCCAGTTGGATTTTTTTTTTCTTCTAAAAGGCATGTAGTTTTATCAACTCTTATCCCAAATCTAGGATGCAGCTTCCTTTTGTTTATTTGTCAACAGAATTAAGAATAGCACAGGGAGGGTTCTAAATCTGCTGATTGAACCTAACCAAGTCAAGCTCACTTATGTGGTCTGTAGTCACTAACACTCAGAACACCATCAGCAACCCAGTTAAAGGGTTTTGGCAGGAAAACAGAGAATGGAGAACTTTGTAAAACTCTGAAAACCTCTCTGCTTATTTTTACTTAACACCAAAGCAGAATCAACAGCCTGCAATGTTACAAACTGAAAAAACAGATACTCAACTGCATTGATTAGGGACAACTTTCCACTGCAAAAAATTTTATGACCTGATGAAAACTATAACTATTGAAAGGTCAGGGCTCTGATGCTCCTATTCAGTGTTGGATAAACTACACAGTAAGGGGTAAAAATGAAATATGCCTGATAATAAATTGCTGGGTAACAGTAAAAATAGCATTAAATACTATGTGCTTCCCTATAAAGCAGTAGCAGTGTGAGACATTCTTCAGTCCTGAATAAAGGACATTTGGATAACAGAGATTAAGAGTACAAAGAATATAGCCTAGTCATCCAAAGACTTTTAATAATAATGAAAGGTATTAATACCCTGCATGAAAACAATGCCACTCAACTGTAGATCTCAAAGCATCCATCTCAAAATACCAAGCCTTCCAACAGCTGTGGCATTTGAGGAGTTTAAATCTCCCCATTTTGCAGTGGGAGAAAGAGAGATGCAAATGAATTACCAAAACAGTCGAAAGGTTCTAAGTGGCCAAATATTAGTCTTCAATATTAGTCTTCAATTGCTTTTTGTCAGCCTCTGTGTCCCATCAAAAAACATTTCTGTGGGAAAAGTACAGCTCAAGTATTATGACCTGATCACATACCAAGCTGCTCCAGAAAGCCACATCTGTCCTGAGCAAGTGACAGCAAAGCCTACCAGGCATCTTTTACTGATGAGGATCTCAAATAGGAAAGATACTGATGTGAGTTTGCTCTCCTCATGTTCCACATTACTAAAAACCTCATGAGCCCATTTGTATGTGCTGTCCCTGAGCTAGGAGGATTTACTCTGTGCCACACCGACACTCTGGGACAGCTCAGAGCTTGTGGCATCAACCAAAAGGAACAACAAAAACCCAGATGAAGTGATTGCCCCAGAGTCACAGAGGAAACCTGTGCTAGAAGCAGCCCAGCTTCTCCTTTGGAAGACTTGGAGAGCAAAGTGGATGTTTCCTTTCCCCAGCACACGCCTGGTCCACAGGATGGTGTTTGAATCGCAACGTGGAAGTTGTCACTCACCCTGTCTTGCACAAGGCCATTTAAAGGCCTAATGTTTTACACCTTGTAATTCAGCTCTGCCACCAAAGTCACTTTCACAGCTTGATCTCTAAATGGGTAGCAAACCACAAGGCTCTTAGTTGAGAAGAAGAATCACATGGTACACAAAGACAGTTATCAACTATTAACATGATGCCCTTTAAAATAACATTTCTTCAGACAGATAAATGGTTACTTACTGTTTTTGCTGGAGCACTACCTGGCAGTGGGCTCGTCTCAATGAAATACTTCCTCAGAAGGTGTTTGCTGGATTCAGGACTGTCCATCAGGATGTAGGAACAGAAGAAAGCTCCATTCCGTAATAAAAACACGGCTACATCTTCATTCCCTTTGGAGAAAAGCAGATTGTTTGTTCTCTTTGTCTCATGTAAATGAACCAACAAGGAGCTGAACAGAAATCCTGAGAAATAACCACTTCTGAAAAAAACAAACCATGGGGGTGTGCAAAAAGGAAACTGAACTGTGTAAAGACTGTTCCCTCCAGTGACAGGACTCAGTTTGGTCAAACTGAGACAGCACAGACACTGTTTAAAAGTGCTGGCCCAGGCTCCTTTTTCTCTTTCTTCCCTGTCTTATTAAACTATACACACAGCTGTGCTTTGAAGTGTAAATTATTCAGACTAATTCAAGCATGTGTGCCAGAGCGTCCATAACAATAATGCTTTTACTTGCAAGTCTTCTAGTTTTTAAGGGTCCTTTCCCCAGGAGTTTATAAAGGAAAGTTCAACCTCTCAGCATTTACAGCAATCTAACTTCAGAAGGCGCTGACTTAAATTTGGCCAAGTCGGAAGATTCAGAGCCAATTTTATTTTAATTCATCCGCTGGAAGGCCAGGCAAGCCAGTCCACACTGAGAACAACTCAGGCCATTCTTTAAAGGCATTGAGGAAAAGGGGCAAAATCTGGGAGCGTGCAAATACACACCTGCCTTTATAGCAGCATAGAGGGGCAGGCGGATGAGGACGGGGAACTCGTTCTTCCTGACCGCACAGCTCTCCGGGTCGGCGCTGTACGCACGGACCAGGAGCTTCACGATGTCCAGGTGGCCCTGCTGGCAGGCTATGGCCAGCATCCAGTTCAGGAGCTGCTGGCAAGTGTTGGGGCCTGCCAAAAAGACATGGCAATGTGACTCAGTTAATGCCACAGGGCTGTGATGTGCAAGAAACACCCACAAACAGTGGCTGTGCGGAGGGTTTGGGTACAGGGTGCAGCCCCTGAGGACAAAGGAACGGAATGTGCTGCAGAAGTGTGATAGAAAAGAGCCCTAAGCACAAAGTTTTCAGCTTTGCTTAACTGTTCTTCATTACCTATCCAGCTAATGGGCAAATTTTTTTAATGTCCCCAGTCTAACCCAGCAACAGTGGAAGGTTCTGAGGATGCCAGTTAGAATCAAACATCTGATCCCCAACAGAGGTGGCAAGGGAAGCCCAGGACTATCTTTGCATCCAGATTCAACAGACATTAGATCCAAACATCCAAGGCAGGCCACTTCTTCCAAGTTCATGAAAGGGGATACAAAGGATGGGGAAAACCAGACGACTTCTCATGCTGTTGGGTGAATAAAACAAAAGTAAATGCTTCACTCGACAAAAAATAACTGGTTTAGTTTGTTTTCGCTGCAGCCTAAAGTCTGCCACAAAAAATTTCATTTCCCCTTAAAATATTTCATTTTAGGTCAGCTCTTTACTATCAATTCATAGTAAAGTCAGACAAATGTCATTTCAGGCTAAAACTAAAATACCACATTTTGATCTCTGCATGAATTTGCTGATGTTTTCTTCATTTCCAAACTGCTTTTTTTTGCTGAATTAATGTTTTACCAGTAGAACACAGCTGTCCTCCAGGTGTGCCTAATTCTGTGCATGTAACCAAATGCCCGTGACAAGATCATTTCTGCCAACAGTGAGGAGCCCTCCAATCTCCTCTGATTCACTGCACCACCTCTGTTTACTCTACAAATTCATGTCCCCTTAAAAAACACTTACAGGAACATCCAGAAGCCCAAGTTTACATGTCAACCCTTTTTTTGCAGCTTACTCATGAGGAAATTACAAGGCTCTTTGCATTCTTAACAACTGGACTAAATCCCTCACCCCCGTGCTACAAAAAACGGGCTCCACTTAATCTGTAAGCCACAAGAAGTTCTCACTGTTCCAGAGAGACTCATTGCAGTGCATCAGCCAAACTGCAAATTCATGTAATTTATCCCTAAGCCCTGTGATTGGTTTCTGTGTAATTTCCCAAGAAAACAATTGGAAAGTCCTGCATAATAATGCCTGAAAGCAAGTGTTGGAGGGAATTTGGTCAGTTCTAAACTGAGCTAAGTTTCCAGAAACTACTCAAGTCACTTTTCATTACTCAGTGTATAATACTAATATAATTTAATTTTTGCTGCTAGGTTAATCAGCTTCTTTTCTGGCTGAAGGAAATATTACAGTTAATTGCATCCTCCAAACTGGAACATTTCTTTGGCTTACCAGTGCTCTAACAGAACAGCAAATAAGCAGGTTTCCCAACAGGTTATTCCCGTTTTCAGTGAGGCCACTGGCAAGTATTTGGTGAGGAGCTAGACCTATATCCAGGTCAAACACTGCAGAAGCCAGCTTAGCTCTGGTGGTTACTGCAGTGTCTGAGGGCCAGGCAGTCATCTGCCCCAGATGCTCTGCAGGACCACTGGACCCCAAACCCAGGGAGGGTCCCAGGGAGAAGTTGAGAGCTGCCAAGCCCACAGAACACTGAGAGAGCAACAGGGGACCCAAACACAGCCCCTGGTCCTGAATCAGAGCAATGCTCTGCCCCCTGTCCCCACAGCTGCCTTAAGAACTGTGTCAGAGTCTAAAAATGTCTCTGTTCTGCTATAAAATAATTGCTGAAATAAAATTGAAATAAAATATAATGATGATTCTAAAGGAGGAGTTCCCCTGCCAGTCAAAACAAAATGCCAAGAAGAGAACAAAGTGGGTGCCAGCTGTGCACCCAGACTGTTCCTCACCAGTCCTGCTGCTCACTCCCAGCACCACTGGGACTGCTGGATCAGCAGTGGAATTATGCTTTTCCTCAAAAATCCCCTAATTTCTCTGCAGGGTCTGGAATGTTACCCAGCTGTGAGGTCTGATGGGAATGAACTGTCTAAACAGCATCTTCCTCCGCTTCCAACTTGCAAACATGGAATATTTTTACGTATGTGTTTCTTCCCCCCGCGGGGGAAATTTTTCCTCAAGCACGGCAGAGATCAGATCCCTCCACGCACTTTCCCATGACTAAGTCCCTCCCCTTTCAAGGAAGGTGAAAAAAAACCAAATAAATGCCTGCTTGAAGCTCCAGCACACAGCTCCCAAAACTCTTGAGGAGAGGCAGAGGCAACCTTACCCCGCAGGGAATCCAGCAGCTCTTTCACGATGTCCTTATGCCCAAAATAAGCTGCCACCACAGCTGCATTGTCATCATTAGGTTCTGTTGGCAACACCACCAACGCTTCCTTCAGCAGGTACCTCACCGCCTGCAGATCTCCATATGCTGCTGCAATACCCAAAAGCTGACACTGGTAAAGAAAATACAAGCAAAAGAAACTCCTCTGTAAAGGCAGAGAAAGAGCATTTCCAGAGCTGTGCTGTTTATTTGTGCCCGTGCTAATGAGAATGCCATAAACACTGGCAGCCTTTAGAATCATGGGTGTGGTATATTAATTATATTGATTTATTGGGGTTTTTTTATTACAGTTTTTTTGTATGGCTTTGACACCGAAGTGCCTGAGGCACAGAACAGTGAGTGTAAATCCATTATTCATGGAGCAACAGTAAAAGCATTTGCACAGCTCACTTACAAGGTGTAGTAATTCCTATTTTGGAGGTGGCCTGGACTTGACATGCAGGTGCTCTCCCAAAACACCAAGACCAGCTCTGTACAAAGAGCAAGCTCAAAATGAGGGCTCTGAAGGCAGAGCAGTGCAGAAGCTGGCACAGGGCTTGTGATGTAGTTCCAAACACAAGCAGCAGTATCTACCCAATGGGCCATTAACTATCTTTGTACTGATGGGGGAATACATGTTTTGCTAAGTCTATAAACTGCTTCCTTTTTCCGGGGAAAAATGTATTTCCCTGTTCTGGTGACCACAGCAGCAGCACTCCTCCTCACACAGCCTCCTGTTCCTACATGTAGTGTTCCCTGAGTATGTTTCTGAAGTGCCTCACACACCCAACCACGTCTGGGACTCATATACTGAATGGATTTTCTCCGTGAAAAATGACAGCAGCTTGGTATTTGGGTTTCTTTCCCAATTAAAACTTGAGGAAGAGCAGTAACCTAATCCTACCTTCTCCACCTGCAGTGCAGTCTCCTCACATGACAACCTAATCAGCTCTTGGGCCTTGCTGGTGTCCCCAGCTCTGTAGGCATCCTGGATGCTTTCTGTCACAGGGGTCTGAATTACGGAGACGTCTCCAACTGTGGACTGTTTGCCACCCATGTCCACAGTTCCTGCAGGGGAAATAGGAAAGAGGGGTCAGGAAGAAGTACCTGCTCATTACCTGCAACGTCAGTGAATCCTGGCAACAAAAAAAAAAAAAGGGGTGAATTATTTTCACTGGAATGTTTACTGCACACGATTAAAAAGATAGTCTGATAAAAAAAAAGTGATAATATGTTAAAGTAATTCCCCAGAGGGACGTGAAACTAAAGGGGACTGTGAGTTCCCCAAATGCTCCCAGAGGTGATTTCCAAAGGATGGTGTGAAAGCTCACACACAGGGACGTGTAAACCCTGCAGCTGCCTGGCACAGTCCCCCTCCTGCTGCAGGAACCAGGGAAGGGAAGGGCTTCCATGGGACTGGCACCTGCAGAGCTCCTACAGTCAAGGAATCCACACAACCTGTAAGGCAATTCTGGTACCACTGGCCTTGCTTCAGTCGTATTTCACTCCTGACATCCTAATAAAGCCCTGCTGTCCTTCCCCAATGCTTTCAACCAGAGCTTTGTACACCTCAATGAGTGTGAAAGAGAAGAAATTGGGAATATTTTTACTCTGAAGACTGTGCAAGATGCCCAATGGCACCCCAATCAATCCTGGAGAATCTCCCAGACGAGACTTTTTTTTTTTTCTTAAATGCCATCAGGAGCCAGAAAAGCTTTTATATGTCAAAGATTAAAAGCTGGAAGCCATTAGAGAAGATGCTCGTGGTGGGTGACTAAAGACAAGGTAGCCATGAAGTCTCATACCCACCCCTCCAACCATCAGGACAGGGAATACTGCAGGAAAGCCACTGAATTACAAGATATTCAGGTCTATTCCTGGTCAACATTCAAGACACAGAAACATTTTTCAAGATAGAGAAACAAAAAAAAAATCATTTCTCACTTGAAAAGAAACGGTTTTGTGCTCACTTTTTCCTGCTATGAATTATTATTTGCAACAGGTTAAATAAAGCCCTTAAGCCCACAGATTTTCACATATGTTAATAAGGATTTTATTTTTTAAACAGGCACAAATGTCACACAGGGCTTAGTTTAATGCAGCCTGGACAAAGAAGTAAATTTGGAGCAATCTATACATGTCAGTAAATATCTTTGAATAATGCAGTCTGATTCACCAATAGATTCTGACTAACACTTCTCATCAATTATTTAAACGAAGCTCAAATCACTCAGACATAGGAGATGGCTCCAGAGATTCGTGCCATTAAAAACATGCCCACATCAATAACCTTTCTCAGATGATGCAGAACGTGTGAAGGACAAGGAGCAGAAATCAAGGCTGATGAAAGTGGGATTAAATTACAGCACAATAAACAGCATCTCAGAGTTCACCTCATGTTCATGCAGGGCCTTCATAATTCCATAGTTTTAGGGAGTGCACGGGAAAGGAAATTCATCCTGCATTCAGTCCAGTCTTTCAGACCATACACCTATAAGGGATCTCTAAGAATATTGTACATGATTTAGTTCTCATTTTAATGACACCAAAGGTAGGAAATGCAAATGGTTCTTAAGCAAGTAACTGTTTAAAGGTTAATAGAAGGGAGAACTTTAAAGCAAAACAGTTCTCCAGTCAAAACAACTCAAAACTAGACTAAGTAAAATCAAAAAGTACAAATCCAAGCAAACCCTGCAGTTACTGGAACATGGAGCCTCCCCGCTCAGAGCCCTGTGATGAAATCCTGAACCTAGAGAGAAGCTCTGGAATTCCCCTTGGAGGAAAAAATGCCTCACATTGGAGATACAAAACAGCTGGAAAACTGCTCAGCTTCCTGCTCAAGAAGCCCTGCAAACCAGGGCTGCAAAAGCACAGCAACTCTGACTTGGTTCCTACAAAATTGCTGAAAGGAGGGACAAAATTTACTTCTTTGCAGCCTCAATCCTGATTTTGGGGACTATCACTCAAGATTCACATCTCCAGCCATTCCAGATGCAAAGGCACATCCTTTCTGCCAAAGAATTTCGCAGAGCCACTCTTTCTTTCTTTTTACATCATGGCCAGGGAGGGTGGAGGTACGAGTATCTCACAGAGATTCACGACTCATTATTCATTATTCATCCTGGTGTCACATCCTTCTCTAGTAGAGAGGTCTCCAGCCAACCTCCCATGCATCCT
>JAWWLV010000018.1:3299838-3312748 GCA_035041135.1 Platyrinchus mystaceus
CACCAACTCACGGCCAGCCCTCTTCAACTACAACCTCCTTAGACTGCTATTTCAAGGTTGCTTTAGAAAGAAGCAAATGCTTTCAGCCCCAGCTGGGAGGAGCTCAGGAGGGACTCCCTGTAGGAGTGTGAGGGGAGGATGGGCCCAAGTCTCTGCCCAGGTCTCCTCTTCGTCCAAGTCTTCCACTGGCTCCACCAAAGACAAATCCAGTGACTCCACAGCTTGTCTGAGTTGAGAAAAGCAGCTCCTAAGCTTATGTTTCACTTTAATAACACGTGTAAACACCCTCCTAAGTGGAAAACCCATTTCTGACACTGCAACTCAACTGCTGGTCAAAAATAACAGCACAGAAGCTGCCAAAATCTTTCTCTCCAGCTCCATGGGTGCTACTGGGAAAAACAAGCCTCCAAGGGGCTTTCAGAGAAAGAGCTGGGACACAGGAAGATTTTGGAAAGGCTGTTCAAAGAGGAGAAAAAAAGGGGAGACAATGTTAAAGAAATATGTGAAATACCCTGCACAACACCAGTTTATCTCGTTCAAGGAAGACTATGAGAATCTGGAAGAGGTGGAGAAGACAAATGGAAGAAATGGAGGATTTAATTACAAGAGTAGAGATGAGAAGAGCTTGGCTTGTTGAGCTTGGGAGTCCTTTCTATAAATACATCCAGAGGGAGACACCAGGGAAGGAGAAGAGCTATTTGTGTACAGGGTGTGAATACATTTTGGTTGACAGTTAGAAAAAAGTATTAAATATTGGAGAAATGAGGCTTGGAACAGTCTTCTATAAAAAGCAGAAGCAATAGACAACTCAACTTGCTTAAAGCAAGCCCTGCATAAGGTTTAGGAGTGTGACACCAGGACACTGATCCACACGCTCCTTCCAGTCCTACAGCCAACGTTCCCACATTAAACACCGGCAGGAGTCAACCCAACTACCAAGCCCTAACTCCTAACACATGAGATTATAACAGCTCCACAGTCTACTTTGAGAAAAGTTTGGAGAATGAGAGAATATTTTTTTATTAAACAAACTGACAGATCCAGGAAAAAGCAGACACATCTAAAGGAAGAAGCTTTTCAGGAGATTTGAGGGGGTGAACATCCCACACGGCAAAATCCAAGCTTAGTGCATGTTAGACACAGTCCAATGAGCTTCTTTAACTGTGCCTGCCAGCCTAATAAAACACCTTACTCTTTGCTATCCTCACTTCTCATCACCACAACATCAACCCCTCTAGACCAGTTTATGTAAAAGTGCTGCATGCAGAGGAAAAGAAAATGCAATCAAGATATTGGATATGGTTGGCATCAAAAGAGTTGAAGGTCACAGCATTTTTAGATCTCTGCTCCAAGGCAGAGACAGCAAAGTGAGGCAGAGACAGCAAAGTGAGGCAAGGCACATTTTATCCCCTTCTCACCAACCTTTGATGAACTCTGATCCATTTTATCCAAGGACCTGGTCCAATCCATGCAAATGTCTTTGATTTGACAGCTTTTATTCCCACCCTGCCACTGTGTGAAAGGCCCAAGGTGCAAAACGTGGGAGAACTGTGACCAGGATTACAAGCTCACTTAAGGTGCCAGGCTTTTTGTTTTTCAAGCTATGTATGAGATCTGAAAAGGGATCCTGTCCATTAGTGCTACAAAAAAAAAATAAAATAAAAAAATTATGTTCCTGTTTGATGCAAAAATAAAAGCAATTTCAAAGGCTCTTTGATGTGCAAGACAGAAAGACGTGCAGGCAGATTCTGGAGGAGGTCTTGTCTTCAGCAATTACCAGCACTCTTTTTGAATCCTACTCCCCAGACAGAACTTTTATGTGAAGCAGATAATCACGCTGCAGAGTGGATCAGCTCTAAACCTTGTGGCTTTTCAATTAAGCAGCAGTAACCCCTAGTCCAAAAAACTCCTCAACCAAGATGGGAATAAAACAAACAACCCCCCAAACCAACTAACTGCAGGTGAAGCAAATCCAGAGACACACATGCTTTTAAAAGATGGCATTTTGAGCCCTTCTCAGGCAGCCATGCGATATTTTGATCATTAAAGCAAGCGGTGATGCAATTTCCACAGCGACCACAAACATACCAAGAATATTTGAGCTAAATTTATCCAGACTTCTTGTTTGAATCACTGCTTCGGGTCGTTATTTTTCCATGATTTTCAAGCAGGCACAGAGAAGGAGTTGAGGGCAGACTGGGGCTGAGCTTTCCCCGGCAGTACCCGAAATTCCAACCTTTATGCTTGGGAGCCATATATTGACTATTAGAGTGGAAATAAAGCTGCTCCTCCAGCTCCCAACCCCAGGTCCCTGCTCCTTCCACCCGTCTCCTTCCTCCTGCCCTTCCTGTGGCCGACTGGCCCTTTCCCTCACCCTCGGGTGACACAACACAGGGCCTGTCTTTGCAGGCAAGAAGTTCCCAAAGCTCACCATGGATCTGCTGCCCTCTCCAACTGGAGAGGGTGAGCCAGAAAAGAGAGGATCTGCACCAGATCTCCCACTACTCTGTGCATCTCCATACTCACACCCTGTATGAGTATAAAACACTGGAGAAATGGGGCTTGTATACTCATACAGGGTGTGAAATCCTCCAGACCCCAAGTCCCAGCAGTCTGTCTGGAGCAACAAAAACTGCCACCCCCCAGAGCCCCTCTGACTGCAGGAGGGCTTTGGGAAGATTGAGGGTCTTCCCTGAAATGTAAAGACTTCTTTTATAAGTTCTCTAAGTGAGGGCAAGGCAGACATTCAAAGCATGGAGACACTTCTGTTGTGAAACTATCAGCAGCTTACATAAAAGAGCTGCTGCTGTGGTGATACGTAATCATGCAAATAAGCAATTCCTGACCCACTAATGAGCACACAGACTTAGATTAAGGAAAGGAATTAAATATCAGCCTGACTTGATGTCAAACCTGAAAGAGAACCTATTAAGAAACAGACTTCATGGCTGAGTCACCATCCCTGGAGGGATTTAAAAGCCCTGTGGATGTGGCACTTGGGGACATGGTTTAATGGTGGGCTTGGACTCGGTGATCTTAAAGGTCTTTTCCAACCGTAAAAATTCCGTGATTCTGTGATTCTACACAGCATATTGGGAGTTGAATGGTACAAAATCCATCCCCCTCACCCCCATCTGCAATGCAAACAGTTCCTCCCAGCTCGCTGCCTCCTGCCAAGCACAGCCCTGGCAGCCCCTTTATCGATCGGAGCAGTGAAAAACAAACAAACCACAGACTTAATGCTGTAAGGATCCCTGAAGATCCCATTATGTCAGCTCAAAGTCTTTAATGGGTTTTGGATAAGGCCCCCCACAGGCTTTGGGGAGGATGAAAAAACATAATTCATAGCATTTTCTTAATGCAAGTATGAAGTCTCACGCAACATCTCTGGCAAAACAACGAATCAATTACAGGCCTGGTAAAGGCTGAGTTGGTGTGAACACTATCAATTGCCTTTTTCCCACTGAAACAGAAGACAGCAGTTCTGTGACCCCAGAATCAACTCTCACCTGAAAGCTGCCTTATAAGTCACACCTTACTAAGGCTGTAAAAAAGTCTCTGTGTACAAGTTCTAAGGGGAAAGGATTTTCTTTACAACCTTATCACCTTATCTTTGTTTTTTTCCCAGGCTTCTTGATAGACTTGTCATAAATTACATTTCAACGTAATAAACCACAAATACATTGTAACAGAAAGGTGGAAAAATAAAGCTGTAAAGCAGCAGATAATGCCAGATCCAGCTCGGATAAAGATCAATTTTTTTACTACTGCCTGTAAATCAAACTGGCTCTCAGGTTGGACTCAGCTCAATTAGCTTCCCAAGGTCTTTACTGGCTCTCCCAGCAGCTCTGCCCTCCTTGCTACAGCCCTCAAGTTCAAGAGCAGGCTTTGATGGTATTTATCAGGAAGGCTGTAAATGCCTCAGCATTCATGGCCCTTTTTGATAATCCAGGTTCAGTTTGGAGAGATGTTGCAACACACAGCTCTGCTGCTGTCTGCACGAGAGAGCAGGTTTAACCACAGGCATGTTCTGCTGCA
Organism: Platyrinchus mystaceus; assembly: GCA_035041135.1. Taxonomy (NCBI): domain Eukaryota; kingdom Metazoa; phylum Chordata; class Aves; order Passeriformes; family Tyrannidae; genus Platyrinchus; species Platyrinchus mystaceus. The sequence continues at coordinate 3,303,877 of JAWWLV010000018.1, forward strand.
GACCAGCCTTCCGCATCAGCTCTTGGGAGATTGCACCACTTCTGTATGAAGAGTTTATTTAAATATTTAAAAATACAAGCCTATTACTGCTTTACTGGTGTACTTCCTATTCCTGCTGAGCATTTCCTACTTCTCCTTCTGCAGGGCACTCTGCAGTGAGACTAACTCACACACAATACCTGTTCTATTTTTTGCTAGGGTTTAGGGGTTTTTTTGATCACAGGAACACTTTCAGTTTGCTGTTTGGACTCAAATTAACTCACAGCTTAACAAGCAGGAAGAAAACCAGAAAACCTTCAAGGCTCATTTAGTCTGATTATACAGAACTTCACACAGCCAACACACTTTGCAGGTCTCTGTGTCCTCAGATCACGTCCCAGATGCTCCCCTTGTCCTTCTCACCCCACGCTGTCATAAAAAAACTCTGGGTAATGTTACTACAGGGTGAGGTGTGGATGGAAAAAGCAGGACAGAGGCTGTGAGTACTTTTTCCTTGCTATACAGCACAGTGTGCCACAAACAGGCCTAACTCAACGTGCCCCAAAACTCAGTGCTGGCCCCAGCTGATGTGAGGATTTTAAGGTTTACGTGGTGATTTCATGAGGAACAAAGTGGTACCAGTGGTGCTGCCAACACTGATTTTCCCTTCCTTCTCTATTCAGCAGGAAAGATTTTTAAGCAAAGCTATTCACACTACCAACATTAAGCTCCTGCCCTTCATGTTTAAGGCAAAAAAGCTCAACAGTGCAGAACTGTGAGGAAATCATAGAATATGTTGAGTTGGAAAATACCCATCAGGATCAAGTCCAACTCCTGGCCCTGCAAAGGACACCCCTCCAAAGATCTAATCTGGAGGCCATGTCCATGCCCACCCAGGAGCAGGTGGGCTCTGCCTGCCTTTATTGCTATAAAGAAGTCAGGATTTTCCTGTAGACCTTTATTTTTGAAGTGGATCTCACACTACCAGGCAGGCAGCTGGAAGGCTCAGGCTGTCAGTGAGGACAGAATGGAGAGCAAAAGCAGAGTCTGTGAGAGCTTCCAAACTTCCACCTACAGTCCCATCACCCCCCCAAACTCCTGCACCCCAAAAAGGCCTTGGCCACACTTGCACATGTCCTGCCCTGATGCAAACAGGGAGCAAGGCTGGATGCACAAAGGGTGTCCCAGGAGGATAAACTGTTCCACTTGCTAAGCTCAAGTTATCACCACTCAGTCCACTGTGAAACTTTCCATATAAAATTGCACTTGCTCCTGAGAAGTCCCTCTTGTTACAACTGCTCTTTTAACTCTTCCAGTTCAACTCTTACTCGCACAGGAGGCTTTTCTCCCGCTCAGGAAGCAGCTCTGCTGGCAGCAGCTTTCCCTCTGAGTCATTTCTGAGCTGAGCCATGGCCCAGGAGGGGTTGCAAAGGTCACTACCATTGTGGGTCGCTTCTTTCTGATAAAACAGAATTCCCTGTGTGCTGCAGGGTCACCACAGCACTTCCAAAGCACAGCTTTAAGGGCCTCTGGTCCACTTCAAGTGACAACTCAAGTCATTATATTCTGGTGACTTGTTTGCTCCCTCATTTAATATTTAGGTCTCTTTTTCCAGCTCATGTCCTGAACTCATGTGCTGCCCTGAACAGTGCAAAGTCACCAGCTTACAACTGATTTGCCTCAAAAGAAGTTGTGAAGGTTCCTTTAGTCAATATCTGTAAAGCTGCTCTAAAATTTCAAGCAGCTATCACTGGCATCTTTGTCCCTAATTATGTAATGTTAGATACATTCCAAGATAACATCTCTTTTTCAATGCTCATTTCTAGATTTAGCAGGAGAGAAGAGACACCCTCTGGCACGTTTGAAGGATAATCCAATTCCACCTCCAAGACACACACCAGTGGCACATGAACATTCTGCAACTTGGAATAAAAATCACAATAAGAGGGAGATAAGCTCTTTAACAGATGTGCCCTTACATTTCAGAAGACAGTGTTTGCTCTCCTACATCTTTGAGGAACTGTCTCCTAGAGAACTATATAAGAATTAAATCCCAACTGTAAAATTTCATAAGATTCAAAGAAACCAACCAGGCTGTAGAAAGGAGATGAATCTTTATGCTTTCCTAGGCATTCACACAGTGATGTCTTTGGGCTTCCATTGTATTTCCTATAAAATTCACATTTTGTCACCTCCACTATATTATGCAGAGCTCTTTAACCAAGTCTAAAAAAATCAAGCCCTGTGCTTCATGAGAGACTGCAGCCTCCCCCGTATCTGTGCTCAGTTTCTACCTCTTAATTAGGACAGGATGAACAAATCTGAGAGAGGGGAAGCAGGGTCTGAGGAGGGAGATGTGACTGCATCCAAACTAGAGCCTCATCCTGCACTCCGGTGACAAATCTACGCTGTGGACCAGCACGTGTTTAACCAAGTCAAGCCCAGCACCATCCCTGGAGGGCAGACAGAGTCCAGCTCTGAAACACAGCTCACCCACTCCCAGGGAAAGAGGGAATCCTGCTGGGATGCAGGCAGGATCACTGTACCACCGGCAGGAATAGCAGGGGAGACACGATAGTAAGAGGAGCCCTGGAATCACCGGTTATGTTTTCGAACTAACGATGATGTGTGAACATATTCTTCACATACATTTGGCCAGGGCTTCACAGCTGTCAGGGGGGAAAAAAGCCCTAAAAATCTCAAGGCTTGGAAAAGATCAAGGCAGTGGGTGCACAGGGTACCCACTGGAAGGTGCCTCCAAGGGACCCGTCACGGAGCCACCAGCATGACCACACTGTTGGATAAACCCCTCACAGCCACACACCTGCCCTTCCTGCCCCACAAAACAGACTCTGCAAGCACTAATGATGTCGTCAGCATTAAAGAAATGATCTGTGACCTCACCTTCCCCCCCTTCCCAGCAGTTCCCACTGAATGGAAGCAGGAGGCTGCATCCTCATTGTTCATAAAGGCGAGTAAACAATAGGTTCAGATGTGGAGGCTGGATGAGTCACCGTGTTCCTGGTTCTATCCCTGTGACAGGATCCAAATGCAGAACAAGGACCAGCTAACTTAGGGAGTGGACCAATTAGCTGATGACAATTACTCTTGGCAGGACCCAAACAATCCTGAAATAACAATGAGTTTAAGCATGTACAGTATCCCTATAAAAAGCAAATCCACCAAGGCAACACTGGTGCCTTGTACAAAGATCTTAAGCTTTCCAAGGATCCCTCTGTCAGTTTTCCAACACTGTTTACCAAACAATACAACCCAGGCATGTCAGGATAGAAGAGTCTTCCACTAACATTTGTAAGCTTCCAGTCAACCAGTTTATCTGAATACAGTTACATAACAGCACATGTAATAAAGTTCTCAGAAAAAAAGAAATGAACTCAAAATGTAGAAAGCATAACTATTTCACTCTTCACTTCATTATTCACTCATAAAATAATTTATTTACTGTATCTTTAAACAGTGAGAAAACTTGTCAAATCACTATTGCAGAACAAAAATGTAGCAATTTGAAACACTTTTGAATCGTTAGCGCAGATTAAAATTCTCCTCATGGTTTGTAGCTTAGTATTCAAGTGGAGATAATTTCTTCCAGAGTGAAACTCAGCAGATAGAATTCAAGAATTTTAAGAATATTCAGTAACCAAGTGTTAGAGAAAGTTACAATGCTAATTAACAAAAGCAAAAGCGAACAGAGAGATCAGTATCACGGAACAAGCAGAATACATACAGAGAAAGGAAAGAGTTCCCAGAGCTCCCTGAGACGCTGGTGAGAAACGTCTTCAAACAAGACAAGGCGGCCTCTGAATAAACTATCAGGTTTTGCTTCATAGTCCCTGATAAAATCCAAAATAAGGCTGCAATAACATGAGCTTCTGCTGAGGGCTGCTTACTCACTACAGAGCGTCAAACACACCTTCTTCCCACACTTCAAACGCAGATGCTGCCTCCTAATGAAGCACTTGCTGCAAGGGGGGAACACCGTTACACAAGAAGCAGGAGGCTATTTCTTGCTGCAGGAACATAACTGGGGTTTGACTCAGAGAAAAGCAGCAGTGCCTGGGAGCTGAGGGTTGCAGCGAGAGAAACCATCAAAAAATAATTTGGCTGCTCAGTAAAAAAAAAAAAAAAAAGAAAGAAAAAAAAAATTCAGAGGAAGCAACCTGAAGCATATGTCCCTGCTGAAAGAGGAGTTTCCACCCGTGGGTTTATTGGATTACATAAACACAGACCTTCTGATCCAGCCCACCAATAAATCACTGCAAGGCACTGAATCGAAGCTGACAGTAAAAACGGAGCAGGTTAATATCTGTTCAGGCTGAGAAAGGATGCTCTGATTTTAGCAGCTTTCATACCCTGAAAACCCACTGCATCAGTGACTGGGAACATATTTGCATTCACACACTGAAAAAGCACAGATCTTGTAAAACATATTTAGGAACTGGGGAGACATGATGCATATATTGATTAATTCTGTAGCCTTTTGGAGAACATCAATCTTGAGGGGAATGCTATTCTTACCACCTGAGTAGTTCAACATCATTCTCCTTGGAAGTAAAACTCCTTGGCAAATTTTCAAAGATTAGGGCTCAAAGATCTTTCATATCTTCAAATTTCATCAAAACCCAGTGGCTGCTGAGTTCTCTTAAAACCTTTTGCTCCCAATCTGAACAGGAAAGAAAAAAAAAATCCTCCTATTTACCATTTTGTGGATCCATGTTGCTCTCCCTGCAAACAGCGGATTCCTCAGTTCCCACACACCAGTACATTCTGGGTCCAGTTGTGAAGGTCCAACAGACAAACTTCCCACAGCACTTCAAACTGAACAGTGTTGTCAAAGCTGAATGATCTCCATCATGTACATGCAGGAGCAGAGACTGCTAGTAAGCACCATCCTGAAGAAACATCATTTATTCTGTTTAAAAATAAACAACAAAACAGATTAACCATTTTAGTACAGAAATTGCTCATTCCTCTGCATTCTAACACAGTCGTCTAAATATTGCTTTGCAGAAATGCATTTATCCTATAAATACAACTATTTGCATCATAGCTTTGTTAAGAGCATAATGTGAATTAACAGAGGGGACTAACAATTTCTCCGCTATAGAAAGATAATGTTCTTAATTTTTCACCACCAAAGCTGCTCAGTCTTTGGGCAGAGGACGTGGGGGTGGGCAGGGGTCACAGCTGCAGTTTCAGATTCTCCACAAGCTGGTGTAAAGGCAGAGCATTGAAACCATGCAGTGCAGCTGGAAAAATCCTAAATGCAACCTCAAAACCTCTCCCATCCACAAAGACAACCACAGCTCTTGTGAGACTGTGAGAAACTGAGAAATACTGCCGTGGTTATGAGACAATCCTCTGCAGGAATGAAAGGAGGGCGAAGAGGAACACACCAGCTCCTGCCCCCTCTGCCCAGTCCTTTCAGAGAGCTCTCCTACCCTGGAAGCATCAGGCTTCTTCAAACAGATTCAGAGAGGCAGATCAGGCCTTTAGGAGCTCTTGAAGGTTGGCTTCTTCTGAACTGTCTGGCACAACAGCCAGCAGAAAACTGCACAGCTCAGTCTTCCCAGGCAATTCCAACTCCCTCCCTCTTCACAGCTGCACACCTGCCTTTTAACTTCTTCCACACAGAGGTTAAAACTACGGGTGACTCTGCAGTGTGTGCCAGACCAGCATCAGCGTTCCCTCATTTTCTGCTTTCAGTTTCAGTCAGTAAATGCCTCTCAGATGTAACATGATGCCCCTCAACTGACTCTTACTGGTTCTTCTCATGTCTGGTGTGTGATGCTAAAGTTTTGATTTGAGGCTCTAATTCGACAAAGCTCATGACCCACCTCCTGCTTTGACCAGCAGGGCCCAAGATCATCCCTAACTCTCTCTGAGCAGATTTGGGATCAAAAGCAAAGGAGAATACAAAAATATGCTGATCCATCACCACTCTTTGTGCAGCTTTCTCTCCTACCTCCTTACACTGGGTTTTAACCACTAGCCAACAACACTAAAAATCACTGCATCCTGTATCAGTTGTTTCTGGGCAAATACTTGAATTTCAGTGCACTTAGAGGAAAACAGCTTCTGATGACCCTGACTGTGGTGCCTGGCACCAGGAACCAAACCTCACACCCCTGTGCCCCACAGTCTAGGCACTGGGTGCTGCAGGAGGCTGAGGGGGAGGTGATCCCTAATTCCAGATACAAGCCCACAAACTGGTGAAGTGGGCCATGTTGGTGGACTGGATTCTGCCCTGTAACATGCCGAGTTCCCACTGGAATCAGCTTGGCTCCTGGGCTGAGCTTCCCTGAGCCACTCTGGCAGGCACAGCTGCTGGGCTGAGATCACACATCTCTGCCATGCCATGGGTGTGATGCCACAGGCAGAGGTGTCAGGGAGGTTCTCACACCTCCCAAAAGCTGTCAACACTGACCATGGAGGGTATGAGGTGCTTCCAGCAGCACTGAGCAGCTCCAGTAAGAATAAACACTTCCCCCTGCACACACCAACAGACCAGCTCTCTTTAGCACCTGCTAAATTCTGAGGCATTTCCTTGCTCTGCAATAGGGACAAACCCTGTGCACTCACAGCAACTGTACAAGAAACACGGAACAGGGGTCAGCATGAACCACGGAGGCTTGAAAACCATCCTACTCCTGATTTTTAGCCTTCTACTCAGCTTATTCCCCAGGCTGAAACTTTCCTTGTATAGAGTGAAAGGGAAAAAAAACACAAACTTTCAGGAAAAATAGTGGTGTAGTTTTGACAATCAGTTTCCTCTAACTGCAAGTAACTACATGTGTGTTACTGCCACACAGCAGGATTTACAGAATCCTGTAAGCAGGATTTCCATATTTCAGGACCTTTGAGCATATAATACAAAAAACCCCTACAGAGTTTACCTTAAGCAAGGTCAACTCAACTGTAACACGTGCAAACACCATGTTTTCATTTGATTTAGGGAGAAGGAATCTCTGCAGAATCTCATTCAGAAGGAGAAGGACCATGCAGAATACACCTGAAGTGGGATTTACAACCATTTCACACATTTCCAGCTTCTCTCCCAAGAGCTGCTACTGCCAGCTGTCAGACAGTGCCCCAGCACATCTGACCGTGCCTGTACCATCCCCTCCTCTCCCCTTCACCAGCCTGTCTGGTCTCACCCCGTGCATCGCACCTAAACCCAGCCAGGCCCCCAGAAACAACGCGATTTGCCCGAGATCACTTCCCAATTCACGAGAAATCTGCCAAAACTTCAGTTCTTCCCTCAAACCACCTGTTGTTTTTAAGAATCCCTCCTGCGGTTGGTCGCTGCGATGGGAACAGCACGGATCTGAGAGGCCCAAGGGCACACAGTCCGGGTGGGAATGCCTGCTGTCGCACCGGGCAGGGTGATGGTGAACCTGGGGCTGAAGTGGCCGGCTCGGTGCCCGCACAGGGACCCCCCGCCCGCCTGGGGACCCCTTCTCTCCGGGACCCGCATCCTTCATCCTTGGGTGAGCCCTGCGCAGCGAGCCAGCCCCTTTCTCCCTTACCGCTCCCGACTGGGGAGTGACCGGACGCTACACCGCGATTCAGGGAGTCTCGCAAGCCTTTCCTGACACTTTCCACTCGCCGAAGCGAGTCCTGGGTGAGCCCTGGGAGCGGCTCCCGGTGCCCGCCGGGCCGGGGCAGAGCCGGGCGGGGCGGTCGGGGAGGGCGGACCGGCAGCGCCCGCCGCCGCCCTGCGCCTGCAAACTTCCCTCCCAACTTTCGTTTTCCTTCTAAAAAAAGCTACTTTCCGCCTCCCTCCACCCCGTTCTCCACCTGAAACGCCCCGGCGAGCCCCAGGATTCTCCCCTCGCCGCCGGGCAGGTGGCCGAGGGGGGCAGCGAAGCGGCGGTACCTCCAGCGTCCCGGGCCGGCGGTCGCTGCGCCGCTGCCGCCTCCTCCACCTCCTTTTCCTCCTCCTCCTCCTCCTCCTCCTCCGGCGCCCGCCCGCCCCGCTCCGCGGAGGGAGGCGGCAGGAAAGGGAGCGGGGCAGCGGCGCCTCCTCCGCCGCGGTGAAGGGCGAGTCCTGCGGGCCGGCCCCTCTCCTGCCCCCGCGGGCAGGGCCGGCCCGGAGCGCTGAGCCGGGGAAGGAGGGCACAGGGCGGCACCAGCCTCGACCCCCGCGCCCGCCCCCACACACACACAGCTCCGCGGGCCCTGCGGAGTGGAGTTTTTTTAGGGAAGAAAACCAGGCTGGGAGTTGCGGGGGCCGGAGCGGGACCCCCTCCCTCCCCAAGCTCCGGCTCGGCCCTCCCGCCCCCGGCCGTGCGGCTGCCCCGGGCATCGCCGCCCATCGGCCCGGCCCGGCCCGGCCTTACCGGGCTGCTCCGAGATCTCCGACTTTGAAAGTTGCTCCTCGCCCGGATCGCGCCGAGTTTGCTCCCCGTTGGAAGAGCAGAGCGAGATTGCCCCCTCTCTTCGGAAGGAGTCAGCCGGGCTGCGCTCCAGCGCTGTGCTGGTGGGCGCAGTCCTTCCCCATCGCTGACCCGTTCCTCTCCGGGAACCTCTGACAAGCCTGGAACTTTCCTGGACCAGCCTGGAATTTTCCCCACCCATTGGACCTACTAAGAAAAGACCATTTCTGCTTGCCTTTTGGTCTGCTACTCACAGTGATTCTGTAAATTAAACACAGAGGATATTTTTAATTCCCTGGTCCGTACTTAGCAATGGCTCTCTGATGGTCACTTAAGGATGGAAAAAGCCATGCCCACTCACTGACTGGCTGTGGCAGCCTGAGATTTGCCTGGGATGCTTCTTTGGAGGGATTATGGAGACACAGAGAGGATATGTTTCACTGGTGCTATTACCTGTATTCAGGTCCCCATTAATCAGTCTCGAGCTGAAGCCATAG